>NIVC01000509.1:0-311448 GCA_002269645.1 Macrostomum lignano | reverse complement strand
TAGCGCTGTGGGCGCTCCAGACCTCGTAGTTGGGTGCCTGCAAGCAGTCGCTGCTGCACCAGCCGTGTGCAGTACAGTAGCAACTTGGCGCGATGAATTGGCCAACTAGCTGGAGTCGCAGACGATGCAACACGTTTGGACGGACTGAGGAAGTGATGAAAAGGGGCGCCATGCAGCTAGGGGCGCCAGCTACAGGGGAACAGCTGGAGCGATTCTGAAGTCCACTGTTACACTGACGGCTCAATGAGGCATGGTCTTTCCGGGCTTCGGAGCTTGCGTCTTCTTCAATGGAGAAGTGGTGTGGAGCTACTCCCAGCACACTGGACTCAACTCAACTCCAGTGTTTTCAGAGCGAGATGCTTCCCATCAGCTCCTGCGCGCAGAGCTGCGCCGAAGGCAGCTCAGCGATCGAAAATTTATTTTTCACTCTGACAGCCAAGCAGGCCTTCGGCCCTCTGCCGCTCCAGATCTGTCCTGGACTGCAACTGCAACGCCCAGCTCATCGGGCTTGCGCTAGGCAACCAGGTGGAGCTAAGATGGATCCTGGCTGTGCTGGTTTCCTCGGCAACGAGCGGGCTGACTTGCTGGGGCCGGCCCGGGGGCCCTCATCCCCGCCTCGGTGATCAACTCCGCGTTAAGCGCTGGACTGATTCCGAGCATCTCCGCAGGTGGCACGAAACCCTGAATTGCAGGCAATCCCGTGCTGCCGTCCCCTGTCCCTCCACCCTCCTGTGTAGAGCCCTCCTCAGGCTCAACCGCAGAGACCTCAGAGCAGTTAGCATGGTCGTCCTTCAGGGCCAGTACCCGAGGAGCGGTGCCCCTTCTGCCGCTCAGGCAGTGAAAACGCCGAGCACTATCTGCCACTGCCCGGTTTTGACCAGGGCCAGGCTCACTCACCTCGGGCCAAACCCGGTTCTCTCCGACGTTTGCAGGCCCGAGAGCATCCCGCTGCTCGCCCGGTACCTCAGGGACACGGGACGAGCTGACTTCTTCCCTACCGCTGGTGAGGAGGACCGCGCTGCAGGCGAGACCGACGGGTCCCCCTGAGCGACATCGCTTCGATGGAAGTCATTGGTCGCCAGGGCTAGCGGCATGGGCGGTCTCCTCCGCCTCCTCGCTGCATCCGCCGGACGCCCCCTGCAGCTAAGTCAAGTAAGTCAAGCTACAGGGGGAGGCGCCAGCTACAGAGGAGACGCCAGCTACAGAGGGGAGACGCCAGCTTTAGTCGAGAGAACCTGCACAAGCAAAGGCTTGGCTGTGAAATTTTCATCCTCGTAAATCTGCCACAAAACTAGCTAGTCGCTGACAATAGATCATGCGGGATTTTTCTGTTTGTCTGGGCAATAAAAACTTATGCATTGCGAGTAATAGGTGCGGTTGGATAAGTGCGTGCTGTAGTTTGGGTACGTCACTGGCTGGTCATGGCGAATAAAAGAGCATGCGCCTTCGAAGCGTACAGACACTGCTAGATCCTCTCTGTCTGCTGTGAATTGCCTTTTCTGTGAATTTCCTTTGTGAATTGTCTTTTCTGCAAATTGTTTTTTTCTGTGTATTGTCTTCTCTGTGAATTATCATCATTACTGTAAATTGTCTTTCCGTGAATTGTCTTTTCTATGAATCGCCTATTTTGTGAATTATTTAGATTTTGTTACGGTGAATATACTTCTTAACGCGATTATTATTGTTGCACAAAAATGGTCTGCACTGCTATAGGTTATTAGTCCAGTCTGCTAAAAAATGCGCTTTCACAAAGTTTCACTGGAAGACACAGTTGATTGATGGCAGGGCTGCAGGTTCTGTGCCCCCTCAGCGTGCCTACGCCCAACTCCACTGTGGATTAAAGACATACTTTTTTCTCTTTCTTTCCGTGACCTTTTTCGGCTAGGGAAACTGTTATTCGCTTATAGAAGACAGCAAACTAGGGCTGGTTCATTCGTACTGGAACTTTTGTTCAAAGAATCCGGCTGAGATTTGGATAGAATCAGGGTGAGATTAGGACAGAATCAGGGTGAGATTGGGACAGAATCAGGATGAGATTTGGATAGAATCAGGATGAGATTAGGATAGAATCAGGGTGAGATTAGGACAGAATCAGGGTGAGATTGGGACAGAATCAGGATGAGATTTGGATAGAATCAGGATGAGATTAGGATAGAATCAGGGTGAGATTAGGATAGAATCAGGGTGAGACTACGATAGAATCAGGGTGAGATTAGGATAGAATCAGGGTGAGATTTTGCGACAAAATCAGGTGAGATTATGAGAGAGTCAGGGTGAGATTAGGATAGAATCAGGGTGAGACTAGGATAGAATCAGGGTGAGATTAAAAGAGAGACTCAGGATGAGATTAGGAGAGAGAGTTGGGATGAGATTAGGAGAGAGTTACATGTACGGCTCGTAGGATGCGATTAGGTGAGAGAGTCAAGGTGAGATTAGGATAAAATCAAGGTGAGATTTTGAGACAAAATCAGGTGAGATTATGAGAGAGTCGGGTGAGATTAGGATAGAATCAGGGTGAGATTGCGAGACAGAATCATGTGAGATTAGGAGAGGAATCTACAGTTAAACAAATGGGCTGCAGTGTATGTTTGCACTCCTCTAAAGCCTTTTTATTCCCATTCTACATATAGCTCTCATAATGCACACGCAGACTCAACACAATTGTCAAGAAATTGGCAGCCCAGCTATACTCATAAATCTTCGCGTGTGCGCGTTAAACAGCAGCAATGCAGGCTATGCAGAGTCTGATACGGAAAACGTGACTACAATGTAAAGAAGTTTCAGTCCTGGGCAACATATCGGTTTAGTTACCAATGGCAACAAGCTGAAGCTTTGGGACACTTTTTTGCACACGAGTGGGTTTGAGAACTGTTTCGCAATGCAGTTAATTTATAGTAATCTTAGAGTAAGATTCCTGTCTAAGAATTTCTTAAATCTTAAAACGTTTTTGTTTAAATACACCCGCAAATCGTGTTATGAAATTCATTCATAACAGGGTTTCCCGCCTGTTGAAGGCGCCGACGCCATCAGGATGACGACCGAATGCTTAAGAGACTCGTTGATGATGTCCAGCACTTGAGGTTTGCCCAGCTGTTTAAAGACTTGGTCAGCGATGTTTCACAGTCGCAACAGTGTGTCCATAGTCACTTACGTACGGACTATGTACGGAACAGCTAGTTCTTCAGGCAGTAATTCATTATGGATATCATATCAATACCGTGACTGGTGTGCTGTGTACTTAAACTCCGAGTCATAGTCAAATATAAGTACGCAAATACACGCTTGTAAACACTATATATTTTGGCATATAGTGGGTAGCACCTGGCATCCCTGCTATATTTAATTCGCATGCAGTGAAAGATCACCAGTGGGAGATGTTTGTGTTGCGGGTTATCTTACTTATAGGGAATTATTAACCAGACCAATCATAATTCCTAGGGAAAGGGGATTTTTCCACGTAGAAGCAGCCAGCAGTTTAGCCAATGGCTCTCAGCCTTAGACTTTCTACCTGAAGGCTAAACCCTAATCCAGGTAAAAGAGAGATCTACAAACGTACACAGGTAGTCTACTAGCGCCTGACACCGAGATCGAACAATGTCAGCAAAGGTTGCCGCTCACGGCAAACGAACTCTCAGCCCCATGGCCTGCAACGCCAATCCATCAGCAGTCAAGCCGACTCCAACCAGCGAAACAGCAACCGGAAGCCGCGGTCACCTGCAGCGTCTGCTGCTGGACTGCATGCGCAAGAGCACCGTCCGAGGCCTGCCGCGCATTCTCAACTCTCGCTCCGCCTGCCTTCGAGCCCTCTGGACAATGGCCGTCTTGGTGTTCTTCGGCTTCCTGCTCTATAACATTGTGAGCTTGAGCATCGTCTATCGGCGAGGCGACGTTGTCATGATGTGGACGCCGTGGACTCCGCGACCGCCGTTTCCCAGCGTCACCGTGTGTGACGCCAGCCCAGCAACACGACAGGCGCTTCAGCTGCTGCCGTTGACGCCGAGAGACTATGCTCGACGGATTCGGGAATTAGCGGCCAACCAGTCTGATGACAACCTGACGGCCTATCTGGAGGAGCTGCTCACTCCCATGGCCTATCACGATCAGCTGGACGCGGATGTGCTACGCGCTGCGGCAGCCCAGGATCCTCTGATTCTAACCGAGAGCTGTCGGGTCCACTACGTCTCAGCTGATGGCATCAAGCGGTCGCGACCCTGCGGTCGGGTGCGAAAAATACAGGTTGGATGCGCGTACGAGCAGAGAAGGAGGCTCCCGATCGAGAGATCCCATCTGGGGTCGGACTTTTGCTTTGGGCTCCATAATATAACACAAGTTTAGA
The DNA here is from genome assembly GCA_002269645.1 of Macrostomum lignano. Classification (NCBI taxonomy): domain Eukaryota; kingdom Metazoa; phylum Platyhelminthes; family Macrostomidae; genus Macrostomum; species Macrostomum lignano. The sequence continues at coordinate 307,112 of NIVC01000509.1, read as the reverse complement.
TCCCCGTTTAGAGTGATCACATGACCTTTACGAGCTAGATACACATACGCACTCAAGCATTCCGTCATCACCCCGACGCCGTCGGCACCTTCAGCAGGTAGGATCAGGTGACTATGGACACGCTGTTGCGAAGTTCCTCTTTCGAGGCTTGATTATTGAAACTAGAGAAATTCGTATCAGGGTGCAGTCCATAGTCAACGAAGTCAGAACTGATGCAAGCACACTTGGTCGACGGACTGATGAAATTTGGAGGCTTGGCAAAGCTGCACTGAAATCCGACCTTCTGGAATAATCGTCGAATATCTCGACGGTCCGGAAGGCTGGCGACTTGATTATTGTCTGAGAAGGTGCGCAACAAAAAGTTAGCCTGTGTTCTTGAATTTTGTGTTCCGGAGCGGCAAAATATTGTAAAGGGGGATGGTGAAATTCCCCCCTTGGTAGTTCGACGGGCGGAAAATGGCTTGGTATTCCTAATGTTAATTAGGGTCAGGGTGCCGGCTAGCTCGTCCTCGGCGAAATCCCTTCTGAGGTGGGTTGGCAACAACGGCTGCCAGCGGATTGGCTTCTCCATGTCCGTGCCTCCTGGAGCACATGTCCGAAAATTATTTGTCTTCGCTGTCTGAGGATGCCACTCAGCGGTGGGATGCCGGTTTTTGCCATCAGAGCGTGGCTCCACATGGGCGAGAATAGCAGTAAAGTCCTTAGGCCGCATTCAAGTCTTCATGCCGGCTTGTAGTGGTGGGCACAGCCTCTGAGGCCGTATGAGGAGGATAAGCTGGTCGTCCATCGATGTGGTGAAGACATGTACGTGGATGGACGGCTTAATCCCTGTGCGAATGGACGGTTCCATCTGCAATCCAAAAACCGATCAACTAGAATTGTACTCATAAGTTTCCTGCATGACAATTTACAAACCCTAAGGTTCCCGGCTTCTTCTCCTGCTCAACAATCGACGTCTCAGGCGAGGGCGAAGCGTACCGCCTGGTGCTGCACATCCTGCTGGACTCGGACACTGACAGCCTGCGCTGCAACCGCTGCATCATGGACTACGCGGAGAGTCTGAAAATTGGCGCAATTGTCTACCTGCACGAGCGCGAAGTCTACCCAGTTGACATTGGCAACGGCCTGCGCCTGTCGCCTGGTACACAGAGCTTCGTTCATGTGAAGGTCAAGCAGACAGTCTACCAGCGCGACTGTCTCGCTGCGACACCGGAACTGCTCGATCTGTACATTTCTGGCCGGCAATGGCGAGTGAAGTACACAACGGATCTCTGCACCTACCTGGGCAGGCATGACACATATAAGGTACGCGGAATTGTAAAAATTTTATTCTGCGACGCAAAGTGAACGTCGCTCTTAGGAATTAGTCATGCTTTGCTATCGCTATAAAATCAAATGTTAAATTACTATCAACAGAATAGATTTAGCGACTAGAAAACTTGAAATTACCTGGACAAACAGCTAAATGCTTCTTCACTGTATATAAAGCCTACGCGCCGACCTAGATTTATGGCTGTCGTTTACGGAGACCGACTGAATGTAAGTACAGTTTGAACTATCTAAACATTAAAACATTAATCAAGCGTGGATACAACAGACAAAACTGTGTACGAGGTATATTGGGTATACTCGCTCTTTTAAGGAGAGAAATTTCCTCTTGGAAACGTACTTTTATACACGAATAGACGCTGGAATGAGATCCATGAAGTTATTTTTTGGACTGAGGTGACTATTGAGGAGTTGTTCGCTCTTCAATCAAATTTGGATCATTTTTGTTTACTTATAACGGAGTTCGCATCAATGGGTGTGATAGTCTATGGAACTGGATTGAATAGCGGCTGTCTGAATTTGCCTCCCACAGGAGGTGTGCAACTGCTCCATGAGCTGCCTGCCCCACTCCCAGCCTGACGAGCACACGGACGATGCTGCCTACCCGCCGTGTCTGAAGCAGAACTTGACGCCCTCGTCCAAGGGATTGGACCTGACGCATCTCACCTGCCTGATGCAGCTGGACGGGAAGCTGCTACCAAAGCGCGAGTCAAGCAAGCCTCGCTGCGACCCGCTGTGCACTCAGGTCGGCTTCACGGTGGCTCGCAGCGAGGCCAAGGGAATCGACGCCAATTCTGCGTTGGACTTCTTTCAGCGTTACGTGTTTAACACGTCGGCGCATCGGCTTATGCAAGTGAGTTGGGCAGCTTTTGTTAGTTAGCTGATATTAAACAGAAATAATTATATATGATTTCTCATGGTTATCTATATATTTTTTATTCAGTATGGTTACGTCATCTCTAATTTATGCAGTGGCATCAAGTGATTCTATTCTGTTAGTAAATTCTACAGAAAGGCCTTTTATCTACGGCTTTAGAAAATGCGTAACTAAGCTGTTATTAACAGTAGTATAGAACGGACGTTTAACCAGGACCATTTATTTGGGAATCCAGTTTTTAGAGGAACGAGAACTCAGTTTAGGGGACGCTACAATTTCATTTTAAAAGCGGCTTTAGCACCAGGGGCGCCAGCACCAAGGGGCGCCAGCACCAGGGGCGCCAGCACCAGGGGCGCCAGCACCAGGGGCGCCAGCATCAGGGGCGCCAGCACCAGGGGCGCCAGCACCAGGGGCGCGCCAGCACCAGGGGCGCCAGCACCAGGGGCGCCAGCACCAGGGGCGCCAGCACCAGGGGCGCCAGCATCAGGGGCGCCAGCACCAGGGGCGCCAGCACCAGGGGCGCCAGCACCAGGGGCTTTAGCACCAGGGGCGCCAGCACCAGGGGCGCCAGCACCAGGGGCGCCAGCACCAGGGGCGCCAGCACCAGGGGCGCCAGCACCAGATGCGACATACTTTTGCTGTTTTTATTAAGTGTCAGTTTTTTACATCAAGAAGTACCAAAGCTACTAAAAGGGGCATCATCTTTTACGTGTTCTGTTTCCCTCGCAGGACCGTCTAGAGGTGTACGCCTCCGCGCTGCAGCTGCGTTCCGCCGGTCGCGACAACGAGGCGGTGAAACTCCTAGCCAACGCCAGCTACCTGGAAGACAATCTCATCAGTGTAGTGTTCCAGTTCAACAGCAACCAGGCCAAGAAGGTCACGGAGAATTACATTCTTGGCCTATCGGCTTTTATCAGCCAGATTGGCGGCCTGTTGTCCCTATTCAGTGGCATCACCGTGATCTGCATCGCCGAGCTGGCCGAGCTAATCTGGCTGGTGCTACGGCACCTGGCCTGTCCAGAGCCTGCCGATGCCGCTGATGCTTCTTGAGTTTCGGATGAAGCGACACTACGCATCAAGAAATAAAAATATTTATTTTAATCGAAACTTTTTCATCAATCGGAATTAATTTTAGTCTTCATCGGAATTTCCATCTATCGAAATCATATTCTTAATTATTTTTGTTAAATCAAAATGATACATCTACGTAGATTTCTCCTCTTAATTTTAACAACCGATGAAAATTCACGCGTCTCTACCATTTTGCAGTCTTTGTAACGGGTTGGAGTGTTCAAGTTGATGCTGTGTAGAATAACATGATTAACTATAAATCAATACTAAACTTCTGCACCACAGAAGAACTATCTAGGATCGAGCTAACTAAGGGTGAATTAAATACTTATTTAATGTGAAAAATAGGAAAACGTTGAAATCGATATATCTATACTCTAGATAGTATATATATACTCTAGCTAGCTACAGGAGAATCAGAGAGAAAAGAACCACTAAAGGGGGTGTCAACTTAAGCGCTAGAATGGAGCCCAAAGCAAGGCTCCAGACCAAACCGACTGGAATCGATAACTGGTCGGACCAGGTGACTGGACGGCATCCGTCTTGGATTTTTCTAGCTGTCATTTTCTCGCGCCATAATTCGAAATCCTACCGCGTGATTCTTAGAGTGCGTGACAGCAGCGGACAATCGCTTTGGTTTTAGAGATCCAGGATTGCAACTTCTTCATGAAGCTGGAAGTAGGACTGCAGGCTGCGATTGTCATGTAATGGCAGTGCTCAAACTCCTGGGCTGCTACGCTTACCACCAAGATAGCTATCGAAGGTCTCGAACTAGCCTTCGCTTTGTTGGTTCCGCTCTTCCACGCAGCCTTGTTGCCAGACTTTATGCCAGAGAAAATGCTTTACCACAGCAGCGGAAGCCTACTGAGCAACAGTCTAGCGGCCAGCAATAGGAGTTTCAGTCAGCCAGCAGCAGCTCACGATCCAAGCCTCAGTCTTCAAGAGTCTTTGGTCTTCAAAACCATGGTCAGCAGTGCTACGCAATTGTTGTTGCACTGTTTCACTGCATCAGCAGCAAAGTCCAGCTCTTTCAGCCGGTCAGAGGTGGGGCAGTGAACACCGCAATGACCAACCTGATGACGTCTATGGCGACTGGATCAGCAAGCGTAGATCAACTTGTCGAAGCTATCCGAAGCCGATATCCGCAGCAGTTTGCGCCAAGACAGCAACACTGCATGAACGAGCTGCTACAGTGCATTCTGCCAGAGTTGCAGCTACAGCGTCATTGCCTAAGCGAACACCTGGTCCGACCAGTTATCGATTCCAGTCGGTTTGGTCTGGAGCCTTGCTTTGGGCTCCATTCTAGCGCCATTCTAGCTCCATTCTAAGTTAACACCCCCTTTGTTAAGATACACGCTCGTTTGACGCAACGGCAAGAGTTAATATTTAAATTTATGTTTGCTCGGTCGGCTGCACTAATTTAAATACGTTTTCGTCGCTTTTGCATTTTGTAAATTCGTGGTGCGATTTCATGACGATCTGATAGAGCTTAAGTCTCATTTGCACTGTAAGTGCAAGCTGGCCTACATACTGTTAGATTTAAGATTTTAAAACTGTTAGACCTCACGAATTGCCCAGGCATATAAAGCTCATATACGGTTGTCCACACAAACGAATTAGTTACGAAAAAAGTCTAACTTTTTTCTCTGGTCGTGGTATCCACTGGCCTATAGGATATAAAATAGGTAGACTTATATATAGAGGATAAAAAAATATGGACGCCCCTAATTACGGTTGAGTTGTAACTTGTAAGACAAAAGACATTTGGTTAATTTCGTTTTTGTCAATAGCTAATCTATAATGTTGAATATATTTAGATAGCCGAAAAGCTACAGTCATAAAAATGTTTTTTGTTTGTTAATTGTGTTAAAAAAATCCTGGGATACGTGCTGGTTAACAATTAATATTACAAACACACTACTACGAGTATAAATCATGCAGTAGCTAGATTAGCAAAGTGAAGCGATTAAATATAGATTCTTTGTTTGATCGTCTGATAGTGACTCACATATAAATCTAAACTACATTCAGATTGAAAATTCTACTAAGAGCTATTCAACGATAATGCTGTTAGAGAAAGTATTATTAAAAGCAGGATTTAGCTAGTAGCTACTGTATTAATGTAGATAGGCTAAAGATTGATTATTAATATATAAACTATAGCTATGTAAACTACGAACCAATTAAAAGGTTTACTAAAAAAAATAAAATATTGAAAAAATGTTGGATTGAGACAAATGGTCAAAAAAAGATATAACATTTGGGATTTTGAAAATCACTCTCGTTCACCAAGTTAACAATTAATAGAAGGGCAATATATGTATGCAATATACATGCAGTTTCCGTGTATCTAGATAGTGAATGTGTAAAACTTGAGTAAAAACAATCCAATAAAGCTTTGTGGCTTGTAATCTGATCAGACAATGTCAACTAGCTTTTAAAAGAACTCATACAACAGGTGTTAGAAATTTATGGCTCTACTCCTACGGTCATTAACGAGACGCACTACTAAAAACATATTTTCTTTTTTGTTTTGATATAATGTTTGGAAAAGTCATGCATTCAATTCAAATTCGGCACAGAGAGCTACAAACATGCGATTCGCTAACACTCAGAATTCGGTATACAAGCCTGGAATAAAATTTATAGTATTTAAACAAAACACAAACAAATTATACAGCAAGTTAGGATTGTTTATTGAATGCAGATATTGAATGCAGATATTTTGGACCCGCCTGAGCACGGTTTATTTTCCCAAGATACATGTAAAAAGCTAGCTACACTTACTAATTTTCTCTAATTTAATCAGAAATTAGCCACAAAACTTTAGAAACTCCAAATGTCAGAAGGGTGGCGGAATGAAAATTGTATTTTATACTTTTCATGTTGTCAGTAATCATTCATTCCAGCGCTAACTGATGCAAGTGCATCCATATTTCTCCGGCATGCTTGCAGTAAAGGCTTTCGTGCCAGTCATCGAACACTTTATAGTCTGGGTAACAATCTGAAATCTGATTTAATGGCATTTCTCGAACTTTTGGTTGGCTGCACATCTCCAGTTTCACGAGGGCATGCAGTTTTTCCATCAGAATACTTCGCCGGTCTTTCAAGTCGGTAGGGAGCGTCTTCTGGAGTTCCGGACTTAAGGGCTCTGAGCCATCGAATTTACTCGGTTCAAAACCGTCATCAGCCAGGTACTGCCAGAGATGGTGATCAAGCGACAACCACAATAGCCTAATGTGCTCAACAGCCACGTTACGACGAAGAGACTCGCTTGGAAGTCCGTCCTCCATCCTAAGGCTCGAAGTCATAAATTCATGAAGCAGCATCTGAGGATCAGGTTTATATCTCAATGAGATCAAGAAGTTCACTGCAACCTTAAGGGATTCTTCCAGTAAAGCAGTGATCACGGGCGTGGCGAGCCTGCTATTAAGTGCATTTTGAGTCTGGCTGTCTTTAACTTCCTTTGCCTGCGGAACCACCCGTTCCAACTGCTCAAAGAACTCTAGAAGGTTGAACTCCTCTTTGTAGACCATCTCCTGGAGGAAGCCACCGATTTGAACGCGACCCCTAACGAGTCTCTCCAGCAGTTGCTGCTCCAGTCCGTGAAAGTTGTACGACACCTTGCATCCTTCACCTTTACGCAGTGAGTAGGTACAGTTGGCGAGCAGCATTGGCAGTAGATCTTCATCTGGATCAAATTCAATTACACTGGCAGCATCGACACTTGGCAGGTCAACTTCGTCCAGTTCGATTCCGCTGGCCTCCATTACGGCATTGTGAGCGTCTACAAGCAGCTGAACCAACCCAATAATGCACCTGCCCCATGGTCCTTTGTGCGGTAGAAGTGCGGCAAGAGGAAAACCAAGATTCGCTTTAAGGGAATGCTTCTCGATTGTGCCGGCATCTCCATTACTAAAGCGAACTCCTCGAGTAGCCAGCAGATGCCTCAGCTCATTCCAAACACGGATGAAAACTTTATATGCGTCCGGATTCCTGCTACGTGTTCGCGCGGCTGAAATTTTCTGAGTTACTGAAGTATCCAGCTCCTTGTTTCTTTTCCAAGCGGATACGAGCTCGTTAGCCATATTCACCAAGACAGGAAGCTCTTTGACATTCCGAAGCACGGGTTCCCACTTGATGATAGCATCAGTCAGCCTGTACTGACCTCTCTCGTTGCCTCCGAGCTCCTGAAAGGCTTGTCTCGCGTTCTCCACTGTAATAATGCGACGGAAACGCCACAAAGGCGCCTGTGGGTCGTTAGTGTCGCGTTCAGAAGTCTCATGAATTAGCTTCACGATTTCCGAAGCTGTACCTGAGTCGTCTTGGCTCACGGACTTGTTTGACTCGCGGAGGTGGTCGTCCAAGTTGTCGAGAATAGGTTGCAAGAGACTCGCGTACATGCGATTTTCAAATGCTCGGCGTTCTTGATCTTTTGTGAGATCAAATCCTGACTTTTCTGTGCTTTTCCTCAATTTTTTTTCAAGTACCAGGTGCAGCGTGTGGTATGCATCCTCCTCACTGCGACCGGTGCTGCCAGTAAAGAGCCGCAGTCCTGTCTTAAACTCTTGAACGCTATCCTTTTGGTTGTCTTTCATGAGGGCCAGGCTTTGAATCAACCGTAGCAGCGCCACACTGCAGCCAGACAGTTCGCGTACTGCTTCGGGTCCTGTCGAACCAGATTCCAATGCTACAAAGTCCTTTTTGGTTCGATCTATCGATTTAAACTTTTGATTGCCTTTAGCCGGGCGGTGGACATGACCGCCAATTGTGCTGCCACAGTCAAGACAGGTGCTCGTGCCCCATGGTCGCGTGCACTGTGAGTTGTGAGTTTTTTGGTTTGCTGTCAATCAGTGATGGCTAAATTAAAATAGTAGTCAATATACTCCGTCTATCCAGCACCCAATGCAATAGATAATTGCGTGACTGATCTAGCTATTGACAGAACCAAATAAAGCCTTTAAGAGAGAGAACTTAAAGTCAAATTAGCTTACGTTCCAGAGTTGAATTTTGTATATTTACACTCAAGGACGACCTAAACAAAAGGGAAGCTTTGTTTCTTAGAAAATATCTAGGGCTTGGGTTGCACGAAAACTGCACTACTGAGGTAGAAAGTTTTCGATTCGCCCAAAAATAGCAATAGTTTCTTAGAACCAAATAGCTTCTCAAAGCTGAGCAATTACGAGCGACTCTGAGAACAAGTGCTCGTTTTTACTATGAATATATACCTTTTCAAGCTGGACTTTGGCAAAAGTGACTTCAATTTTGGCAGCCCATAGAAAAAGCATACGCCTGTCAGCAACATGTCTATGGTCAACTGTGGTAGAATCGGTTAAAGCGCGCATTCAACTTTGGCAAAAGTGAGCGAATTTTGGCAACTCAACCGAACAAGATGCCGAACGCGCGTATATCGCTGCAGGATCGAGAACGCCTGGTGCGCAGCTACCAAGAAGGAAGAGACTGGAGACGACTGGCGAAGGACCTCGACATAAAGAGAACCACGGCCAACACAATTATCCACAGGTTTGTCACTGAAGATCGCGTTGCGCTGAAGCAACGAGGAGGAGCCGTGAGGCCAAAATTTACACCACCAATGTTAAATGCTGTGTGCGACTCGGTTTGTTACCGTTTTCCGTTCAGTTTATTGTGTTGCCAAAATTCGCTCACGTTTGCCAAAGTGGAATGCACGCTTTAACCGATTCTACCACAGTTGACCATAGACATGTTGCTGGCAAGCGTATGCTTTTTCTATGGGCTGCCAAAATTGAAGTCACTTTTGCCAAAGTCGAGCTTGAAAAGGTATACTAGTAGAAAAACTCACACTCAGAGCTCTTGCTTAGACTGCCTGAGCTAGAGCTCAGATTGGTTTGGCCATAGACAAAATTCCGACTTGGCATCCCGGGCATAGGGAGCGACTATTTGGCTACGCGCACTAGTGACTTTGGCCATTAACTTAAACTCTCGCTTCATAATTACACCTTTTCACGTTCAATGTAGGATTAATATACAGCTGCTGCGTGCTTTAATGGTCTTGGTCACGAGTGCGCGTAGACGCACGAGTGCCATAGACCATTGAAGCACAAAGAAGCTGTATATTAGTTACATTATAATACTACGAATTACCATAGACAAAAGGTTTTAGTTGCGTTAGATGCACGTTGAAGAGAAGAGGAGAGAGAAAAATAGAGGAGAGCCTTAATGGCTCAAGAAGCGCATGGCCATGGAACCACCGAGAAAAGAAAAACTAATAGACCTGCGGCACTTTCCAAATGAAATGATTTCTTGGAATGTCCACGGATCAAACCAAGGATTTCTTGAGTGAGCCGACGCATTTCCCTGAGTCCAAGATTTCTACAGCTGTACAGACCTACAGATGGAGAATCTGGAAAAGATGTTCAGGAACTACAGGACACCTGCTTTGTGTAAGAACGTAAGAATGTAACGTGCAGTGCATCGTGGTTGTGACGACTCCTACAGACCAAGGGCCCGTTCTATAAAGCCACTAGTGAAACAACTGATATCGCCACCACAACGACGCTAACCAACACTGCTGGCAATGGAAGGCCTACAGTGATCTACAAAATCTACGGTTTACTGCACAACTGCATTTTAATCACGGAAGTGAATCAGATCGAACTACGTGTGAGCTGACTATAGGACCGCATGCTTACTAATATCTCTGTTCACTAGATATCTGCTCCCGTTTTTAGCGTGCGTGTGTATAATGATTGTTTAGCAATTTGACGATCATTATTCACATTTTTAATGCAGAACAATCCATTACTACAAACAATGCATTGTCTGTAGGATCGTCAAACAGAAAAACAATGCAAAGAATCAGCGGTCGCAGTGCGTGACAGCGATTGTCTATGGCTCGCGCCGGTACAATCGTTGTCACGCACTGGGACCGCTGATTATTTATCCATTATATGCATGCTGCCTGCGTTAAAAGCACGCTGATTTATCTGTTGAAATACATAAGATTACCACGCTTTGGCCATAGACTATGTTGTTAAATGCACACTTCGTCGTGTTATAATTTTGATCAAAGTCCAGTTCTAAAAAAACTAGCGGAAATACAATTCAGACTGGGGACAACTTTGTCTATGGCTAAACCTTGCGTCGGTGGCAGAATGGACAGAATGTTTTGAACTGGGGCTTGTTTTTATTGAATTTCCGCTAGTTTGTATATAATCATGGATGTTTAATGCGCATTCTAGGGTTAGAAAGTCCGAGGCTGCATTTGATGGTCTCGAGGCGAGCGAAGCGAGCCGAGGACCGTTAAGTGTGGCCGAGGACTTTCTACCATAGAATGCGCATTAAACTACCGTGATCTTATATGAAATCCGAATTGCTTATTTTTGTAGCTTTCTCTTGAGCCGGGCCGAATGCGGTGCAGCCAGTCGGCAAAGCCCCGACTGGGGGTGTGGGGGCGAAGCCCCCACATTGGAACCATAGACAAATTTTCCATAAATTTAAGACAGTACTAGCTAGACGAAATCCGAATTACTTCTTTCGTAGCTTTCTCTTGAACCACACCGCGATGGAAGAAGAATTTGATAGCGACAACTTTTTTAATTTTTTCGATCCAGCCCCTGCTGGAAATGTAGTTCCGCCGCCCCTCGGAAACGCTAAAACACTGCCGACCAAACCTAGCTCTCGTTTCGGTGAGTTGCTTGATGAGACCGCTTTGGAGCGCAGAATGCTAGAGAGCTTACCTGAGTCTACACGAGCAAAAGAAAAGTGGGCGATGAATGTGTTCCGGACGTGGAAGGAGAATCGTGTCCAACTGCAAATGCAAGGCCGTCTGTCAGGACTCGCGGTGATTAAGCCTGTCGAAGAGCTTACAAAGAATGAGATCAACGAACTGTTGCACTTCTTCGTTTTTGAGGTGAGGAAGGAGAATGGCGAAAAATATCTGCCGGGAACTCTGAAAAACTTGGTATCGATGATCCAACACTTTTACGTGAGCCTGTCGCTTCTGGAGATTCCAGCGCTTCTATTACTGACCACGGTGTCAAGTCTATCATCATTGATGGAGCTAAAATCGACATTCAGTTTAAGTGAGTTTGTGAAACGTTTAATGCATTGCCTATTATTGAAAAAAACTAAATATGCTTCCTATATAACCCTACCAATTGTCCATGGCTTGGCTAGAAAATTGTTTTTTTGTTGCTTCGTTATACAGTTTATAATAACAGTTTTTTTGTTGCATCCAAGTACACTGTCTAGTTCTGTTTAGTCTATGGTTCAAACTGCTTTCATTTAGGGACCATCAAATCATTTGATGGTCTCCATTTTGGAGCCCATCAAATTATTTGATGTGCTTGGAATTATAGCACTTTAAACCATAGACTAGGCTTTCCTGGCTCAGAATGAGCCCAATAAATGTCAATAAAATTAGTAATCGGATTTTATGTTTAGAACTTGACTTTGACCAAAATTGAACGTGAAAAGGTGTATTAGCTACATTGATTGAATTGTCTAAGGCCGAAACAGGCAGGAAATTAAATTACGATGCGTAGCTACACTTCATGTCAATGGCCAGTCCAATAGAATGCATTGGTTAATCAGTCGTCTGTGGCCAAAATTGGTGAAAAGGCCCTGCATATTTTAGAGAGCACGCACCGTGGCCAGAATTTTATATACAGATCTAACCAACTTGCTGCTGGATGGCCGTTATCAACTTAATTAACTGGGGCAACTTGCTCTGCGAAGAACTAGGCAACATAACAAGTTCGGAGTTGGACTTTTTCCGCTGATTCTGCAACCGATCGTCATGACTATGAGTTTGTAATCTTCTTGAAGTTTATTCAAGAGCCTCTTCGGAGACTAGCAGTTTGCCGTTGCTAGAAGATCAGCGGATTGATATATCAGAGATGGACAGCTTGCCACAGGACACTACACCTTTCAACTTCAACCTATTTTGACAAACTCAAATGCAATAACGACGATTTTCAACTGAGAATGACAAACTCCAACCCTTATTAACAATTTAATTCAATTTTGACACCGGGCTACTTTTTGACACATGGACAAACTTTTTTCATCCTCTCAAACAGAAATCAAGCCCTATGAACTATGGACACCCTGTTGCGAATTCCATAGTCATCTTGGAGCCACCCGTTGAAAGTGCCGACGGCGTCTAAATGATGAACGAACGCTTGAGAGCCTAATTGAAGACACCTAGCAGTTGAGGCTTGCCCACACTTTTGAGGCTTGATCAGGGACATCGGAGAAATTTGCAATAGGGTGTTGACAGTCACTTGGTACTACATGTTAAAGGTTCAGATGCTCCGCTTGGGTAAAGGCCATTGATGAACGAAGTCATAGCTGATGCAATTTCATGTGGTTGATGAGGCTGATGGAATTCGGAGGCTTAGTGCTGATTGGCGCACAGGGATGTACACTCAGCAACATTGAAAAGTTTCCACCCTAGCGCGCGCGAAGGGTCAACGTTTTGGTGGGTGGAGATATTCGTGGTTTAAGCCATAGACAAATATATAATCCTGATTCGAACGAAGCAAAGGAACAGCAAAGAAACAAAGTACGCGAGCATGGGTGACAACTTGCCCAGAACAGGGTCAGTAACGCGTATAGCAGCCACGTGCGTGCAGCAGAGCGCTCACTCTCCGGGGCATCCCGTAAGTCCCGGGGCACCGGGACTCCTGTAAGCTGCTGCTGTCTGCTCCATGTGACTGTTTCCTTCGACCTGTCTGGCGGCGCGTCTATGACCCAAGTTTTTGTCTATGGCCCAAGTGCGTGTTGACGAAATCATCAATCGTCTATGGCACAAGTCTGGCGACAAAAAACAGTTTTGAAACTCTAAATATACACGGCTGGCGCGAGGGTGGAATGTTGCTGAGTGTATTAAATACACTAGCGCTTATGAGAAAATCTGATCTGGCAAGAAGTGCAGAATATCACGACGGTTTGAAGGGCTGGCGAATTGATTATTGTTTGAGAAGGTGAGCAAAAAGTAAGCCCGTGTTCTTGAATTTTGTGTGCCTTTGTTGCCTCGTTTCGGCGCAGCAAAGAAATTGTCAGGGATGATTCTTTTCCCTTGGGAAGTTTGACAGGCGAAAAAGTGGCTTGGTATTCTTGACGGTTAATCAATAATTCATGCTACTTGAATCTCTTCTACTCTGGCTTTTGTAAATTGGTTTAGCTTAAAAGATAACAGCATGATCTATGCTCTTGTTGCACAATGTCTGCAGTTTTGCCCTTAGATCCTAGTATAATTAAAAATCGATCATAAGTCTTGATCATAATTTTTTCGCTTCCCTTCGTATGATTGTAAAGTCAATATAATGTATTAGTATGCAATTAAGTTTCTAAATTCCCTCTAAAAACGACAGACGCAATTATCGCAACACAGTAAAACTGTAAGAACTTAAACAAATATATAACCACAAACAAGCAAAGTACGAGCGTAATGTCACTTACTTCACCAATGTAATACGGATGGCCATTTGGACAAACTGAAATTGAATTGAACAAATGATTTGGTGTAGAGTGTTATACCTCCCAAGCAGAAAATTAGAAAGCAAAAAATACTACTGTAAGTAAGCTAGTGCATGCATGCGCACCTAAACGTTAGAAATGAATCATGTTACTATTTATAGCAGCAGAATGATTCATGTTACTATTTATAGCAGCACAATGAATCTCGTTACTATTTATAACACGCGATGAGTCATGATGCTATTTTTGGACTACCGAATCGTCTATAAATATAAGCGGTCCAAAGCGGACCCGGAGTCAACTCCCGACGATAGGAGAAGCTCCGAAGAGGTCGTCTTTAGGAAGACTTCTTAGTCGCCTAGTCAATCAAGACTTGGTCGAGTTGTTGCGGTAAGCCTTTCTTATTTGCGCCAGTTGTTGAGTCGACTCATTATTGTTATAGTGTTAGAGTCTGTCGAGACTCTTGAGTCCATTTGAGACTCTATTGGCTGTAGTCGCCCGAAGGACTACCATTATCTTGGCTGTAGTCGCCCGAAGGACTACCCTAGTAGATCTTAGAGGATCTATTAGAGATTACCGGAGCATTACCTAGAGTGCATAGACGCACTGCTAGAAGAAGAAGGCTTAAGTGAAACCGCTGTTCGGCGCAGGGATCCCATTGTTGATACGAGGCCTCTGATTGGTCCTGACTGCAGATACCGGCCGGAAGGAACTTCATCGGAAGTAGAAGAAAACCAGGACCAGAAGCAACTGAAGAACCAAGGCGCCTGATCTACGAGATCACAGAGAGATCCAAGCGAGATCTACAAGAGAACTCCTGAAGAGATATCTCCAATCAAGTCAAGGTAAGAAGTACCTTTATCTGATAACTGGGTTGCCTAGCAAGTAGCTAGAAGTGATTGTTCCTTGATTACAGCGAAGGGCTGGTAATAAGGAACACATAATTGGTTGAATAGTACTTTTATAAAACTGTCTATTGTAAGACTACGAGCTATATTTTAACAAAGACGGTTTTATAAAGAGTCCGAAATTACTTCCTATATCTACTACTATACTACTACTACTATAGTAGCTTATTATAGCTACTAAAATATTTAAGTAGCTATAATTAATTGAGATATAAGTTAAGATTTAGATTTAATTAATCTCTATATGACTGATCAAGGCTCAAAATGGGATCACAATTCGTACGTGACACGTACGTTACACATACTCGTACGTGAAAGTGCGGCATTCTGAGCTTCTTGTGATGCTGGAGCTTGCCTATGGTATATAAATATTATATTACCCATTTATACCTTTTAGCATTTTTGCCCTAGACACTTGGTATTAACGGAGAAGTAAGTAAGCCAGCAAGTGCCATAGGAAAAAATCGAACGAAGCGAGTATTTTTTCTATGGTACTTACAGTTGCGATATCGTCCGTAGCGCACTCTAAACCAAGACCATTGAAGCACGCAGCAGCTATATATTAATCCTACATTAAAAGTTCTTTTAGCTGAAAAACTCTATAAATACCTGTCTCGCTCGTTCATGACAGACACATATTTTAGGATTTGCTCATGAAATTTATCTGCCCGACTTTAGATGCATATACCAATTTTTACACAGATTCACAGTTTAAAATAATGAGTTGAAGTCATAGCTGATCGAGATTAGAGCAAAAGATGTATATGATAGTATTGCACAGTGGGATCAGGAATGCGTTCAAACGTACCGTAGGCGCCAAGGCGCTCGTTTAACCCCACAGCATTAAAAGCCTCAAACAGCTCATCGTGCGGCATTGCTGGGAGGTACCAATCGTAGCGGTGCTTTGCCAGTTGCGATAGAAATTCTGTGAAGTCAGACTTGCCCTTAGACGTCAGCAAACAAAAGTAGAAATGGATAAGCAGAGACTTTGTCTGATGTCCTTCGAATGAGTTCAGTTCGACCGCCCTTAGCGTCTTGGCCAGCTCCTTAAACGTTCAAGGCAGTTTCAGGTTCTAAATATGGAGTCGGCAAACTATTTTAAGATAGGGTCAGACATAGAATCCAGTAGGACTGTGGTCCAGAGAGAGGAGAGAGCAGTGTGGAGAGGAGGGGAGAGAGGAGAGAGAGGAGAGGGGAGAGAGAAGAGAGGGAACAGGAGGGAAGAGCATGATACCAGACCGCAGACCAAGTTCATGGATGAGACTAAGACCTATAGAAAATGCTAATGAAACTGATCTGGCTTGCTTTTGGGCTTTTACAAAAACTCATTTTGTTGCAGATAATTGTGCATTTTTTCATGCCGAGTTCTGGATTAGCTACAGATACATGTACTCGTACATGTATCAATGATCAACTAAAACAAAAGACTTCCAATTTATCATACATCAGTCGTCACTACCAAGACTGTAGTAAGAACTCGTATTGCCTGTGTCAGAAAAGTTATAACTAAGCCGATCAAGTCGAGAATCCACATTCGCTCCGGCTTGATCGGCTAAATTATCAACTTAACTGATAAAATCAATCCTCAAATGCTAAAATCTGCTGTCAGTAACCTTTGAAAAGGATGTTTCTGGGTAGCTAAAGGATAAATATTAATCCTACCTTTGTCTCTGGCTTCATCAAGGTTTCGATACTGTCAAGGCAGTGTTGCAGCTGATTTCGGTTCACTTCCATCGGGGAGTTGCGTATAATATTTTCCCAGTTGACGGCAGCCAATGCAATGACGCTGCTTTCTTGATCAAAGTCTCCTGGTTTCTGAGACGAAAATAAACAAAGTAATAGTTTTTGTTTAGAAACAATATATCCTTATGTTGATATTGGATGATATAGGTCCAATGATAATACATATAATCACAATTGCTTGCGTACAGCCTTTTGAACATTAAATATGTTTTCAAGCAACTATGATCTTCTGAAATCCAAAGAACTGTTTACCTGTGCATCCTTGTCGCCAGATAGATAAGAGCGCCATAGAAAGCGTTTTACTTTTCTGTATACCTCCGAGTGGCTCTGCAATAAGTCGGGCATCGGCGGTGGGCCTCGCTTTGGGTCAAGTTCAGCAGCGAAAACATCCGACAAGAAGTCGTCAGTTTGCAGTCGCTCAAGCGTAGCGCAGGTGCCTCCAGCCATGCTCAGACTGCGGAGGAAGAAAATCCTGCTCCAGCCATGGGTTTTTAAGATGTCTGATACTTGTTGGTATAGATCTATGCCTGAAATATTTCTTTCAATAGAGGCAACAGGTGATTCTCTTGGAAGCCGAACAATTAATGCTGCAAAATTTGAAAGAAATATTCTGTGATCAACAACTCTGTGCAG
Source organism: Macrostomum lignano (assembly GCA_002269645.1). NCBI lineage: Eukaryota > Metazoa > Platyhelminthes > Macrostomidae > Macrostomum > Macrostomum lignano. The sequence continues at coordinate 290,087 of NIVC01000509.1, read as the reverse complement.
AAACTCGATATCTAAACATTCGGCAGTCGTAGGGAGCTCAGAAAACTTCGAAAACGAGCCTCTCAGCCTGCTCTCTTCATCCTTTTTAGCGGATATAAAGGAAGCCAAATCCTCCAGACAGTTGAGAATGATAAGTTGCAACTCTTGCTGACTTTCCATTCCCATGGCATTCGCTGCCTCATGAATATGCTGCGATAGTTGGTTAACGACTTTATCGTGGTTAAATTTCAAGAGTTGCTGCAGAATAAATGATCTGAACACGGGAGACGGGTCACGGTCATCAGAGAAGAAGCCAAACACGGTGGCCTCAGACGAGTTTCTTGTCACGTATGTCAGCAGATGCCTGCACAGTTCCTCGTCTGGAACCTCTGGATGAGGTTGTTCTGGGCTGTTTCCTGCTGGAACGTCAGTCTTGAAGCACAGCTGGGACACAAGTTCCAGCATGAAAACATTGCATCTGGCTTTAAATTTGTCGAGAGCTTCGGGCCTAGCAGAGTTGATTGCTGCTGGGTCAAACTCCTGCTTGCACTTTGGACACTTGCTCGTAGCATCATCATCTGCACTCGACTTCGGTAGACAATCTCCACAGATTCGGTCATTGCAAGGAAGAAGCGTCAGTCGATCCTTTCGTTTTTCACACTTTGAGCAGGTTGAAGTTCTAAAAAGTAAAACATTTCAATGGACTCGATTGAAGCATTTGAATATTCTTGTTAAAGAAGACGATCTGTAGATGCAGATGCTATATAAGAAATTTTCCTATTGCAGAAGGAATACACGAATTGAAGAAATCACCTCAGATAAGATTGGAATTTTGATAACTGCAAATATTCCTAATAATAAGGGAAAATTCATTTCCTAAGGGAAAACTTTTTCCTCCAAGGGAAAAACTGAAAAAGCGGAGCCTTTTCTAACTAGCTAGCTAGTTTTTTCAGCTAATGCAAACTGGCATGGTATGATTGATTGGTAGCCGGGTGATCACCTTCGGAAAAGATTGCTTATGGTCTTAAAAAGCCCTGGTTAGTATCATTATTTTAGTGATTTTTTCAATCGAATGCTACACGTACGAGTACCTTTTATCTGCAAGTGATAATCACAGTACCAAAACAAAAATAGTATGAAGGATGAACTTGATTCTACACGTGCCAGAGCTTGTTGCTGAATTTAAAATGTGAAACAATTTGCTTACCCGGAAATTTTTTCTGTCAAATCCTTGTTCGCCTCCTCCAGAAAGTTTTCGACCAATCGAATTCCCCCAGTCTTCTTGAAGCTCAAGTCCGGGTTTTTTAGGAGGGACTGAAAGTAGAATTCGTGGCCATGTAGATATCGCTGGGTATAGCAAGTACATTATTGCCAATTAAATAATATTTTTACAAGTAACTCCATCAAATATTATATAAATTGGTATAAAAAACTAAGCAAAGCATTTTAAGGGGTATATTTTGCATCATAGAACTTACATTCCAGAGTCTAATCGGCTTAATTGAAGATTCGTTCAGTTTGTCTTTGTCAAAAGGTGCTGAAACATTCCTGAGAAACAGAACCACACAAATAACCTTGTCCCATCGCTGAGCCATATCGCTCTTTCTGTGCCTGTGCAGCAGTCTCGAGATTATTGCCTGTGACTTTTCAAACAGATCAATCCACTCGCTCCGTCCCATTGCTGTGTTTAGGGACAGTTTCTTCTGTTCAAATATCTTGATGAAGGCGCAGAATGTTGCCTAAAATGAAATATTCATCATTAAAAAGTCAACTAAGTACGCTGCGAAAGTAAATTCTGAAAGTACTTTATCAATGCATTAATAAAGCGTTACATGCATGTATATGCAAGCAACAATCAAACGAACAATGAACGTCTAAAGAAATCTTAGACTTTTAGCTAGAACAAGTATAGGCGGAAGAGGCCCTACCTCTGCCAGATCTCGTAGATGATTGATTGATGGCAGCTTGTCGACTAAACCGTCAATCTTTCTTGCGAGTTTGATGAACAAGCAAACTGGGTCGTTGAATTTTGCTGCTGTTTCAATGCTTGCAAGAATCGCTGTTAAAAGTGTGTCACCTAGCTGATCACTGATTGTTGTCATTAAAATTTTCTGCAACACAGCAGCTTCACTTTCAGCGATAGATTGGAATTTTATATGCATGAGGTCGTGACAGAAGCTTTCAATAAGCTCTTTGCTGACTCTTTGACCGGCGAGAACTTTTTGGATAGCTGAGTCTTCAATTCCTTGCCAGTATTGTGGAGCAGTGGAAAGCTTTGCGTCTTCAAGGATTTTTAAGTGACCCAAAACGGCCCACGAAAATGGAAATTTGCTTGAAAAGTGATGGCCATCAGAAGCAGAGCTGAACACTTCGACTCTGTTGACTTCCAATTGCTCATTCATCAGCTGATCAGTTGCATCGTCGAAGGCTGACGCTGGCTCGAGAAGTTGCAGCCACAGATCTCTCGTATCCAAATTCACATAGTTCTCCAGATTGCTGTCCTTGTCAAGGAACGCCAAAAGACAGGCTAAAGCTGGGGCGACCTTCTGTTTCAGCATTCGCCATATGCTCTCTCTGGAAAATGAAACAAAATAAAATCTTCCCTTAATAACTTAATTAATTTGTTAATTATTTAATTAATAAAAAAATAATAACGACTCAGTAACAGATTAATGACTGGCGGTATGCTTTGATATTCAGGAACACGTGGAAAACATTTTATATATAGGTTGTTCGTGTTCGCTGGATAATATGACCTCATGCATATGGGGCAGTTTAAGTAGTATATGGCAGACGAACGACTCGTAGGTGGTAATTCTAAAATTTTCTACATCCTAGACTGCGGCCTGCACTGGGCTTGCACCTGAGCAAACCGGCTTAGTACCCGGGCAGGAGGTTTGCCTGCGTACACTCCATGGTGTTACAAGTCTGTCTTTTGTATTGCGTTATACAAAGTATTTACACAAGTTGTGTGCCGTGCACTCTCGGCTCTTGCAGCCGTTGCTCTTATCAGAGTCTTCTTGAATACTTATGTATTTCTTTTTTTGTCACGAAGGCTCTTTGACACTTGTGCCAACTAATCGCAGTACAGGCAAATAAACTTGTCTATGGCAATTACAAATTAAAGTTCAATCTGCTCGGGCAGAAGCCAGCCCGCAGCACATGGACCGGGTGTACGATACTGTACATGGGCTTGGCCCTGCCGGCATGAGTTTTTATACCCACTAAATTGGACACGTCGCCAATTTTTGAGCATAATATTTTTTCTAAAACCTCTGCTTTAACCTAAAACTTTCGATAGTTGCAATATATGATTTGCCCCTTTTATGGAGTTATATGTAACGATTTTAGAAGCAGCACTTAGGGAATAGAAAGCCAACTTGTTGAAGACAGGGAATGGAGGACTTTAGGGTGATGAGGATTGATAGGCTGCGTACGGCTGTTCAGTCCAAGAACTGGGGAGAGGGGGGTCACCACACACCCTCAATTGACCCACCGTAAAACTTAAAACTAAAATGTACCTCGTAAAACTTACATCAATGTCCCAGCTTCTAAAACACTTTTACTAGAAGCAGCGATTTTAGTGAGCCATGCTTTCGGTTCGTATCCGTACGGATTTTGTTGATCACTTTTCTCTTTCTTCTGCAAAGCTATTTGCAGAAATGGCTCAATTTTACGCAGAAATTCAGACTCTGGAAAAAAATTCGAGTGTAAATAAATTTTATGGAAACAAATTTTATGTGTAAGGTATCAAACCTACCATCTAATGCCGAGGATAAACATTTTTGTATGTGCATCCGCCGTGCTTCATCTCCACTTCTGTCGTAAAGAAGGCTAAGAGCAGTGAAAAGCGCATGCTTTATCAGGAGTTTCGTGTCTGCCGGCTTGCCAAACTCCCAAGGCGATATATTCTCGCTATCATTAGCCAAAGTATCTGCCTCATCGCTAGACGATGGAAATAGTTTGCTCAGGGACTCCAGCTCATTTAGCAGGCACACGTTTAAGCGACTTGGTGGCAGAAGCTCCTCAATGTGCACACAGTGCCAGAGACCACAGTCGTACCCAGAGAAAGAGTTGTTCAGACTTCTCACAAGTTTTATAATCAGAATGATTTTGCGTGAGCTGGCGCTGTCTATATTCTGCCTGATCTCCTCTTCAATTAGGTGCTTCACACAGTAGATCAAATCTTGATAGCCAGTACCGACACCTTCGTACTGTAAAATGAGTGTCTCATTCGACTCTCTACTGTTCTTTAGGATTTCAATGAACTGTGATTCAGTCTCGCACACGTTCAGGTTTCTGTGCGCTACTCGTCCAAGATTTGGAATCGAGGCTGGCAGCTGATTTAACTCTCCCGTGTTGAGGAGTCTGTCAAATTTAGTGATCTGAAGAAGGGGCGTTTTAAAATTATACACTTCAAGAAAAGACTGGAGGCACTCACGACCAGAGATTTTGAAGTATTGCTGAAGTAAATGCTTTCTTTCGTTATCGTCCTTCACTCTCAACAAGCTGTCAGGAGTAGCAACGGCAAGCATTCGATCTTGCAAATTATTCTCAGACGCATCAACCTCCAGAGACAGGGAGGGAATCATGTCTTCGTGAAATCCGACAAACACACCAGCAAGTTTTTCTCCCTGGCTAAAGCCTTCAGCCCATGTGCGCTGTTTGGCGCAAAACTCTCGCTTCTGGGGGTACATCAATGCCTGCGAGGTCAGCTTGTGCTTCTCCAAACGATTAATTAACGGAATGGGAAACTTTTCATTCACAGTGCGATCGTCAGCAACAACGATGATTCGAAAGTTTGCATTTACCCTGCTCTTAAGCCTGTGGGTTCCTAAGCCGAGATCGACAAACCTGTTGCCGCTGCTCTCCTCATAGCATAGGTTAAGCACATCGTAGAGTGACTCATAAAGCGCCTCTAGGTTCATAAGAACTATTGTGCTTCCGCGCTCCATACAGATCTTTATCCGGTTTATTGTCTTGCATACTGTTGTGTACTCTTGATCTTTTGGAAAGCTGCTGCCAAAAATTATCTTCAGCTCAACGTTGCTAAGAAGCTGCTTCAGCAGCTTGACTCCAGAATAGTTTTCTGCTATGAGAAGCAGGTACCGCTGATCAGGACCCGTTGAGTGCAATGCATCACTTAGCGGAGAGTAGTCATCGAGGTCCGCCTGAATTGATCCATTTGTCGAACAGTAAAACTGCACAGGATCGAACTTGTCCAGGCCGCTAAAATTTCGTAACAATGCTTTAGCGACTTGGTTGTCGCCGATGACTCTTCTCTCCTGGGATTCTTTGAGCAGATACTTCAGTAGGCTGAAATAGTCTCGGAGCCCGAAAAATTCTCGCTCAATGTTTGGCTCGCAAAATATCTTCAGATAAAATCTTGTCAAGGGTTCCAGGTACTTTCCAATGGGCTCCACTCGTTTTTTGCAGATTCCTTTGGCGGTTTCAATCAGATCTTCATGAGTGGGAACATCCCGCAGCAAGTATAATCCTCTGTTCATTTTCGCCGGGTCGAGAGCCCAATTGGATATGCCAACGAATCCCACTTTACGGCATAGCCTCTGTGAGACACTGTCGCCTACTTCAGAGCTTACAAGAACGCCATCTTCTAGTAATGGATGCAGCACTTTTAGTGGCATTTTCGGTGAGTCCTCCGCCAAACCGATCTCATCTAGAACAACCACAGGTACGAAATCTGAGTCTTTGAAGTTTTTCTGTTTGTGCGCACACTCAGAAAACACCTTGATGATGTCTTCCGAAGTAGACCATGGAGAGCACTGAAAAGACACCATGTCTGTGCTGGGTAACTTTCTGAACTCATTTCCTGATGAGTTTGAACCAAGCATATTGCTTGTGACAATTGCCTTAGAAATTGATTTTGAGCTTCCAGGTTTTCCCACTAGAAACATTGGAATTCGAAGCGAGATACTGATGGCCATCATAAAAACATTTTCTCTTAAAGCGTCGTTCACTGCCAATGTGCTCGGTAATCGAATGTCATGAATAAGCGTTCCTTGAAATTCCTTGATCATTGAAGTAAGTTCAACGGGACTCTTCGAAATCTTTAGAGCTTTGAAAACTTTAAAAAACGGGACTTTTTGATCTCGAGGCAGGCGGCTAAGATAGCAAATAGAAACAGATATAATGGCAGAAATGTCGAATCTTGAGAGCGAACTGTCGCCTGAACATTTTTCTTGATACTTACGAATGAGGTCTCCGCATAGAATCCAGTGAAACAATTGTATTTCCCGCTCCACCTCTCGTAGTGAAACGTATTTCGTTTCATCATTCATCTGCCGCATGAATTTCTGCGCTACTGAAATCACAGTCGTCAATTTCTGCTTCTCGACGTAAGAAATCATATTTTCTAGACGCGAACTGATCATGCGCTCGATGTATTTTTCCTCTGCTTCTTCAGACAGATTTCCGAAGTCCCAGAGAACGCAAGTGAGCGACAGAGGCAACGGCTTTACTCTGTAAACAAGGTGGCGCATAGGAATGTCTCCAAATTTGTCTTGGGTTTCTTCCCTTCTCACACGGTAACCGAGGCCGCTGTTCTCCAGTCTGTTGATTGTTGATATGGGATGCTTGCGGTACGGGTTGCATGCAGCTACACAACGCAGACCGCTCTCGAAATTGATTTTTCTGCCGTTGATCCTGCCATCGAGCATGATCTCCTTTATAAGACCGACAAAACTGGTTGTGTTAACCTCGTCGAAAAACAGAATTGTATAACGAGATCTCTGGCCAATAGGCTTTTCATAGTTTTCCTCAGACAGCTTTTCTGCATCACTGACTGCTTTTTCAATATCATCCAGAGTAACTCCGCCATGCACTTTCAGCACGCGCATATTCTCAGGACGAATGGCTTTAGAATCAAATTTTGGCTGGATAATTCGTGCAAGAAACTCGACAAGTTTCGTTTTCCCGCATCCGGTTTCTCCCATCAAGACAACGGGGATTTTGCTTCTAAAGCGCATATAAATTGCAAGTATTTTCTTGACGTTGTCCATGGTGAGCTCATAAGATTTATCGGGATCCTGAAAGTCTCTTGACTCGGCGAAGCCAAAAACCATTCTCATCCTTGAAATCTTCTCTGCCCTACTTAAATCATCAAACTTCTCGTTGATTGGAACTTGCTGTGCTACCAGTCCATCGCGCAACTGTCTTTTGATCATTTCTTTCTGCAGAACTTGGCCCGTATTGCTATCAACCAGATTTCCTTGCTTGTCAATTGTGAATCCAAAAAACGTGAATGACTGGCCATCCTCATTAAACAAGAGGTATGGATGCGGCTCTTGCTCCCAGTGGCGCCTGAGCTGAAAGGCTGACACGCTTTCTTCCTTATCAGCTCCAGAAGCGCCACTTTCGTCGGAGCAGTCAATTGATCGAGTAGAAAAGTCCTTTGACATCAGCAACAGCAGTCTCAGAACAAAGTCTTTGAAGCCGGGCAAGTCTCTCTCTACAAGATCACTGCAGAATACTGACTTCTCCATGTCGTTGAATTGGGTTTGATAGAAGCGAGAAAAATTAATTAATTCTAACCAAGATGGGCCATTAACACCACAGTGTGAGATCAGCGAGCGCAAAATACTCGAAGCTTCAGTAAGGACTTCTCTTGACTCTCTCCGACCCTCACGCACTGCAGATGACATAGAGGATGCAATTGCTTTGTACTGATCGATTCTTTCTGTGAACAAAATCAGTTCTGTGGGAACAAATGTTTTTAAACTGTGCATTGCTTCCTCCAAGAACTGCGCTGGGGTGAGACAGTTGACTCTGGGAAGCAAATTAAGCACCTGAAAACGCGATGCCACCCGCTTGTTCTCGGAATGCTCTAGCAGATACAAGTCCTTTGGCTTCCTTCTCCATACAAATCCATTAGAGTTTACAATGGCACCGAAGATTGCTAGCTGTGTGATACAGCTGTCAAACCCAGTCTGCACTTCTCTGGCAATGTCCAGGTGAAAAAAAACTGGTGAATCCTCGTTAGCGCTATTCAAAAAGAACTGATACAGTTCGTCAGCACTTAGATGCGCGCCACTGCAGCAGAATACCAACGGCTTGGGACAGCCTCTCCACGCCGAAATGTTTTCACAGAGCAATGACTTTCCCATGCCGGAACGATCCGAGGAAATCCACAAAAAATTGTTGTTTTGCATATTCTCGGCATCTGCAAGGAAGCCTTCCACAAACTTCTGCAACTCATTCTTTTTTAAAGACTGAGTTGAAAATTCTTGGGCATATGAGCTAAGGCAGTTGCAGAAAGGGAACTGTTTTTTCCTTTCTAGGCCAAAAATCACGAAAACATGCGATTGGATTCTTCCATTTACTCTGTTCATGAGTCTGTTGAACTGTTCCTCCGCCACAACAGACAGATAGTTTGGAAGCTTGTCTGCATTGATAATGATGTACAAGGATTTGGGATCTGAGTCCAGGATTGCTCGATGCAAAAACACAATGAGGTCTTCCTCTGCAGTGTGCTCGCTGCAGCAAAGAACTTCCTCCATTTGTGGCAACCTACTGAATGCCTCTTTGAACAGATAAACTGCAGCCAACAGATGCTTTTCAGACTGCAGACTTAAGGACACTGGCTTTCCTGTTTTGAATGCTTTCGCGAATTCATCATTTAGCTTCTGTTTTCTACTTCTGCTGTTCTCTTGAGATGCGAGAGTCGAAAGAAACAGATTTACATCATAGAAACTGAGAAAGTCGCTGTGTGAGGAATGGATATTGTGCAAGTATATTTTCCAGAGCTTCCTGAAGGCCTCGTGAGCCGGCAGATTGCCTATCTGCGCAGCAATCAGATCCTGGTCTGCAGTTTTCCAGTTGCTTTCTCTCTGTTTTTCCGCCTGGGAGATGAAATCTTTCTCAACCTTTCCAGCCAGGTCCGTGGCCTGTTCTATCAGTTCGTCAATGTTCTTTGCGGCTACTTCTGGGTTACGAAACAGAATCTGGACAGTCTGGTCAATAGTTTTTTCGTCATAGCCTTCATTTGTCAGGGCGCTTTGAATTTTTTGTATTGAGCTTTCATCGTGTACTGAGCCCGCTGAGCCTTTGGCTCGCTCAGTGATCACACGAGCCACCGACTTATTCACTACAGACTCGTCACAGTTTGGAAAGATGAAGTGCAGTAGGTGCGCTGTTTGACTATCCAGACTTTCGATTCCTTTTGCTGACGAAAAAATCGAAGCCAGAGTTGTTTGCAAAAACTTAATCTGCTGTAGAGAAAAGAAATTCAAATGTGTGTGCTCCGTTCTTACAGTTGCAATTAGCTTCAACCACTCGTCCAGACAGTCCTTAAAAATGTTTGACAAGGAAATCAAGCCATCCTTGATGTCTTCGTATTTGTACTTAATCACCTTGTGTGGATTGCAGTACCGCAGCTCAATGCTTACGTTTGTCTCACTCTCTGGCATGAGCTTGACTTTAATAGCGATTTTCTCACAAAGGACACAGCAGTGTAACTTAAAAGCTTTGTAAGCGTCTACCAACTGGAAGGCGCTCTCCATCAGATTAACGAATCTCTCTAACTGCTGTCTCTTTCCACAACCTTCACCAGCAAGTAACATCAGCTTTGACTGCAGATTTTTTATGTCGTCAAGTTCACATTGCTTCTTGCCATCTCCTGTTGGCATTATTAGTTGAAACGGCTCATTGAAGCTCACAAGGCATCCAATTTCAATAACTCCGTTGGTAAGAATAGATTCAATCTTTTGAAGAGTAGTTTTCTCCACTGATCCCTGGTTTTCTTTAACGTCTTTAAGAAATTGAAGTCGGGCTCTTGTCTCTTTAAGATGCTGCAGGATGTTTGGTTTCTGCCTACTTACATCTAAAATAGGCTTTACAAGATTTATTAACTCGTTCAGATTCTTTGAGTGGGAGGGAATTCTATAAATGATGCTTGCGAAATCCTTTGCAACGGAAACAAACAGCTGCACTTTTTCCTGTTCGCTCTCTCCAGAATCTACAAGTTCAATCATCGCATGCTCCAAGAAGCTGTTTAACTCCTCCTCCTTAAAATTTTCACGAACCCAAGTGAAAAACTGACGGCTTTCACAAATTTCTTCGATAAAATCTGCCAACATCGGCTCTCTATATAGATTCTCTAATAAGCCGTACCTTGAAGTTAAATTTCCCGGACGAATCTCTTTTATTGGCTGATCGTCCATCAGTTGGGTTCTCAGAGTTTTGGCTGTTGAGAATAATCCTTCATCCTGAGTGATTTCAATGCTAAAAGTTTCAGAAAAATCCTGAAGAGCAGAAGCTACTTTGCAAAACTTTCGCATTTCTTCAGCCGCAGAAAGCTTCTTAATTACGTCAGTTCGACGGCTTTCTGTAATATTGCTGCAGTATTGTAAGAATATAGTGATTTCTGTGTCAAGATTCTCTCTCTGGTCATCTGACAGCAAGTTTCCAAGTAATCGTTTTGCATCAGCTAATGTAGCGTTGCCAGTAATCAGAGCTCTCACATACCTGGCCCAATCATCTTCAGCTGTTTTCAGGCACCCTAGAATCTCTGTCAACGAAAGCTTTTGTTGCGAATCTTTGTACCTGCTTTCCACCAGCCTGTTAAATACTTCCTTAACGGTGCGACTGTCACGAGATCTTTCCAGAAAGCTTATGGACGAAGACATCAGATCTTCAGCGACAAGGTCTCTAATGAGCGCCATGTGCAGGTTTTTGGCTGGCTTTTCAGCTAGTTCAGCAATTTGTCTGTTCCTCAGCGAATCAACACTCAGCCTTTCTTTAAATTGTTCCATATCAACTGCAAATAAAGCATGGGGGGTGGCTTCTTTGATTTTATTGCATTGTAGTGCTTTTACGAATAGTATTAATTCAATGTTTTAAAGTAAAATTGAATTTATAAGAACCATCATGAATTGCATTTAGAATATAAAAAATTCACATTTAAATGAGCTATCTCACGGTTAAATGGCACATTTATACTCAGGCTCCAAATTTTCGACCATATACTTGTACAAAAGTTTAAAATTAAAATTAATCGGAGCGCACGAGTGTCTATGGTCGTTGCTGCATTTGAAGGCAGTGCGTCGACATCATTGGCTAACGATTTTGTTTTTACCATAGAAGCGTGCGGCAAGGTACCGTTTTGCGTGCAGCGCAATGTCCCATTGCGTTGCCGCACGCTTATATGGTAAAAACAAAAGCGAAATCGTTTGACAATGATCTCACATTGAATTCTAGTATCTTCTAGAATTCTATGTCTCAAGGCGAGCAAAGCGAAGCGAGTCGAGGACCACTGAGCACAGAATACCACAGAATGCTCAATCGACTAGTAGAATGCGTCTCGAATTAAAACATCATAGATGCTACTCTTCCTGTGAAAATATATAAGTAATTGTAACTAATTGATAGCATTAAAGTAGCAGTTTACTGCTTGTGCGAGCTCCTAGAGCAGTCGATGTAATTGAAATTATGCGATTGTTATCAAACTTAAGTGGTAAGATTTTATGGTGGTTAACAATCACTCAACCAGTAATGGATTCCATACCGTACAAGCAAAAAAAACTGTAAACATATTTTAACTTAAAAACAATAAAAGGTTCATAAATACAAAGAATATAGTCGCCAACGATGTCAGCCATGCTTGTGTGTGTTCGGAACTGTGCAGTTGGAAAACGGAACCGGCAGCAGTTATCAGTCACTTGACTTCTAGCAACATCCAGCTTCCGATTCAGTTCTTGCCTTGTTGCAGGCTTTCTTCCTCTTGGTTGAGGATCGTGAAGCGCAGCAGAAGCAGGACTGCAAAAATCTGGCCGTGCCGATATGCTTCGAACTAACGGTGACTTTCGTTGTCCATCAACAGGAGCGTCCTTGTAAAGGTTCAATGCAGGATATGCACTGCTTACGCTCGTAAAAGGCGCGTTCCCGGCTCGTGACGCTAATTTGGCCAGGTGTACACTTGATCCCTGAAATCTAAAATCAAATAAGAAAACTCACACCAGAGGAGTCAACTATGTGTGCTCTGAACTACATACCTTGCAATGTCTTGCAATTTGACGATCAGTATTCACATTTTTAATGCAGAACAATCCATCACACCGGCGCTCGCCAGACAATCGTTGTCACGCACTGGGACCGCTGATTATTTATCCATTGTCTCCGAAAGGAAATGCATGAAATCGCGTCAAATGCGGGCACTTGTAGGCATAGGAATTGCAGCCATAAGCTGCGCACTGGGCTCGAGATTTTTCAAGATAACACTGCACGAAAAGAATGTTCGTTGATCTACGACGCATGATTACTAAGAAACAGAAGACAAAAATCACAAGCCTATGCGAGTGATATCGTCTATGGTGATTCTTCTCCATACTACTTTCCCACAGTTTCACAGGAAGAGTAGCACAAAGTGAAAATAATTTCACATTGAGATTTTTTCTTCAGGGTGGCTGAATGAGCATTCTGTAGTATTCTGTGCCACTGAGTGTGGCCGAGGACTTTATTAACATAGACTATGATGAATTGAACGGCTTTTATCCATAGATGAATAATATAACTGGATCGTCAGAAGCTCGATTTTTTTTCCTAGCCATAGACAAGCACCAGCATCACAAGAAGCTCAGAATGCCTTACTTTCACACATAGACAAATAGCCGCTGCAGAAGCTGCAAACCTTTATTTATGAAGTATACTATTTTATGTCCAAGCACATGCTCGCAATATATGCAGGGCGGCAAAAGATGGCTTCGCGAGATGAATAAGGACGTCAGAACTTGTGCTGCAATCGGATGCCTATCCAAAAGTGGACAAGGCACGAAACCTGTCACCCTTGTTATACTTTTCGGATTATGCTCTTGGAGACCGTGATGCGCAAAGACCACTCTTGAATTGGTTAGTTCTTTTGGAGCTCTTGGGCTCTCAGCTTTTTCCATTTTTTTATTTATGTTTAAGGAGTCGAGCTCTACTGGCTCACGCAGCCGTTAACTGCCTACACAGCCATAGACAAAAATGAACTGAATTACGCTCGAAAATACAAGTGAAGCTCGCAATAAGTTTGCTGTGCTCAACCCACAGCACTTTTTTCTTATCCAATCGGTGATCCGTATCGACTAGCGCAGTGGAACAGCAATGTGCAAGCAAAGCCACATTTCAAATTCGGAGCTCGTAAGTTCCTTTGTGAGCTGCACTTCGAACAGCGAGACATGCAGGCTCATGGGAGGAGCAAGCGACTGATGACTGGCGCAGTTCCGAAGCTTGAGTGGACTAAGCTTGAACCGCAAGAGCTCACTGACTTCCACGATCCAAACTCTTATGCAAACGAAGCTACTGGAGACTGTGAGTTTGAGATGCCGATGCCTGTCAGTTGCAGCGCGGCAACCACACGCACATCAGTTGACCCACCACCAAACACCCGACAGCGCCTGTTGATGCGGCTGAAGCACAAGAAGCGCACGATTAAGACTTTTGGTCCACGCGTTGCAAAATGGAAAAGTACCGAAGCGACCTTAAAACATGTAAAGCAAATGTTGACTTCTGAAGGTCTCAAGCTGTTTTCTTTACGACCACGAAATACCACAGGTGGTTTCAATAACCACGTCAAAGACTTCGCCGAGAGGATCAACTTCTGCTGTCCAAAAGTATATCGAGAGTTGAGAAAATTCATGCACCTCCCTTCGCCGTCAACCTTGCGGTCTTGGATTGGAGCAGTGGATGGCAGGCCTGGCATTTCAATTGCTGGAGTCAAGAAGGTTGGAGCCCTATCGAAACAGCTCTTCGATGGCGTCGCTTGCAACGACTGGACTCTAGTCATTGATGGCATGCATCTTCGAAAGTAGTTGTGTTGGGAAGCTAGCGAAGGAAGAGTGGTCGGCTATTGTGACTCAGGGATCCATAAAAATTTAGGTCACAAACTTGCGTCTGAGGCAATCGTTGTCATGGCCTGCCATCTTCAGCGCCCGTGGAAAGTGCCAGTTGCGTACATTTTGGCCGCTGCAACATCCCCGGTTCAACAAGTGGAGCTTTTGACGCGTACTATTAGCGCACTGAACGATGAGGGCGTCGTTGTACGCGCGCTCGTGTCGGACGGTTGCTCTGCGAACCTTGCGACGTACAGGAAACTTGGAGCTGAGCTGCCGTCTAGTCCTTATTTTCAAATCGGTTCGCAACCAAATCGCATATTCGCATTCATTGACAACAGTCATTTGATAAAGTTGGTGCGCAATTCGCTGGCCGATTTGGGAGTATTCGTTGTTCACGATCGCATCATCAACTGGCACTATCTGGAATATTGCACAATCTGCAAGAAGCTGAGGGGGTTCGAATCGGAAATCGGCTGACAAAGAAATGCATTGAATTGTGGCAGCGACACAAGATGAAGGTCTGCTTGGCTGCACAGACAATCAGTTCGTCCGTCGCTGACGCTCTCACATTCCTAAAGGAGCTTGGAGTTTCGGATTACCAAAATTGTGATGAAACGGTCCGCTTTATTGCATTGATGGATTATCTGTTCGACATCTTCAACTCGAGGTGAGCCGGTATATTAAACCAAAATAGCATAAAGACGCGCAATCATGGCCTTTAAATTTGCATCCGTTTTTTGCAAGACTCCATCGGCGTCAGTCTGGAAAGGTCCCATTTGGAAGTCGCAAGCAAGCCTTTCGACCACATTCGCGTTTCTCGATGAGGCGCGCGACTACATTCGCAGTCTCTACACGATTAATGGCGTACCGCTGATTGAGAGTCGGCGAAAAACATGGGCTGTAGGATATTGCAACAATATCACAGCCCTGAAGCTGTTACTTCAGGACATTTTCTATCAGCCGTCTGCTTGCTTTAAGTACCTTCTGACGTACCGTTTATGCCAAGACCCGCTGGAACACTTCTTTGGTGAGATTCGTCAGAGAGGTGCATGGTTTTAATAACAATCCGAACGTTCAGCAGTTCAGGTACCCTTATCGGGCGATTTTGGCGCACAGGACTGGATCTGTCGGGCACTGGTCCCTCTCGACACAGATTTCTCCTCCGCCTGAACTCTCTACCTCTGCTTCTGCCAGTGTACAAGATGAAATCGAAGATCCACCGCAATTAGCACTCAGCCTCATTAGCCAGAATGTCGGCTGCTACATCGCTGGATTCATTGGCAGATGGCTTACAAACAGACTGTCTTGCGAAAACTTCAAGGCATCTCTTCATTGCGAGATGCACACCAACCTGCTTACTACTCTCAAAGATCGCGGTCGTCTTTTTCGACCATCAGCATCACTTTGCCGACTGGCGAACATTTGCGAGTCGGCTGTGAAAGGAGTCAGAACTGACGAACTGTCTCTAGACATACTCGATCGTCTACTTCCAATCTGCATCCAACAGGGTATCGAGTTGTCACTCTTCGCTCACGTTTGCAGCAATGGAGCACCCGAAGAAAACCATCAATATTTTCTAGTGCAGGCGATTTCTAAGAAATATCTTTGCATTAGGTTGCGGCATGTACTTCGGAGGCTTAACGCTGTGAACACAACAACTGTGCGTCAGATGCTGACAAAAAAATTCTTTTCATGGGTCAGTGACTTCAAATTAGCATTGTGCGGGTGACGCCTTGAATTTATTGTCTTTACTTGACTCTCATTTGTCTTGCGCGGTTTGCTTGCAACTCATTTGGCTGTTTGTTTTCGCCTTTTATTGTTTGTTTGTTTGCTGTCTGTCTACGTGCTTGTTTGCTTACTTGCCTACTTTCGTGTCTGTTTTGTATTAATTCCTTTACATATTCGTTTTCTTCTTTGCTTGCCTTCACATTTGCAATATTTTCACTTATCCTACTAAACATACTTATAAATAAAGGTTTGCAGCTTCTGCAGCGGCTATTTGTCTATGTGTGAAAGTACGGCATTCTGAGCTTCTTGTGATGCTGGTGCTTGTCTATGGCTAGGACCAAAAAATCGAGCTTCTGGCGATCGAGTTATATTATTCATCCATGCTTTTATCAGATATTAAATTCGATAGCATATTTTTGGGAGCATTCTCTTGAGCCGTAAATGATAGAACAGCTCGGGGATGGGTCGGGTGCCTCATAGTAACCAAAAAAACATATTTACTATGAACCAAGGAGTTCTATACTTAGCAACCTGGAGTGGAAGCGAGCTTTACCTCATGAGGCCACGCCAATTGTAAAGACAAGGAGCCAGCACTGAATGTTTAACAGAGTCAACTACACTCAGCAACATTTAAAACGCAACACTCTAACTAGAAGAAAAATCAACTCACTCAGAAGAGTCAAAGCGCATAGTCTATGGTTCAAATCGAGCTTCAGAAACGCCTGTAGCTTCCTCTCGCAAGTAACAGGGCGATGACTATGGACTGTTTTCAGATAGAGTGATCCAGCTGAGAGAATGGTTCAACAGATGACAGACGCGGAAAGATGGCGAGCAGTCGGAATGTTGGAAGCAGGTTGTACTCTTCGAACAGTTGCGAACCACTTCGGAGGTCGCCTTCAACAGTTTTACGTCTGCTACAGAAGAGCAGAGCCACTGGAAGCGTGGCTCACGCGAGAAAAGGTACGGTGCTTCACCAACTTCGCAGTACAACAGCTGTTGTTCGAAGAGTACAACCTGCTTCCAACATTCGACTGCTCGCCATCTTTCCGCGTCTGTCATCTGTTGAACCATTCTCTCAGCTGGATCACTCTATCTGAAAACAGTCCATAGTCATCGCCCTGTTACTTGCGAGAGGAAGCTACACGCGTTTCTGAAGCTCGATTTGAACCATAGACTATGCGCTTTGACTCTTCTGAGTGAGTTGATTTTTCTTCTAGTTTAGAGTGTTGCGTTTTAAATGTTGCTGAGTGTATTTGGTTGGCGGGCGAACGAACTCACGAGGGCTCAAAACCCAAAATTAGTCGATATATATATATTGATATTAGTCACGCTCAAAGTACGCGCGTACATTTCGATTGATAAAGACATAGGCAAAAATGAGCGTGCCCCAACCCCCAGCGCAGGCCAACCCCAAACCGCAAAAACAAAATCACAATATCAAGTCACCACATCCCTTCGCACTTACGTATGAAAATAGGATTAACTAAAATTAATATTATCAATAATAGTAAAAAATATTGACGTGAGCAACACAACACAACAAAGGTACTAAAATCGAGTTCATCAACAACAGTTACTTCAGCTGTAAGTCAGTCGCTCAGGTTCAGCCTACTTCCTCATCGAACGGCGAAGCTGCGGCATGGCGTCAGACTCCGCCGCAGCCTCAGCAGCAGTGCCGTCAGCAAAAACTTCGGATGCGTCCTTCGGCACCGCATCGCACTGCGGCACCGCTGCCGCTGGTACCGCCGGCTTGGTCGGAAACTGACTGACCGCGGCCGGCTTGCGCACCTGGTCCACGTGCCTGTGTGCGTCTCTGCCGTCATCGAACCGGCACGTGAAGTCGGCCGCACCAGAACTGTCCGTGACTGTCGCCGGTCTCCAGCGTCCGTCACTCGCAAAGTCTCGCGCCAGCACCGAGTTGCCGACATTAATGCGACGGTCGTGCACGTGGGCGTCGTGCTGCTCCTTCTGCAGTGCCTGCTGTACGGCCACCCGGGCGGGCAGGTCAGGGCGGACTCGGTCGAGCAACGATTTCAGCCTCCGCCCCATCAGCAACTCGCAGGGAGCCCTCCCGGTAGTCGTATGCGACGTGACTCGGTACGTCAGGCGGAACCGGGAGACTCTTCTAGGGAGCCGCTTCGCTGCTTGGCCAGCGCACGCTTCAGAGTTTGAACTGCTCGCTCTGCTTGGCCGTTGGACGCCGGGTGGTACGGCGCCGTGCGCACGTGCCGGTTGCCGTTCTTGCTCAGGAATGTCTCCATCTCCGTGCTGACCAGGTTCGGACCGTTGTCGGAGACGATCACGTCCGGCAGACCGTGAGTTGCAAAACTCGACCGCAGCTTCTCGATAGACGCAGTCGACGACGTCAAAGGCATCACATGCAAGTCCATCCATTTGGAGTGGGCGTCAACGACAACGAGCAACATCCGGCCCTGGACCGGCCCGGCGTAGTCAATGTGCAGGCGCGACCACGGCTTGTCCGGCCACGCCCACGGCTGCAGTGGAAACGGACCTGGCGACTTCTGCATCTCCTGGCACTCGGTGCACGCGGCGATCAGCCGCTCGATCGCCTCGTCCAGCTTGGGCCACCAGAAAACGCTTCAAGCCAGCGCCTTCATTCTCGTGGCGCCCTGGTGCCCCTGGTACAGGCAGTGCAGCAGCGCCTCCCGACCGGCCTCGGGAACTACGACTCGGCAGCCCCAGAGCAGACAGCCGTCTTGGGTGCTCAGCTGGTCGGCTCGCGTGCAGTACGGCTGCAGCTCAGGCGGCGGCCGCTCCGGCCAGCAGCCGGTCTCGGTGAAGCCCAGAACTCGGGACAAGTCCGGGTCTGTCCGAGTCCACGTCCGGATGTGCCGAGCCGTCACCGGTCCCTCGTCCAGGAAGTCCATGAGTAGGACGACTTCAGCTGGAGTTGGCGCTTCCTGCGGCTTCTCCGGCAACGGCAGCCGACTCAGCGCATAGGCTCGGAGCAGCGACTTAACCGCTCGGTGGACCATGGAGTACTGGTAGCCGGCCAGGAGCAGCGCCCACCGCTGGATTCTGCCAGAAGCCAGTGCTGGTATTGGCTTGGACTGGTGCAGCAGCCCGAGCAGCGGCTTGTGGTCGCTCACCAGCGTGAAGTCTCGACCGTACAGGTACATGTGGAATTTCTTAACTCCGTAGATGACCGCGAGCGCCTCCTTCTCGAGCTGTGAGTATCGGGACTCTGCTTCATGTAGCGTGCGAGAGGCGAAGGCGATCGGTCTGTCGACTCAGTCGATCCGGTGGCTAATGACTGCGCCGATGCCTTAAGGCAAGGCGTCGCACTCGAGCACCAACGGCTTCTGACGGTCGAAGTGCGCGAGCACCAGTGCCTGGCTGAGTAGCGACTTGCACCTGCGAAACGCTTCGTCCTGCACATCGTCCCATCGCCAGGGGGCGCCCTTGTTCAGCAGCTGGTTCAGCGGCGCCAGTTCAGTTGACAGATTGGGCATGAACTTGCCGTAATAATTTACCAGCCCGAGGAAGCTGCGCAGCTGCGTCTGGTCGCGGGGCGGTGGTGCGTCCTGGATCGCCCGCACCTTGTCCTGGAGAGGGTGCAGCCCTTCGGCGTCGATTCGGTGCCCGAGGTAGCTGATGCTCTGCTGCATAAAACTGCACTTGCTCAGGCCGCACCGGAGGCCGCTCTGCTGCAGTCGCCGAAGGACCTGCTCTAGCGTCTTCAGGTGGCTGTCATCATCCACACCGGTAACCAGCAGGTCGTCAACGAAGCAGGTGAGGGTGACGTGGAGAATGCTCTGCAGGAGGCAGTCCATCTGGCGCTGGAAAATGCCGACAGCGGGAGCGACTCCGAACGGCAGTCTCGTGTACCGCAGCAGCCCCTTGCTGGTGTTGCTGGTGCAGAGTTTTTGCGAGGCCTCGTCCAGAGGCAGCTGCGAGTACGCTTGCGACAAGTCAAGCTTGGTGAATTTCTTTCCGCCGGCCAGTTTCGCGAAGAGCTCCTCGATCCTCGGCACCGGGTACGTGTCAGGCTCGACGTCGAGGTTCACCGTTTGTTTAAAATCGGCACATATGCGGACCGAGCCACCTGTCTTTAAAACGGGTACGATCGGAGACGCGTAGACCGAGCTGCTCACCGGCTTCAGCACTCCCTGTTCGATCTCTTTTTCGAGTTGCGCCTCGACCTTCTCCTTAAGCGCAAGCGGGACGTTTCTGGCCTTGAAGAACCTCGGCCGCGCTGAGGCTTTCAGCTGCAGCCGAACCGCGGGCCCCGTGTACCAACCGAGGCCAGGTTCGAAGACTTCGGCGTACTTGTCCAGCAGGCTCTTGAGTCCTGGTTGCCCTGACGGATGCTGTTGCACCTGCTTGATTTCTCGCCAGTCCAGTGGAAGTTCGGCCAGCCAGTCGCGGCCAACCAGATTCGAGCCGGCACCGTCGATCACGAGCAGCGGCAGCACCTTGCTGGCGACCTCGGTCTGCGCGCGAACTCGAAGTTGGCTGAGGACGGGTACCAGCTCTCCGGAGTACTCCGCAGCTGCGTGTTGACTCGCTCGAGTCTGGAACGCCCTCGCAGTACTTCGTTATAGGTCTTCGCAGAGATGAGTGACACAGACGCCCCAGTATCGACCTCCATGCAGACTGGCGTGCCGTCGATGTCGATGGCCTCATGAGGCTAGTCTGGCCTCATGAGGCAACTCGCTTCTACTCCAGGTTGCTAAGTATAGAACTCCTTGCAACGAACACTTAAAATCTGGACTTCCCGAGTAGGCCATTAACTAGGCCATAGACCATAGACAGCGGCCATAGACAGCGGCTGCTAGCTGCTATGAAGCATGGATGAAAGAATAGAATGCATGGAGTGCTAATCTGAGCCAGTTATTTTTATCTCGCTCGATTTTCGCTTTTAACATCCCTTTTCCCCCGCCGTTCCTCCCTATTGGCTGAAAGCATATTTTGATGCGAGCTCGTACTTTGGTGAGACATATCTTTCAGAGGGGAACGAAAACGAAAACGAGACGAAAATGATTTTGTCTATGGCAGTCACAAGCCAATAGGAAAGAACGGGGGGAAAGGGATGCTAAAAGTTAAGATCGAGCGAGACAAAAATAACTCGCTCAGATTAGCACTCCATTCTATTCTTTTCTCCATGCTATGAAGCCAGAAACTTACTCAGATGCTCTCACACTCACTAGCAATCAGTTCTGCAACAGCAAAACTAGCAGCTCAAAACTAACGAGCCATGCAGTCACTTAACGAAGAGCAGCGCAGACGCCTGGTCGTACAGTACGAAACTGAGCACCCTGGACAGAGCAACCATGCCATTGCTAAGTACTTCGCTGAGGTGGGCTGGTACGCTCCAGTCTACGGCATTCTGAATCGTTATGAAGAAGGCGGCGAAGAATCTGTTTTACGCAGTGCTGGTTCAGGCTGCCACAGTACGGAGCTCAAGGTCACGAACCCAGAAGTGAAGAACACCATGAAGGACGCGCAACGAGGACTGTCGCAGCGGGAGATCGCGCGCAAGCTCGACATCAGCCAAGCTTATGTGGGGAAATCCTTCAGGAAAATGGCCTGAAAGCTTTTAAGAAGGAGAAAGTACCAGCCGTTACTGATCAGCAGCGAGGCGAGAGAGACAACAGGTGCGTGTTGGCAGACTGTACCGAACCATCTTGGACGGTTGTGGAGGCGACTTGGATCTCGTCGTCGATGATGAGCCGTACTTCCACATGTCCAGCCAAACGATTCCTGGCAACAGCTTCTACTATGCCACTGCACGCGGCGACTCTCCTGTTGAGAAGCGCGCTTCACTTCAGAAGAAGTTCGGCGACAAGATCCTGGTGTGGCTGGCCATCAGCAGGCACGGGGCTTCGCGAGCGTACACGTGTCACTCCAAGACGATGAACAAGGAGCTGTACGCAAACGAGTGCATTCGCAAGCGACTAGTGCCATTTCTCAGTGAGCAGCACAGCGATGGCAATTACCTGTTCTGACCAGATCTGGCCTCCTGCCATTACGCCAAGGACGTGATCGAGGTGTTCCAGCAGCTGGACATCAACTTTGTCTCGAAGGAGCAGAATCCTCCCTGCGTGCCTCACCTTCGTCCAATCGTGCACTTTTGGGGCATTTTGAAGCAGCAGGTGTCCATAGTTGTGTACCATCACAACATCATAGTTGTGTACCATCCGTGAATTATCGATTACTTTACATGAGAAGCAACTGGGATGCGGCAATAATTTGAAAAACTATAGGATTAATATTGATAGAAACTATACTCCAGTTTTACACGAGAACTGGAGCCACTTGACATCAATTCGCTTTAACTTATAGCACACTGTGCATGTATCCATATAAATAAATAACCGCGACGAAAAAGCCTGCAAATTCATAAACTCAAAAACAGTTTTCCATATTTAAAGACAGTGTTTGTGTTTTTTCAGATACTTTTTTCGCACCCAGTCCAATCCTCTCTGTCCACCAGATTGACTTTAGCGTAGGTGTGAATATAGTCCTCACTGCACCATTCTTCACTTTAGCCATGCCTTCCAGTTCCAGCTAAGGTCCAAACTGCTCGCAGTTAAAACCAAATTGATTTCTGTTTTCTATGGCTTGTAAAATCCCTACCACGCTGCCACGTTATACTACTGACGGTCACGCGCCAATTCGAATGAAAAAACTAAAAAGGACGCAGAAAGGTATAACATAAATTTTAATTTATTTCCAGTACAAATCAGCGTCCATTTAAACCATTTCTATATATCTATACGCCACAGACAAAGTCGTTTACGTCCCCTCTGAAAGAAACACCCCCTGGAAGTAACACCCTCTGAAAGTAACACCCTCTAAAAGTAACACCCTGAAAGTAACACCCTCTGAAAGTAACACCATCTGAAAGTAACACCCTGAAAGACCCTGAAACACCCTCTGAAAGTAACACTCCCTGAAAGTGACACCCTCTGAACGTAACACCCCCTGAAAGTAATATCGCAGTCACGAGCCAAATAGGAAGGAATGGGAGAAAAGGGATGCTAAAAATAAAGATCGAGCAAGACAAAAATAACTGGCTCAGATTAGCACTCCATTTTATTTTTTCCTCCATGTCCGAGGCTGACAAATCGAAAATTGTAAACGCTCCAGGCAAAAACTGCTTACAAAAAATTTCGAATGTGTAAAAAGTATTATATTTATGCTAAAGTGGTTGTTGCTTTTGCCGAAGTCTACTTTGACTGCATTTTTCGGTAATAAATCACATGTTATCAAATTCTGAACTCACCGAAAGCTGTATCTGTTGATGTCTGAACAAACTCAACAAAGCCGTTTAGTAAAGCAATCCTCTTATCTGCTTCTTGTTTAAGCCCATTCAGATTATTGAGCTGGGTTGGTACATCAGTTCTGATCTTTAGTTGCTTAAACAGAGTTTCGAACTGAGTTCGTGAATTGAGAAGATAGTCAACTGCACCGAAGCGTATGGACGTTAATTCCGATAGCTGCCTTGAAATCTCACTGGCTGCAGACTGGCAAGAATCTAGGACAGCCTTGGCATCGTCAGACATTTTCTGATTGAACTCCTCACGCTCTAAATAATTTGAAAGAATTTAATAAAACTTTCTTATGCTCGGGTGGGTTGGAAATAGTATACTGGTTTCATTTACATCCTCTTTGCATCAAGGGTATAAAGAGACACTTAAGTCACAGGAAACGGCACTAATAGCACCGTTATATTGAATTATACTAAATTATACTAATATTACAATATTACACTTATAGTGTGACAACTGTCATTACATAAAAGTAGATATAAATAAAATACCGTATCACATTAATGCCGGTATGTACTCGAGTTTTGCAGATACTAAATTTTATGTTTATATGATAAACGTAAACATAGAACATCGTGCGAAAGATGGCACAGCTCTTTAAAACAAAAAAGTAAAGGCTAAAGGCCATTTGGGGATAATTTTTCGCGCTCTGAACCAACCTTTGTGACTGTAAGGAGTTTGCTTACAGCGTGGACTTCATGTACTGGACTGCACTTTTCTCCAGTGGAGCATTACTTGTGACAGAGCAAAAAAATTTGCTCCGTATTTCTTAATAGTTTCTCAGTTTGATTTTCTAAGCTCGCCAAAGGTGGGTCAAAACAGTCCGGTAGAATTTCAAAAGTGCCAGTGTACGAAACGAAGGGAGAGAGAGAAAAACGGCACGCTCACCGCTCACCGCTTAGCCCACGCTCCACCCCATTGCCAGCAAGCTGCACATTCAAGTTGGGTTTGTGCATTCTGATGCTTCAATAATCTTAAGCTTATGGTCAAATTTGCACCCATCCAGCACTTTAAAGAGCTGAATCGGTTCACTGTCACATTTTTTACAAACAAGCAGATGGTCATTAATCTCAGAGCTTTTTAGCCAGTGTTCCCTAGCTCTAGTGTACAGGTGTCGCTTCGTTTTTCCAATATAGGAAACGCTCTGATCCTCAGAGCAGCGAAATTGGTAAACCACACCAGCCCTTAGAGCAAGTGGAACAGCTGACATGAGCCTGCTAGCATAGCGACCAATCTTTTCAGCGCTAAAACAGTCCTAACAGTGCATTTAATCCGTTTGATAAACGTTTTCTAAAATATATGAATTATATTTATGAGTCTGTATGAGTTTTATAACTGCATCTTTTAGCGGCTTGCGAAAACGAAATAAGTTGCAAGCGAGAAAAGTAAGTTTATTTGCTTTATGTGTCGGATATAAATAAGCGCACGGTCACATGGGGAGGTGCGCAAAAAGGTGGCACGATTGAGGCCAACCCCCAGCATAACATATTGACTGTCTGCCCGAGTACACCCACCCCTCAGCCTGGTGGGCAGGTTTCAGTGCAGGTGCACTCGCAATCGCTGGCTGTATGTTGGCTGTATGCGGGCTGAAGAGGGCGGCAGTGCGTTGCTGGCTCTCGGCGGCGGCCGAGGGTGGTGCAGACCGCTTAAGCGGGTAGCTTCTCGGTCGTACAAATGGCAGCGGGGCTGGCTCTCGCGAGTCGATGATGGCCGGCTTCAGCCTGTTGACAACGCGGTCGTGGTGCATCCTCAGGTCAAGCAGGAAGATCTTGGCGTCTTGCTTGAGGACCTTGAACGGGCTTCTGCAGCGGGTCTCGGTGACTGTCGCGCCGGACATTGAGTGCGGCGGGCCAGGCGGCCGGGCGGCAACCGTGATGCGCCGTGGGTGTCGGCCGGAACCCTGAGGGTGGCTGCAGCTGCCGATGGAACCGCTCGACCAGTCCGTTCGCCTGCGGATGGAAGGCCGTAGTCCGGTGCAGCTGCATGCCAAGCAGCCGGGAGAGGTTGGACGATTGGACCAGATCTGCGACGTGAACTGCGAGCCGCGGTCCGAGGTGAGGTCACCCGAGACGCCAAATCGGGCAATACAGTGCCAACAGTGGGCAATGAAGGCGGAGGCACAGGCCGCGGCGGAAGTCATCGGGATCGCCTCCAGCCACCTGGTGAATCGGTCAACGATTGTCAGCAGATGCGTAAATCCTTGCGACGACGGCAGCGGCTCCACTAAGTCGACATGCATGTGGGCGAAGCGCTGGTCTGGGACTCAAATGCTCTCCACCGGAGCGGTGACGTGCCGATGCACCTTGGCCGTCTGGCAGGCTACGCAATCGAGCGCCCACCGGCTGACGTCCCGGTTCATGCCAGCCCACACGAATTTGGCGGCCACGAGGCGCCGCGTGCTGCGGACTGGCGGGTGGGCGAGGCCGTGGATGGCGTCAAAGACAGCATGGTGGAAATCCAGCGACACCAGCGGACGCGGCCGGCCGGTCGAGATGTCGCACAGCAGGGCGACGCCAGGGCTGAGCTGCAGCGGCTCGAGCTGAAGGCTAGCGTCCTCTCGGGCAGTCGGGTCTGCTGTCTGCGCCTGCGCCATGGCCGCGAAGTCCACACCGGGGAGCAGTCAGGGCTGCACCGAGGCGATCGTGCAGCGGGACAGCGCGTCCGCCACTGGGTTGTCCTTGCCCGCCACGTGCTGGACGCCCGTAGTGAACTCAGACACGTACGCCAGATGCCGCTGCTGTCGTGCCGACCACAGATCCGTTATCTTGGACATGCCCGCGACCAACGGCTTGTGATCCGTGAAGGCGGTGAAAGCGCGGCTCTCAAAACTGGGCTTCGGCTTGAATGAACCACGCGCGGGGTTGAGCTGCCCAAAACGTGGGCAGTTTGAGAGACAGCTTCCTGTGTGTTGGAAGCCATTGTACGAAATGGCTGCATCGGGTTCACCAATTTAGCGGCTTGCGAAAACGAAGTGAGTTGCAAGCGACAAAAGTAAACGTTTATTTTCTTTATGCGTCGGATAGTAAATAAGCACGCGATCAAATGGGGAGGTGCGCAAAAACGTGGCACGATTGAAGGCCAACCCCCCCCCCCCTTGGCTTAGCAAATAACTGTCTGCCCGAATACACCCACCCCTCAGCCTGGCGGGCAGGTTTCAGTGCAGGTGTACTCGCAATCGCTGGCTGCATGCTGATTGGGCCGCCACAATCTTTTATTATTTAATTTAGTCGAGATCAAGAACTCAAGACTGTTTTATTTTATTTATTGAATAGCTTATTATATCAGTATTGCTCATCATTAATTATTTAAATGAAAGTATGCTCATAAAAACGCATTACCTCAAAATAGTCGGTTTGAGAACTTTAGGAGTCAACAAAAACTTTAATTTTTCGTTTTATCGTCTCATGGCATTGTTTTATAAACAATAAACAAGTGTATTGTACAGTAAACAAACTAATAAATAAATAAACTGGTGCTGTGGGTTTTGTATCCTCATTCAAGCAAAGATTTTTTTTCATAGCGCTAGTCTGTCTTAACTTGAGTATGCAAACGGAAAATCATTTAAACAAACAAAAGTTCGTAAAACTCACCTAAGAAATCAAGTAGACACGCTGCGATTGGCCACTCAATGAGAAATTTTAGCTCAGGCAAAAAATCTATTCGATCATTATCATTTGAGTTACTGGATCGAAAGCTCTTAGCCGTGTCGCAGACGACGCCGGACAAAACGGAGTATATTTGTGGAGTTCTTTTAGATTGCTCAAATAGCTTCTCGAATGCTGTTTTCTGAAAGAAACAGCAAATAAGCAATAAAAAGGCTGTGGATAAGGCAGGAGTAAAAATAGCTGAAAAATAAATTTCCGGCGTCAAATCACATGTCAACTTAAGCCTCTAGAAGAATGGAAGCGGATTATGAGGGCATGAGTTTAGATTCTGGTTCTGCTTGTTTACAGGTGATACAAATTCAGTCCACAGCTACATGCAGAAGCAGAAAAAAGCTCGGCTCCGGACCAAGCTGACTCCGACGGGGATTCCCGGTGAAGTTAAAGTTCTCTAGAATCTAATAACACTTACTTCGGCTGTCCGGAAAGTCGCGAGAATGTATTTAAAAAATCAGTCAGAACTTTCAAAAAACACGATAACAGCACTAGTTGGTAATGTAATCTCCCCTTGCATTGATTACAGCTTGGCAATGGTCAACGAGTCGCTGAACCTCTCTTTTTAAACAATCTTCGTCAAGGCTTCTTGCCCACTGCAACGCAGCTTCTCGAACTTCATTGTGGTCGCTGAATACTCGCCTGGAGAAATCATTCTTCATCCAACTGAACAAAAAACGGTCGCACAGATTGAAGTCTGGGCTGTAAGGACTCTGAAATACCAGCTGAACTCCACGGGACTTCATGTACTGCTGCACAGAACGAGCTACGTGAGGTCGCGCATTGTCCCACTGCCAAAGAACATCCGACAGGTGAATTGGCTTTGACCTCAGAGTACGCCATATAGGTCTCCCGTGTGCCGAATGAATTCAACTATGCCATCTGCATCAACAGTTTGCTTTGGGGCTGTGGATTTAATGGAGAAGCGCTTGCTTGGAGTGAAAGCAACCAGAAGCATTGTCTTTGCATTCCCGACCGAGTGCCTGACAACCTGGGGCCGATGATCCCATTGGCCAAGCCAGCACCTGTTGTTTTGCTTTGTGCCAGTGTTGTTCAGGTACACCCACGTCTCATCTTCCACCACGTACTTGTCGCAAAAGTTTTCCACCCCTCGTTGTAAAAAAGCCTGCGGATTTGCTTGGCACAATTGATGCGAGCAGTCTTGTTCTCCTCGGATAGAGCATGAGGAACCCAGACGGCAGAAACGTTTCGAAGGTGCAAATCCTCGGTCAAAATTTCGTGCACTGTTGTTTTACCAACTTCCAAAAAGTCGGCGAGGTCTCGGACACTAACTTTTGAATCCTCTTCAACGAGAGCTCGGCAGGTTTCGATCAGTTCCGTTGTCCTTGTTGACCGTGGCCGGCCAGTCCGAGGAGCTGAGGCCAGGGGAAATGCTTCATCACGGAACTTTGAGTACCATCTGTAAACCGTTGACTGACCTGGTGCGGCATCTCCATAAACTTTAAGTAGTTCGTCATAACAACTAATAGCAGAGATTCCAAGACGGTATCTAGCGTAGGCATAAGCCTGGAAATCTTCCATTTTGACGAACTCGCTATTAAATTTTTCAAGCTTGATCACCGCGTTGCATTGGTTATTGAGCACTTTATGCTGAGCTCGCCCCTGCCCCCAATTTTGCTGCTAGAATAACAAAATTTTTCACCATAGACATATATATAAGTCTATTATTGAAATTTTATGTGTGCCATGTCATCAGCTTGCTGCTTTCTTGCTTGACTGACACATTCTCACGACTTTCCGGACAGGCGAAGTATTTATATAATTAAAGGTTCGTGCAGAATCTGGAAGGGTCTCAAAGGTCGCAAAAATCTGACCGTCTAACATCATTAATTATCAACGAGTGAGTAAAAGCGTCACTATAACGAGAGGCGGACCAAGTTTCGGTACCAAGAAACTGTAGCCGGCCTCAAAAATAGAATGACTGTGTGGATTTCTTACCAGTGATCCGGAGTTTTCGAGATGCTTTTTCGGTGTTTCCAGCAAGGAATTGAGAAGGCAGATGGTTGCACAAGGCTGCATTATTCCAAATGTTGAGCTCGTATTAAAAAAATTCAAGAGCGTTTCCTAAAGTTTGGGGGAATTGCTTGTTGTTATCTCTCTTCGTAGTTAAATTTTATTTCAACTCTCAATCACCTTTTCAAAATACTGAAGTAATCTTGTGAAATACTTCTGTAAGCATTTTGACAAATTTTCTGTGCAGTCAGATTGATTGATTTGACGGAAAGAGTTGTTGAAGTTCTGAAATTTCGATTTTTAATTTAATAAATCATTAATTTTCATTTTTTTACACTTTCTAGTATTAAAAAAATTGAATGGCACAATTACTTACTCTAATAAGACTCTCAAGCGTCTCATAGCCGAATGGCTGGGGTGAGGACTTACGCGCTCTAAAAGATTCTTCTAATTTTTCTAGGCTCTCGTTGAGTTCTTTAATATCTTCTTTTTTCTTTTTATCGCCTCTGCGCAAGTTCTCTAGTTCGCAGGAGAGCATACAATCAACTAGTTGAAGGTAAAGTTCCACGTTGTCCACTGAAAGCACTCGGTTCCTCATGCTCCTTGTTATCAGCAGACACTGCTTGAGCTCAAAGTCTGTTAGTCCGCTCGGACTTTCTTGCAGGGAGCCGATGACGCTCTAAAACAATATCATGGTGGTAAAATATATCCAGCTGGGATATTCTGAGTTTCGCTCCTATAGGTAAAAATTTTACCGAGAAAAAAACGTCAGCAAATCAGATAAGAACTCACTGGAGCAGCTTCACTGACGGCTTTAAGTTTTTTTGAATCGCTTGTCAATGACTGCAGAGTGGCAAGCTTAACCAATGCTGGAACGTTTCTCAACGTAAGAAAGTCGTTAATATAGTCGAAATGTGCAATTGCGGCGAAAAATCTGCACAGAAGCGGGTCAACTTTTGAATACTCGGCCAAAAAGTGTTCCACACGGCCGTAGTCGTATCTGAAACACCGCAATAGCAAATGATTATTAATTTTAACAATGGCAAGAATGTCTAACATTGTTCTAAAGCTCTAGATGGAAGTAACGATTTATAGCCTTAGTAAATCAGATAATATTTCTTTAATCAATTAGAGACAAATGTAAGTCTTGTATTGTAGAGGTTACTTTCCCTTACCTGTTTTTTTTAAAGAATCCCACTTGTCGGTTTTCTTCGAAGCCACAGAATTGAGGGAATCGACTTTCTTCAAATTTATAGCGACGGAGATCGGAATCGGCGGGGTCAACTTTAAGTACCAGCAAGTGGTAGGCCGGTATGGCGAACAACAACTCAAAGAAGAAACTTTCAGTCGTCATGACGTAGTTGAAAAGATTCTTTAATGCTCGATCGTGTCTAAAATAGATAAAAAAGATTTAGTCAGTATGTTGAACGTATAAAAAACCTAATTATAATAAACATTAAGTTAATTAATGTGCGCATGGACTACAAAAAAGCGTTCAATAGCATATTTTTTTTAAAAATAGTAAAGTAAACAAAAGTAAAACAGTAAAAAGCCCTATCGTACCTTCTCGTTGCTTTCCCATTATTTTCCGAAGCGTAATCCAGCGGAGGGAGCAGACCCTGAAGCAACTGAGCAGCACGGTCTTGCCTGAGTCCTAGAAGTCGCATCTGGGTAGAAAAACATCCTCCTCTCTCAACACATAACCGCAGCAACTCCAAGCTGTTTTTCCAGTCTTCTGTGCTCTTCTGCGCTGTTGTCAAAAATCCGTGCTTACTTGGGGCTGCCATAACTTGTTCAACGAAAGAACGAACAGTCTAAAAGGAAATTTTACGTTTATTTGTTATGAACGGATTGAAGAAATTTAGTAAAATTGGGATTACAAGTTAAAACAGCTCTATAGTTGTTAGTGCGAGAAATCAAAGTCGCCAAATGTAAGACTTGCACTTTGTCGAGACGTCACTCAAACGCGATTCAAACGCAATTCTGAATTGAGCTCTGAGCTCACTAGAGGATATTTATATTTTTGGTATATACGAACGAACGTAAGAATGATTTATGCTTAAAAGCACCAGGGGGGGGGGGTAAAAGAACGAACGCACACACTTAGTCAAACGCTCAATGAAGTATTGTCAGTCAGTCGATAAAAATAGAACAGTGAGTGTACTCAATGTACACCCGCTGAGTCACGCGATACGACACAAGTGAGTTGTAGTGAGGCGCATTTAACTAATCCGAAATATATACGAAATTTTACCATGACCTTTGTGCCCGCTGGGCACTTATTCTTGCCTTTTAATGCCATAGACTACATTTAAGCCCGCTTGCAGGAAAGAAATATCGAAATTAGCGGTCAGTTAAGTATAAGATATTCTATGGGTTCGAGGTCGGTATGTGATTAAATCCCGAGAGCCGAGATTAGCGGGCAGTTAATGGTAGATTTATCTCTAGGTTTCGAGTGCGTAAATAGTCTAAAAAATGCCATAGACTATTTACGCACGAAGGAACCTAGTGATAGATTCATTGATTTATGAGCAAAGCATTCTTCTGGTTTTAGCCATAGACATAGATAGATAACGTGACTGTGCAGTAAATCCCAAGCCGTGCAGTAAATTCCATTTAAGAATGCTTGGCCATATGTCAATGACATTTAACGTCCGATTGTCTATTTCAAACTTACTCTAATGCAAATTAGCGGGCAGTTAGTCATTAACTGCCAGCTAATTTGAATTAAAGTAAGTTTGACTCCTGCAAGCGGGCTTAAATGTAGTCTATGGCATTAAAAGGCAAGAATAAGTGCCCAGCGGGCACAAAGGTCATGGTACAATGGCATTTAACGCCCGATTATTCTGTCCCACTTTGTCAAGGACACAAATGTCTATGGCACAATAATAGTAATACCCATGCTTTAAGGGCGTTAATGAGAAATCCTCGGGCGCCTAACGGCCCTAACGGCGCCCTCTGATTTTCCCATTAACGCCCTTAAAGCATGGATATTAATGTACTATTCATATTGCAAGCAACGAAAGCGAAAAATTTATCTAGGTTGCGCAGAACTCATTTCTTCGTAAGATAAGATATCAATCACGAATGGACACTGTCTATGGCCAAGCAGACGTTCTACATTTTTAACCAACCGTTCTACATTTTTAACCAACTTAGACTTGGTTAAGTCTGGGTCAAAGATCATATATACACAAGATGGGCCACTCATTAACCGGTGATGTGGCCATAGAAGCAAATGTAAAAAAAATTCATCTCGCGACAGCGCGAAAATCAACTACTGAACTCAATTTCGTCAGTAGTCTCTGCAGTGAGTTCATGTGAATTCTTCATTCTTAGTTCAATTGAGTAGCTTTTTAATTAATCGGCTGCGCCTCGGCCAAGAAACGAGTCCTCAGCCAACTTCATGGCCAAAGAAACGTTTTTGGGGGGTATTATCGTATACTTAATTTATGAAAAGTTTTATTCAATTCTTAAAAAATAGTGTCTATGTCCCTAAGCTACTGAGTTAAAAATTTAAGCAACCCATGTTAGCTTTTTTCGCACAAGTGACGAAAAACAGCGGTCGCGCTTTTCCTATTGCCGCAATACAAAGTGGCCTATCTAGGGAATATAATATCTACGGTCTGGGTTGGTTAAAGACAGACATGGGAGAAGACATGGGGGATTTTCCACAAGCATGACATGGGGGATTTTCTCCTAGACATGGGAGAAGTCGTACCAATTTAATACAAGTTCCTATATAACTAAGATATATAAAGCCGATGTGACAGTGGTCTGTCAGTGTCAGTTCTATATGTATTTATATCACCCTTTTATGGTAGTAGCTGTCATGCAATGCTCTAAAATTTGCAGAAACACGCGATCCCAAATGGTTTGAATGGGTCAGCATGTAGAATAAACTATCTCTTGCTTTGCATTCATTTGATGGTTAGGGTTAGGGTTAGGGTTAAGGTTGGGGTTAGGCTAGGGTTAGGGTTAGAAGGTTGACTTTTTTTAGACTTCAAGGCTTATGGGGGGCATCGCTGAGATGTCAAGGGGGGAAGTTGATATGTTAAAGCTTGTGGGGGGGAATCACTGACATGTCAAGGCTTACAAGGGACTGCCGAGGTATATTGCAAAGAGATGCGACATGTAGTTTATTACAAAACTTGTACTGCATTTTTGGCTCCCCAACGCTAAGATACTAAGCTAAAAATACTACTAGCGCTTCACAAACTTATGCAGATGTCAGGCTGTAGGATTAGTGTTAGGGTTGGTATTAGGGTTTAGGTTTAGGGTTAGGTTCAGGGTTATAGCGTTAAGATTCGGGTTAGGGTAGCTTATAACTTAGCTCATGTAGCTTATTAAAAATGTTTATCATAGAAGCGTCATGCAAAAAAATAGAAGCGTCATGCGAAAAATCATGGAAGCGCCATGCAAAAAATAATGGAAGCGTCATGCAAAAAATCATAGAAGCATCATGCAAAAACTCATGGACAAAATATGAAATTTAGGGTTAGGGTTAGAAGTTTGACAGGATATTTTTTAAGATTTCAAGGCTACACGTAGCTTATTAAAAAAACGTTTATTGCATTTCTTTGGCTCCCCAACGGGGGCGTAGATTGCTAGTAAACTATCTCTTGCTTTGCATTCATTTGATGGAAAAATGAATACATGACGTATATAACATAAGTTCCTTTGAACTTACTTGTTCCTTAATCGAAGTTGCTGTGGATATTTCACTGTCTTCGAGGCGGTGCATTGCCCATTCAAACTCAGGGACGACCGTAGTGGGAGAAAGCGTTCTTTCTGACAACTCTCTCACTGCGCATTTAGTCAGCTGTTCAAGCATCATTCTGTAGTATTCGCTACTGTGCTGATCTTTTTCAAACACAGGTGCTAAATTATTCCCGCTCACAATGCCGTCAAACTTAATAGTGAAATCGCTAACCACTCGCTTTGAAATACCAGCCTTTTGATGACGAGAATCAGAATGAAGAAGAGATTCCTCCACGTAGGAGTGCCCGTTCGCTCTTTTCCTTTTGACAGAATATTCGTACTCAGCGTTCCACTTTCCACTAAAAGCACTCTGTGGTAGGAAAAACTCGTAGCAGACTTCAGTAAGCTTGTGGACTTTTTCTTGCGAATCTTTCCACTGTGAAAGAGCCATGCAGGTCGAATCAATCTCAAAAGGTGAATGAGCAGCACTCCCACCGCCTAATTTTTCGTGACTGAACACGATGATCACTTTGTCATTTTCAGGGTTGAAACTAAAGCTTTCATTCAGAATGTGAAATCGAACTTTCATGGGAAAAATTTTTTCCTCCGGAAATCTTCGTTGGATTTCATTTTGGAGTTGCCGTTTAGCAGCCGATCTACTTCTTTCGCCAGGTCTATCTTCCTGACTACAATACGGTTCTTGCTCAGAAATCTGGGATCTTGAACCTCTTAAATTCAATTCATTACTGTTTCTACGATCAGACCAAGATTTGCTGGGATGTTCACATGTAAGCTGGTGATATTTGCTTGAAATAATCGGGTTTTGAGTATTCCTGGTTGGCTGTTCATCCTTTCGCTGATCCATGCTTTGTGGATCTCTCCTTTGCTCATCCATACTTTGTGGACCTTTGCTTCGCTCATCCATGCTTTGTTGACCTTTGCTTCGCTCATCCATGCTTTGTTGACCTTTGCTTCGCTCATCCATGCTTTGTTGACCTTTGCTTCGCTCATCCATGCTTTGTTGACCTTTGCTTCGCTCATCCATGCTGTGTGGATCTCTCCTTTGCTCATCCATACTTTGTGGACCTTTGCTTCGCTCATCCATGCTGTGTGGATCTCTCCTTTGCTCATCCATACTTTGTGGACCTTTGCTTCGCTCATCCATGCTTTGTTGACCTTTGCTTCGCTCATCCATGCTTTGTTGACCTTTGCTTCGCTCATCCATGCTTTGTTGACCTTTGCTTCGCTCATCCATGCTTTGTTGACCTTTGCTTCGCTCATCCATGCTGTGTGGATCTCTCCTTTGCTCATCCATACTTTGTGGACCTTTGCTTCGCTCATCCATGCTTTGTTGACCTTTGCTTCGCTCATCCATGCTGTGTGGATCTCTCCTTTGCTCATCCATACTTTGTGGACCTTTGCTTCGCTCATCCATGCTTTGTTGACCTTTGCTTCGCTCATCCATGCTGTGTGGATCTCTCCTTTGCTCATCCATACTTTGTGGACCTTTGCTTCGCTCATCCATGCTTTGTTGACCTTTGCTTCGCTCATCCATGCTTTGTTGACCTTTGCTTCGCTCATCCATGCTGTGTGGATCTCTCCTTTGCTCATCCATACTTTGTGGACCTTTGCTTCGCTCATCCATGCTTTGTTGACCTTTATTTCGCTCATCCATGCTGTGTGGATCTCTCCTTTGCTCATCCATGCTTTGTGAATTTCGGCTTCGCTCATCGATGCTGTGTGGATCTCTCCTTTGCTCATCCATGTTTTGTGGACCTCTGCTTCGCTCATCCATGTTGTGTGGATCTCGGTTTTTCTCATCCATGCTTTGTGAACCTCTGCTTCGCTCATCCATGTTGTGTGGATCTCGGTTTTTCTCATCCATGCTTTGTGGACCTCTGCTTCGCTCATCCATGTTGTGTGGATCTCGGTTTTGCTCATCCATGCTTTGTGGACCTCTGCTTCGCTCATCCATGTTGTGTGGATCTCGGTTTTGCTCATCCATGCTTTGTGAACCTCTGCTTCGCTCATCCATGTTGTGTGGATCTCGGTTTTGCTCATCCATGCTTTGTGAACCTCTGCTTCGCTCATCCATGTTGTGTGGATCTCGGTTTTGCTCATCCATGCTTTGTGGACCTCTGCTTCGCTCATCCATGTTGTGTGGATCTCGGTTTTTCTCATCCATGCTTTGTGAACCTCTGCTTCGCTCATCCATGTTGTGTGGATCTCGGTTTTTCTCATCCATGCTTTGTGGACCTCTGCTTCGCTCATCCATGTTGTGTGGATCTCGGTTTTTCTCATCCATGCTTTGTGGACCTCTGCTTCGCTCATCCATGTTGTGTGGATCTCGGTTTTTCTCATCCATGCTTTGTGGACCTCTGCTTCGCTCATCCATGTTGTGTGGATCTCGGTTTTGCTCATCCATGCTTTGTGAACCTCTCCTTTGCTCATCCATGCTTTGTGGACTTCGTCTCTGCTGTTCCGTGGTTTCTACTAGTCTCAGATTCGCGTGCATATCACTCTCTCTGGGTTTTATCGCAGCCTGATCAACAGTTAGGCTATAAGTAGCACTTTCAGGCAGAGTATTTTTTGCAATAGAGCCACACATTCCAGCTACCTGCAAACCTGCTACTTTAAATTTAGGGTTTGTGACTTCATTGTTAGCTGGAACACTTTGAACGGACGAGAAAACGTCTGACTGTCCTTGAGATTGCGTTAAAATGCTTCTGGGGTCAGAAACAGTGGCTTCAACTGGGCAAAGCTTGCAGAAGTAGATAAAGTTACCTTTTGTGGGGCAGTGGCAGCAAAATGCGCTATCAAGCGAATCCCATCCTTCACCACATTTCGCGCAAATTTTCTGCCATTGACTACCCGAATGCCTGCATTTCGTTAATGGCACTGCATCTTGGCATTCTGGGCATACAATGTTACAGTTTTCAGACTGACCGCATTTAGAACAAAATTTTCCTGTGATCTTTTTCTGTTCTGTGTTGCAATTTGAACAGCGCTTCCGCAGACTCTCAAATAAGTGGCCGCAGCTGCTCATGGCGCTCGGCCGTTCTGGTCTAAAATTAAAAAGAAAAAAGAAAGCTTATCATATCTTAACAAATTCGTTTAAACAGATAAATACACAACAATACAAAAAATGCACTAGTCATTCCAGAAAGATTCTTATACTTTTCTAGGATTAAGGACGGAAAAGAGAGGAGAGAGAAAGAAGGATGTGGGAAGTGAAAAGAAAAAGACGGAAGAGGAAGACAGAAGGAGAGAGAGGGGAAGTGAGGGGTGAGGAGGGAAGAGGGAAGGTGACGAGGGAGGAGGGAGTGTGAGGAGGGAGGAGGCAGGGTAGATGGGAGAGAGGAGGGTAAGGAGGGAGAAGGGAGGAGGGAGGGGTGAGAAGGGAGGAGGGAGGGTTGAGGAGTGAGGAGATAGGGGTAAGTAGGAAGGAGGGAGGGTGAGGAGAGAGGGTAGGAGGGAGAAGGGAGGGGTGAGGAGTGAGAAGGGAGGGTAAGGAGGGAGGGGTGAGAAGGGTGGAAGTAGGAGGGATGAATAGGGAGGAGTATAAGGGAGAAGGGAGGGTGAGGAGGAAGAAGGGGTGAAGAGGGAGGAGGGAGGGAGGGTAAGGGGAAAAAAGGGGGTGAGGAGGGAGGAGGGAGGGGTGAGGAGGGAGGGTGAGGAGGGGTGAGGAGGGAGGAGGGAGGAGTGAGGAGAGAGGAGGGAGGGGTGAGAAGTGAGGAGTGAGGATGAGGAGGGATAAGGGAGGGTAGGAGGGAGAGAGGAGGGTGAGGAGGGAGGAGGGAGGGGTGAGGAGAGAGGAGGGAGGAGTGAGGAGAGAGGAGAGAGGAGGGAGGAGGGAGGAGGGAGGAGGGAGGAGGGGGAAGGGAGGAGTGAGGAGGGAAGAGGGAGGGTAGGAGGTAGAGAGGAGGGTAAGGAGGGAGAAGGGAGGAGGAAGGGGTGAGGAGGGACAGGGAGGGGTGAGGAGTGAGGGAGGAGTGAGGAGGCAGGAGGGAGGGGTGAGAAGTGAGGAGTGAGGATGAGGAGGGAGGAGAGAGGGTGAGGAGGGAGGAGGGTGGATGGAGGAGGGAGGAGGGAGAAGGGAGGAGGGAGGAGGGAGGGTGAGAAGGGAGAAGGGAGGAGGGAGGAGTGAGGAGAGAGGAGGGAGGAGGGAGGAGGGAGGAGGGGGAAGGGAGGAGTAAGGAGGGAAGAGGGAGGGTAGGAGGTAGAGAGGAGGGTAAGGAGGGAGAAGGGAGGAAGAAGGGGTGAGGAGTGAGGAGGGAGGAGTGAGGAGGCAGGAGGGAGGGGTGAGAAGTGAGGAGTGAGGATGAGGAGGGATAAGGGAGGGTAGGAGGGAGAGAGGAGGGTGAGGAGGGAGAAGGGAGGAGGAAGGGGTGAGGAGGGACAGGGAGGGTGAGGAGGGAGGGTGAGGAGGGATGAAGGAGGGTGAGGAGGGAGGAGGGAGGGGTGAGGAGGGAGGAGGGAGGGGTGAGGAGGGACGAGGGATGGGTGATGAGGGAGAAGGGAGGGGCAAGGAGGGAAAAGGGAGGGCAAAGAGGGGGATGGAGTGAGGAGGTATTGGTTGTGGAAATGAGGGAAATGAGTGGGGAATAAGTTTCGTCTGATTCACTCGTAACAAAGCTGTAGAGAACTTGAGCATCTCTAACCATGGGTCAGGGCATTAGGGATTTGTCAATAATGCATTAATAATGAAGATGTATGTTGGTTTAGCTTAAGCTTAGCTGCGGTCCCGGTTTGAAAGACATAGTATTTCATCTAAACAGAAGTTTTTTTTTATTTACATAGCTGTCTACTGTCGGCTTCAGTAGCATAGTTCGAGTTTGTTTGTTTGTCGAGCACATTATTTTATTTTAGAAATCAGTTCTAGGCTAAACATGCAGGATCTGCAGGACCGAAACGGTTTGTGTTAAGACCTATACACTTACTGATAGTGCTTCAGAGTCGCTATCCTAACACAAATCCTAATCCTGAGATTACAGTACTGCATACCGAAATTGCCCTCTTCTTTATTCGGAAGTTAAGAAGTTGTAAGTTAAAATAAATATAATGAAGAAATTCAAATCTACCAGGTAAAATAAAAATACTTGAAGCTCATTGGTAAGAAATTGTTCTTTTACTTGAGAGAAGGGAACTGAAACCCCTACTTACTTATGGCGCCATTTTTGCGTTATGTATACGAGCTATACGTATTACACGCCATTATAAATTTTCGATCCAAAATGCTTTGGTACAAAAATGTACTTTTGACGAAATACTTAGCATATGGAAATGGAAAACTTCTTACCAAGAATTTCTTGTACCAGTGTATAATACAGGCTTTTTTAGACCTTATATCAAGACTTTTTCTTCGATGTGTGTAATGAAGAAATGAAAATATAATGAGTAAAGCAACGAGGGTGTCGATTAAATAACAAGAGCAAAGATGGAACTTCGGTTCACAGCTGTACAGATTCAACTACATCCTAGTACACATCCAAAAGAAAACTTCGTTTCATAGATGTACAAAAATCCAAATTGCGGGCTGCGGTGTACACTTAAGCGCGTACATCATGCGCAGAAAACGAAGTATGCTCAAATTTTCTCAATTCTCTAGCTAATTTCAGGCTTGGAAAAGTTTCGGAA
The DNA here is from genome assembly GCA_002269645.1 of Macrostomum lignano. Lineage (NCBI taxonomy): Eukaryota > Metazoa > Platyhelminthes > Macrostomidae > Macrostomum > Macrostomum lignano. Next base: position 251,288 of record NIVC01000509.1, on the reverse strand, counting down.
AATTCCATTTGAAACGAGCTTCAAAACAATGGAAGCACTATTAAGATAAGATAAGTAACTAGCGCAAATGCAAAACAGGGCGGGTCTGCTTAGAGATCATCTATTCTAAAAAACTAGCGCCAGCTACTAAGACTACCGAGTTGAAATATTCCATAAACACTCAAGTTCGTGTTCGTCGCATCGGAGTTGGGTCTTATCTTAGTGAAAAATAGCTCAAGTCTAATAGGCCAACAAACAATCGAACCATTTTTTACCCTCCCGGCCTCGGCCCATCCACCCAGGACTGCAAAAAAACTGTTGTGTTGCAAATCTTTAGCTATTATCCACTTAGTACAGTCACCCTTTTTTCAAAAGAAACTAGGTACAAAAGTTTTTTCTTACACTCGTTCGTCCGACCATCTGTGTCTGCGTCATTTAAAAAATATGAAGAGTTGGGTTTATAAGACCGAAATATTACAACGCCGCAAACTCGAAATGCAGCGTCCTTCACAAGATTGAAATACAGAGTATCGTAAGACCGAAATATCACAACTCCAAAAATCCTTGAAAAGCCTTTCACCAGATCAAAATGACAAAATATTATAAACCCGAAATATCATTAAACACATATCATTATATCACAAGACCGAAATTTCATTAAATCGAAAAGTCGCATAAGAACTGTAAAACTCCGAAGCTGAGACCAAAACAAAATGATGACGAAATATCCAATTAACTTCCAGCGAAGCGTCATTAGCAACAAGCCAGCTATATGGAGATATGGAGGTTGTCAAATCAGGTAAAGTGGCTCGCTTGATGAAGAGTAGATAAATAAAGGTAAATATCAACATGAAGTTAGTTATTTATTTATTTGAGTTGCCGATGCATTTCGTCCATTTAATGGGATGAGGTTGTCAAATGTTTTTGTTTTTCTTATTTTTCTGTCTCTCTCTTTGACGATGTCTAAAATCGTCTATGTTTCTAAATAGAATAAATAAGTCGTAGGTTCGATACAACGTTTCTCTCAATCTTTAACCCTCAACACAAATGTTTTATTTCTACTTCCTTGTTGGTTGCAGTTTCAAATACTCGTAGATATTAAGCAAGCAATTAAGCAATTAAGTGAAATGAAGAGGAGGCTACTTACCTATACTGGTTTACTTCGATCCTGACTTGTCTTCAGATGGTCTGTAGATATTGGAGTGTGGGTTCGATTAAAAGGAAGAGGTTTTCTTGTCAGTCTTTTGAGTCTAGGTGGGAATTGGATGTTAATTCTGGATATCGTCTGAGCTGATTATTCTAGCTAGACTAGCAATTCAAATGGGAGGAGGGCGGAACAGGAGTAGGAGCGGGAGCTTCATTCTCTCTGAACGCTAGCATTATAGCTCGTACAGTATACATGTATATGTTTTCTATAATGCATTTCATTGGTGTTCGCTTCACGAAATGGGATCTTTACTGCCGCACAAGCGTGTGTTGTGCTTTCTAAATAAAAAATCTTCTGAAGTTTTCATCAGACTAGAGTTGTTGGTAATAATATGTTTCAATTAAGATCACTTATCATTAGCATCTTTGCCATCTTTAAGAATAGGAGAGATCTTATAGTTATTTTATATCGACGGTATTCTGTTGGTTTTGGCCCAGTGACTTTGTATGACTTCATTACTTGTATCTTGATAGTCGTGTCCAGATCTTCCATCGAGAACTACTAGATCAGAGGTGGGCTTTCAGCCTGGCGGTTTGCCAGTTCACAGCAATTTTCCCCATCAAATGAAAATGTGCTCCCCACTATCTTGTTCAATTGTGCGATTCGATTTAGAAAATTAAGAGCGGGGATTTTCTGCTATTGTCTCCTACAAGGCGACCACAGATGGATGACCAGTATCTGACTGTTAATTTGTCATCAGCTAAAGCAACATGGCAGACAAAATTGGCAAATCCGGATGGAAGAATTCATATGACAAAATGGATTGCTAATCTAGCCTTGATGAATAAATTAACAAATGGATTCACGATAATCTGGGCCTTGTCACAGAATACACGAAAAGCTCATTCGCGCTATCTGCATATAAATTGCTGTGCAAAAATGGATACGCGTCTAGCTTACTCTTGGGGAGAAGTCAAGTTAGTAGCATGAATAGAGATTCATTTCAATTTTATGGTTCCTACTACTGATTTGCCTTAAACCATTTATTTCGCCCAGATTTTTCCCGTGATAAAGCATTCTGAGAATAAGAGCTGTCAACAGACATTAGAAAGATTTGGGCTTACCGATTAACGCTTACCGATCAGAAAGCACTCCCCTCTTCTAAGAACTATTCAAGCTCCTGGCCGTGAAGTCCAGGCCTCATGCAAAGTTGGATTAAACAAGTGAACTAATACGAGTAAAAGCTAATTTTTTTTTTAATACAAGAATCATTGAACTTATAATTAGACCTTCCAAATTTTAGATGAGATTGGATGTTGTACAGTAAAATCTAAAGGTGCTCAGTGGCAGAGAAGAGACACAGAAGAGACGGAGTGGCGCATACTTGAGCCCAAAACCCGTTCAGGATCTAATTCATTGACCCCATAAGGCAAATTTTCATAATCCCCGCGATACGATTGCGGATTATGAAGTCCAGAAATCCAAGAATGGGTAGTAGAGTGCTGTGTGAATGAAGGTGTCAGAGTTCGTCTGTTGATAAGTAGACAGTATAGAGTGTGGCGAGAAACGTTTTCACGGCAGGTAAAGAAATTACGGCCTGCAAGAGTGCAGAGTATAAATAGAAACAGTAGGAATTCCGTTCATCCCAGCTAATGAGAGCTGAGATGAGAGCTGTGTCTGGGCTTAATCTAAATAGGCCAGCTGATAAAGTACAGAGGGACAGAAACCGGAATTGACGACATTACCCAGGTTTGATGCCACCGCGCTGTCAGGTCCAGGCTCTCAAAGGTGCTCCATGCGTACAACGCGCCAGAGCAGCTTGTCTCTGCCAGCATGACAATGTACCGTGATAAAAAAGCTGCTGTTTCAACACTGGACGGCCTATCGGACTTTTTCGAGTTCGAGACATTCTCTGGAGTTCTCCAGAAAGTAAACTATTCGTTCTGGTGCTTGACTGGGTGCTGCAGATTGCTCTTCCAACTAACGATGACGGTTTTTAGCTGCGGTGACGCGTGGGTCGACGACAGTCAGAGAAGCGGCTCATTGTGCTTGGCTACGCCAACTGAAGTGACGTTTGATTTGGTTGTGAGCTGAGTAACTGTGGGGGGGGGGTTGTTTGTTTAACTTCGCTTAGTCACTTTGTTCGCAGCTTGCGATCTGCGTGTACTCAGTAAATCATTATGTACTCTATGCGTACTCTACTCTGTTCCATGTGCATCATAGCGCTAGCTATTGCCTCGCCCCTTAATCTCTGCCATTTTGTACTCTCTCCACTCACAGTGCCACTGCATCAGTGAAATTCAATATTTACAATATTTAAGCTATTTCTCTCGGTCTTTAACTCGTCAAGTTACTATGGCTATTCTACAAATATATCGCAAGCATTCACATTCGTTATTAAGCAACAATCAGCTCCTGACTTTCGCGTCACGTCACCAACGATCTCGCCCTGCTCTCCTCAATACGCATTTAAGAGCGAACAGCGACAACTTAACAAGCTGGTTGCTGTTGCGGCGAGTGTCGGCCTGGCTATCAACACACAGAAGACAGCCGTGTTTTGCGTGCCCGACGACTTCGAAGCTGCAATTTTGTGCCGAGCGATGGACAGGTGACGGAGCTCACTGCGGTGGTCGAGACCATCCTGCTTTACGACTCGAGACCTAGACGCTGACGGACTTGCTAGAGCAACAAGTAGACGCGACGCACGCTGGCCTGCTGCGCGCCACCTTCAAGATTGGCGACAAGTGAGTTGCCAATGCGACACTATTTCCACACTGGTCTGTCCTGTCTCAGCGACCTGTTGTGTTGTGCCGTTGGCGACTCAAGTTGTCAGGCCATGCCCACATCATCCCACAATCTACATCCAGTCCAATTGCTGCTGCTGATGCTGAAGGCACCCTACCCGCGGGGACAGGCGTGCACTCAGGCATTTTTTCGACATTGCCTGCTGGCTGATGCTGGCGCCCCAGATTAGGTTGGCGGTGTGGCCTTCTTTCTTGACCTGGCCCAGAAGTGCACCATGTGACGCTGACTTCTAAAGACCCCGAGAGCATGTTTTGGTTGCTTGTTTTTTTAGCTAGCTAACAGAGGGGTTGCTATGTAAATGGAGGATAGAGGGACACTGTGATGTGCTAGTATAGGATCTGTTTATTAGATGATAAACCAAGTTAATGCTAAAAAGATATTAAATAACTTGATGTGTTATCATAGGAAACTCAGAGGCATTTAAAGTATGAATTAGTGCCACTAGTTAGTCGCTCCCTATTTTGTGGCCCATGTCCATTTCTTAGATCTAAAGTATTTCATATTCCAAAATATAGCAAAATTGTTTAAAATTCTTCCTGTTTTTTAATAACAAAAAATCCAACTAGACTACGATAATTAGTTACTGATTAACAGTAGGAATACCAAGCCATTTTTCCGCCCGTCGAACTACCAAGAGGGGGGGGGAATTTCCCCCCCGACCATTTTTTTGCTGCACCGGAATCGAGCAACGCAGGCACACGAAATTCAAGAACACGGGCTAACTTTTTGTTTCGCACCTTCTTAAACAAGAATCAAGTCGCCAGCCCTTCGGACCGTCGAGATATTCGACGATTCTGCCAGAAGGTTGGATTTTTCCCATAAGCGCTAGTGTTTTCAGTACACCCTTGTGTGCTAATTAGCACTGCGCCTCAGTGCAGCCTTGCCAAGTCTCCAAATTTCATCAGCACGTCGACCACATGTGTCTGCATCAGCTCTGACTTTGTTGGTCACTAGCCTTCACCCAGGTGGAGCTTCTGAACCCTCAACAGGTGGCACCAGGTGACTATGGACAGCCTGATAAGGATTTCTCTAGTTTCGCTGATCAAGCCTCGACAGTGGGCAAAAATCAACTGCTGGACATCCTCAGCTAGTCAGTCAAGCATTCAGTCTTCACCCCGACGCCGTGGCACCTTCAACAGGCGGCACCAGGTGACTATGGACATCCTGTTGCAAATATGTCAGGTTTTTCTTATCAAGCTTCAATAATGGGCAAACCTCAACCGACGGACATTCTCAGCTAGTCTCTCGAGCCTTTAGTCATCACCCGACGCCGTCGGCACCTTCAACAGGTGGCACCAGGTGAGTAAGGACACCTGAGCGTGATTTTTGTATATCCAGTAAATTTTTGCGTGCCAGTAAATTCAATCGGTTTTTCATTTTTTAAAAGCATAACCCTTTCTGCATAAAAATTGGGTTCAATATAATAGTTGAACAAACTAAACAGCTTGTCAAATAAAATATGTATGTAGCTCGTATGTATAAAAGTATGTGTAATAATAATATACATATACAGCAACATGAGTTCAAGCTTAACTATAGCTATGTCCGTGCTTAAAAAATTTAAGAGCTTCAGAAATGTTAAGAGCATGATGAAAAATCACGCTCAGGTGTCCTTACTCACCTGGTGCCACCTGTTGAAGGTGCCGACGGCGTCGGGTGATGACTGAAGGCTCGAGAGACTAGCTGAGAATGTCCGGCAGTTGAGGTTTGCCCATTAGCTATTGAAGCTTGATAAGAAAAACCTGACATATTTGCAACAGGATGTCCATAGTCACCTGGTGCCACCTGTTGAAGGTGCCACGGCGTCGGGGTGAAGACTGAATGCTTGACTGACTAGCTGAGGATGTCCAGCAGTTGATTTTTGCCCACTGTCGAGGCTTGATCAGCGAAACTAGAGAAATCCTTATCAGGATGTCCATAGTCACCTGGTGTAATCTGTTGAAGGTGCCGACGGCATCGGGATGGTGACGGAATGCTTGAGAGACTAGCTGAGAATGTCTGGCGGTTGATTCTTGCCCACTGTCGAGGCTTGATCGGCGAAACTAGAGAAATCCGCATCAGGGTGTCCATAGTCACCTGGTGCCACCTGTTGAGGGTTCAGAAGCTCCACCTGGGTGAAGGCTAGTGACCAACAAAGTCAGAGCTGATGCAGACACATGTGGTCGACGTGCTGATGAAATTTGGAGACTTGGCAAGGCTGCACTGAGGCGCAGTGCTAATTAGCGCACAAGGGTGTACTGAAAACACTAGCGCTTATGGGAAAAATCTGACCTTCTGGCAGAATCGTCGAATATCTCGACGGTCCGAAAGGCTGGCAACTTGATTCTTGTTTTAGAAGGTGCGCAACAAAAAGTTAGCCCGTGTTCTTGAATTTCGTGTGCCTGCGTTGCTCCATTCCGGCGCAGCAAAAAAAATTGTCAGGGGGGAATTCCCCCCCCCCTTGGTAGTTCTACTGTTAAGAGGGGTTATATAACTGGTTAAGTCTCACCTACTGACTGAAACAAGCTATATAAGAGGTATAAGAGATTTGTATGGCTGGAATAATGCTAATCTATTTTAGACTAGTATATTCAATAAAATTTTGTTGTTAAATGTATAAATTAATTTATCTTAATTAATAGTCTACTTTATATATTATATGTGTATAAAACACTATACTCCAACAAAATTTAAAAAAATAAAAAGAATAAATGGATAAATGGTATATCTATTATCTAAAATCCAATAGCTATATACCAATTGCAGTAAAGTTACAAAAAATCATTATAAATATTTTACTGGTCATACCATTTGCCTATTAAAGCAGATTACATTATTTAAACTAAATTAAGCCTTTAATATTAGGAGTATATTAGGAGTAGGAGTAATATGTAAGGCATAATATTGAACATTCAAATAAACATAGGATAGCTAGAGGTAATATTAAATAAAGATATAAGATTAAAGATTCATGCTTAACAAAGCTTTCAAATTCACAGCAATCAAATGCCTAAGGCTTCCAAATGCCTATGAGCAAATCACTAAATGCATAATGCCTAAGGCTAAATTCAGTATGAAGTTTGTGCATATTTTAGGTATTAAAATTTTTTATTGTACAGGCGTAACAGGCCCTCTTGCCCCTCTATGACTTGCACGAGCTTTACTGCATTAGACTTAAAATTAGATAAGCAACCAACGCCATACCCGAACCAACGAAGTACGCGATACATTTTTTTAAAGTTCTAAAGGCATGATTAAAGAAATTAATTAAAAAAACTATAGTCATTCACGAAAATATGCTTATAAGCATTCATCAAATAATGCATTTAAGCGTTCAATATTACGCTCTCGAGACGCGGCCTCGATCCAAGGACGACTTAAGTAGAAGGACGGGAAACCTCGTTTCTTAGAAAAGTTTTGAAGGCACTTTTTCCCGAAAAAATACACTACGGAGATAGGAAGTTTTCATTTTTTCAGCACAAAAATTGTTATTGCGTTTGATAGGAGGCAGATCCAGTGTTCATATTTTGATATGTTGTGCCTTTTTTATTGCTCTATCGATATTTATAAAGCTTTTCGTTCAGGAAATTAGGATTCTATGTTAATTTTTTATTCTACGTATATTTTCGCGTGTCTTGTGCTTGAAATACATTAGAATGCCACGGCTCGGCTCTTTGGTTTTATGAGTCTATTTTATCATTCTTACCCGACTGTGTAGCAAATATTTGTAACAGAGATGATAAAATGGGTTCATAAAGCCAAATATTGGAGCTGTGTCATGCATTTTTGTGATTTTTAGATACAGGAAATATACGTAGAATCAAAAATTAACATAGAATCCTAGTTTTCTGAACGAAAAGCTTTATAAATATCGATAGAGCAATAAAAAAGGCACAACATATCAAAAGATGAACACTGGATCTGCCTCCTATCAAACGCAATAACAATTTTTGTGCTGAAAAAATGAAAACTTCCTATCTCCGTAGTGTATTTTTTCGGGAAAAAGTGCCTTCAAAACTTTTCTAAGAAACGAGGTTTCCCGTCCTTCTACTTAAGTCGTCCTTGCCTCGATCATGTTCATCAAATTTAAAAAATTTCACAGGCTCCGTCGAATAGCTTACTAAAACAAAAATCATGCAAAAAAGGTTTCTTAGTCAATTTTTAAAATGAAGAGTTTTCATGCATAGTATGCAGTATTTTTAAAGCATTCAAAGCTTATCGTATTGCTCTCTACTCTACCTTCAGTCAATTCTTCGGCTTTTCATTTTTTCATGACATGACATTCAAGTAAACTTCATAGGATTTAAACTTCACATCGCCTAAATTTTTCTTTTGCCACCGCTGATGGTATTGAAACTTGCGAAAATTACGAGATTACATAAGGTTTTCATTACAAGTGCCTAAATCTGGTGAGGCTAAGGCGTTATGAAAGTGTGGGCCGAAGCTAAAAACTTTTAGGCGTTTTGATATTATTACAGTTTTGATTATAAAGTTTATAGACGGTTACCGCCGCGGTCGCGCACGAGTGCCGTAGACTCAAGGACTACTGTATAGCAGTATAACATACAGAATTGCGTTAAACAAACAGTCCGACCCCAATATAAGAAGCCGGAATAATTTAAGGAATTATAAATAAGCGCGCAGCTTAATTGACAGCCTGAAAATCGCTTTTAAATTTTACAGCTTTGAAAGCCTGAAATCGCACAGTTGGATCCTTGAACACAAGTCAGTACCATAAGTACCATAGACTGAATGCGGCAACTACACAGCAAGCGACGCTAAATGCAGGTCACGAAGCGTGTTAAAATGCGGCGCCACATGCAGATTCTAATATACACAAGTATATAATATGGAATATATATATATGGTAGTAGAATATAGTAAATAGAATCTGTATGCGGAACTATAAAGTAGGACTTGGAAGTGCATACAGAAATGCTACGATCCGAGCGTACATACATGCATGTACACAGGGGCGTGGCCAACGGGGGGGACAAGGGGGACATGCCCCTCCCCCAGTAAAAGATCTGGGGGGGACATGCCAATGCTTTCCCCCCCCCACCCCACCTTGTGACCGCTATGGAAATCAATAATTATGCTGCAGGGCGACTAAACATAGTGCCTGCGGCGCTAAAATAAGTGCCTGCGGCGCTAAAATAAGTGCCTGCGGCGCTAAAATGAGTGCCTGCGGCGCTAAATTGAGTGCCTGCGGCGCTAAAATGAGTGCCCGAGGCGCTTAAATGAGTGCCTGCGGCGCTAAAATGAGTCCCCGAGGCGCTAAAATGAGTGCCTGCGGTGCTAAATTGAGTGCCTGCGGCGCTAAAATGAGTGCCTGCGGCGCTAAAATGAGTGCCCGAGGCGCTAAAATAAGTGCCCGAGGCGCTAAAATGAGTGCTGACAACACCGATTCTAAAAATATTGTACATGTAAGAATTTAGTCATGTACATGTACATGTATAACTATTGGCTTTGTCCCCCCCGCATAAAATCCATGGCGACGCCCCTGCATGTACATGTATTAGCACGAGTGTCTAATTGGAGTGGCTGCACGAACTAGACGTGCTCTCTAGTTGTATTGTTTGTCTGTCCGTGCAGCAATGTAGAGATGACGCACTGCTTTCGAGTGTAGCAACGACCATAGACACTCGTGCGAGATGACGCACTGCTTTCGAGTGCAGCAACGACCATAGACACTCGTGCGAGAAGACGCACTGCTTTCGAGTGCAGCAACGACAGACACTCGTGCGAGATGACGCACTGCTTTCGAGTGCAGCAACGACCATAGACACTCGTGCGAGATGACGCACTGCTTTCGAGTGCAGCAACGACAGACACTCGTGCGAGATGACGCACTGCTTTCGAGTGCAGCAACGACCATAGACACTCGTGCGAGATGACGCACTGCTTTCGAGTGCAGCAACGACCATAGACACTCGTCCGAGATGACGCACTGCTTTCGAGTGCAGCAACGACCATAGACACTCGTCCGAGATGACGCACTGCTTTCGAGTGCAGCAACGACCATAGACACTCGTTCGCTCCGCGCACTCGACATCATTGGCTAACGATTTTGTTTTTACCATAGAAGCGTGCGGCAACTCACCGTTTTGCGTGCGGCAATGCCCCATTGCGTTGCTTCTATGGTAAAAACAAAAGCGAAATCGTTTGACAATGCCCAAAAGCGTAGTTTATACCCGGACCCCCCGTTTATTCACTTTTATAACCCTTTAGCATTAAAAAAAAAAATTGGAAGATTTCTATTGGAGGAATAATGCCACGAAAACAATTACTAATGAAATCGAATATGTTTGCTACTAAAAACCTGTATATCTCGATTTAAATGTATTAATTCATTCGAAATATTAAAAAATCTAATATAAATGACAACAACAAAACTGCATTGCTAAGAGCTGTTTGACAAAAACTGAGCACTTTGCTTTTTCAAACTGCATGGTGTTAATTTGCAAAGATCATTTATATGATTAACAAACAAAGACGCTTGATGTACAAAGAGCTTGTAACATTTATGTATTGAGTCTGCAAACGAAGACAATAAAACGCTTTGAACTACCTAAATAGTTAATTAACTGTCACTGCCTGTTAACACTGCTTCGATGCCAATGCACATCGCTATTGTTTGCTACACGAACGATTGAAAAAGATGATTACTTTACGAGTATTTGATAATCTAAAGGAAGAGAGCATGCAGTTACAGGCTTGAGCTCTGTCGTTCGGGACATTGCGTAATTGAAGCAACCCTGAGCTCAAGCGGACAGCTGAGCCTTGACAGCCGCCAACAGCATCAAAGCTGGAGCGGCCAGCATGAATGGCTGACTGCCAGGCCGCTGGGCTCCGTTGCATCGATTCCCGGTGCACACGCACTCGATGCTGGTCGTGATGGCCGACTCGCTCTTGTAGCAGCCCGACCAGCCCTGCTTGGATGCGCAGTACTTGTACTCGAGATCGCGCACCGTGTCTGGAAGAGCACGTTTTTTTAGAGATCTGGGCGGGAGAATCTGGGTGGGAAAATCTTGGCGGGAGAATCTGGGCGGGAGAATCTGGACGGGAGAATCTTGGAGGGAGAATCTGGACGGGAGAGTCTTGACGGGAGAACCTTGTCGGGAGAACCTTGTCGGGAGAATCTGGACGGGAGAATCTGGACGGGAGAATCTGGACGGGAGAATCTGGACGGGAGAATCTGGACGGGAGAATCTGGACGGGAGAATCTGGACGGGAGAATCTGGACGGGAGAATCTGGACGGGAGAATCTGGACGGGAGAATCTGGACGGGAGAATCTGGACGGGAGAATCTGGACGGGAGAATCTGGACGGGAGAATCTGGACGGGAGAATCTGGACGGGAGAATCTGGACGGGAGAATCTGGACGGGAGAATCTGGACGGGAGAATCTAGACGGGAGAATCTGGACGGGAGAATCTGGACGGGAGAATCTGGACGGGAGAATCTTGGAGGGAGAATCTTGGAGGGAGAATCTGGACGGGAGAATCTGGACGGGAGAATCTAGACGGGAGAATCTGGACGGGAGAATCTGGACGGGAGAATCTGGACGGGAGAATCTTGGAGGGAGAATCTTGGAGGGAGAATCTGGACGGGAGAATCTGGACGGGAGAATCTGGACGGGAGAATCTGGACGGGAGAATCTGGACGGGAGAATCTGGACGGGAGAATCTTGGAGGGAGAATCTTGGAGGGAGAATCTGGACGGGAGAATCTGGACGGGAGAATCTTGTCGGGAAAATCTTGGAGGGAGAATCTTGGAGGGAGAATCTGGACGGGAGAATCTTGGAGGGAGAATCTGGACGGGAGAATCTGGACGGGAGAATCTTGTCGGGAGAATCTTGTCGGGAGAATCTTGTTGGGAGAATCTTGGAGGGAGAATCTGGACGGGAGAATCTTGGAGGGAGAATCTGGACGGAAGAATCTTGGAGGGAGAATCTGGACGGGAGAATCTTGTTGGGAGAATCTTGTCGGGAGAATCTGGGCGGGAGAATCTGGACGGGAGAATCTGGACGGGAGAATCTGGACGGGAGAATCTGGACGGGAGAATCTGGACGGGAGAATCTTGACGGGAGAGTCTTGGCGGGAGAATCTTGGCGGTGCTAGAATCTGGACGGGAGAATCTGGACGGGAGAATCTGGACGGGAGAATCTGGACGGGAGAATCTGGACGGGAGAATCTGGACGGGAGAATCTGGACGGGAGAATCTTGGAGGGAGAATCTTGGAGGGAGAATCTGGACGGGAGAATCTGGACGGGAGAATCTGGACGGGAGAATCTGGACGGGAGAATCTGGACGGGAGAATCTGGACGGGAGAATCTGGACGGGAGAATCTTGGAGGGAGAATCTTGGAGGGAGAATCTGGACGGGAGAATCTGGACGGGAGAATCTGGACGGGAGAATCTGGACGGGAGAATCTTGTAGGGAGAATCTGGACGGGAGAATCTTGGAGGGAGAATCTGGACGGGAGAATCTGGACGGGAGAATCTGGACGGGAGAATCTGGACGGGAGAATCTGGACGGGAGAATCTGGACGGGAGAATCTGGACGGGAGAATCTGGACGGGAGAATCTGGACGGGAGAATCTGGACGGGAGAATCTGGACGGGAGAATCTTGGAGGGAGAATCTTGGAGGGAGAATCTGGACGGGAGAATCTGGACGGGAGAATCTTGTCGGGAGAATCTTGGAGGGAGAATCTTGGAGGGAGAATCTGGACGGGAGAATCTGGACGGGAGAATCTTGTCGGGAGAATCTTGTCGGGAGAATCTTGTTGGGAGAATCTTGGAGGGAGAATCTGGACGGGAGAATCTGGACGGGAGAATCTGGACGGGAGAATCTTGTCGGGAGAATCTTGTCGGGAGAATCTTGGAGGGAGAATCTTGGAGGGAGAATCTGGGCGGGAGAATCTGAACGGGAGAATCTGGACGGGAGAATCTGGACGGGAGAATCTGGACGGGAGAATCTGGACGGGAGAATCTTGGAGGGAGAATCTGGACGGGAGAATCTGGACGGGAGAATCTGGACGGGAGAATCTGGACGGGAGAATCTGGACGGGAGAATCTTGGAGGGAGAATCTTGGAGGGAGAATCTGGACGGGAGAATCTGGACGGGAGAATCTTGGAGGGAGAATCTTGGAGGGAGAATCTTGGAGGGAGAATCTTGGAGGGAGAATCTGGACGGGAGAATCTGGACGGGAGAATCTGGACGGGAGAATCTGGACGGGAGAATCTTGTCGGGAGAATCTTGTCGGGAGAATCTTGTTGGGAGAATCTTGGAGGGAGAATCTGGACGGGAGAATCTTGGAGGGAGAATCTGGACGGGAGAATCTTGGAGGGAGAATCTGGACGGGAGAATCTTGGAGGGAGAATCTTGGAGGGAGAATCTGGGCGGGAGAATCTGGACGGGAGAATCTGGAAGGGAGAATCTGGAAGGGAGAATCTGGACGGGAGAATCTGGACGGGAGAATCTTGACGGGAGAGTCTTGGCGGGAGAATCTTGGCGGTGCTAGAATCTGGACGGGAGAATCTGGACGGGAGAATCTGGACGGGAGAATCTGGACGGGAGAGTCTTGGCGGGAGAATCTTGGCGGTGCTAGAATCTGGACGGGAGAATCTTGTCTTAGAGGAATTTTCGGGATACCCCTTATACTCGTCATCTACAATTTTTTATTCACTCACTGCGAAGTCCAACATAGTCGCCCTTGGTTGGCGGCTTCGGGTTCACCGAGACCAATTTGCCGCAGCCGTAAGTGCTGTCACAGATTGTTAATAATAAATTATTTGTTCCGTTTCTTTATTAGGTGACAAACCTTTCATAGTTGTTCCTACTCACCAGTTCTTTAAAATGTACTCAACCTTCTCAGTGAAACTGGCTGTCGTGCCGGTTGGTGCGCACCTCGACAGCTTGTCCTCAGGACACACGTAGCATTCCACTTCGCCTGCGGCGAGCTGGCAGATGCTTGAGAACAGGCCTGTCAGGGCGAGGTGGGGCTTCAGATATGCATTGCTCTGTTTGGCATCTTCACTTCACAGCCAGAAAAAAAACGTAAGTCATATAAAGATAAGATAATAGCCGTTTATCGACTGACATCATCAGGGGTATTGAGATTCGTGTCAAAAGGGGTATTGAGATTCGTGTCAAAAGGGGTATTGAGATTCGTGTCAAAAGGGGTATTGAGATTCGTGTCAAAAGGGGTATTAAGATTCGTGTCAAAAGGGGTATTGAGATTCGTGTCAGAAGGGGTATTGAGATTCGTGTCAGAAAAGGTATTGAGATTCGTGTCAGAAGGGGTATTGAGATTCGTGTCAGAAGGGATATTAAGATTCGTGTCAGAAGGGGTATTGAGATTCGTGTCAGAAGGTATTGAGATTCGTGTCAGAAGGGGTATTGAGATTCGTGTCAGAAGGTATTGAGATTCGCGTCAGAAGGGGTATTGACATTCGTATCAGAAGGGCATTGAGATTCTTGTCAGAAGGGGTATGCAATTCGTGTCAAAAGGGGTATTGAGATCCGTGTCAAAAGGGGTATTGAGATCCTTGTCTGAAGGGGCATTGAGATTTGTGTCAGAAGGGGTATTGAGATTCGTGCCAGAAGGAGTATTGAGATTCGTATCAGAAAGGGGTATTGAAATATTCGTGTCAGAAGGGTATTGAGATTCGCGTCAGAAAAGGTAATGAGATTCGTGTCAGAAGGGGTATTGAGATTCGTGTCAGAAGGTATTGAGATTCGTGTCAGAAGGGGTATTGACATTCGTATCAGAAGGGCATTGAGATTCTTGTCAGAAGGGGTATGCAATTCGTGTCAAAAGGGTTATTGAGATTCGTGTCAGAAGGGGTATTGAGATTCGTGTCAGAAATGGTATTGAGATTCGTGTCAAAAGGGGTATTGAGATTCGTGTCAGAAGGGGTATTGAGATTAGTGTCAGAAGATATTGAGATTCGTGTCAGAAGGGGTATTGAGATTCGTGTCAGAAGGTATTGAGATTCGTGTCGGAAGGGGTATTGAGATATTCTTGTCAGAAGGGGTATTGCGATTCGTGTCAGAAGGGGTATTGAGATTCGTGTCAGAAGGTATTGAGGTTCGCGTCAGAAGGGGTATTGACATTCGTGTCAGAAGGGGTATTGAGATCCTTGTCAGAAGGGGTATTGATATTCGTGTCAGAAGGGGTATTGAGATTCTTGTCAGAAGAGGTATTAACATTCGTGTCAGAAGGGGTATTGAGATTCTTGTCTGAAGGGTATTGACATTTGTGTCAGAAGGGGTATTGAGATTCGTGTCAGAAATGGTATTGAGATTCGTGTCAGAGATGGTATTGAGATTCGTGTCAGAAGGAGTATTGAGATATTCTTGTCAGAAGGGGTATTGACATTCGTGTCAGAAGGGGTATTGAGATATTATTGTCAGAAGGGGTATTGCGATTCGTGTCAGAAGGAGTATTGAGATATTCTTGTCAGAAGGGGTATTGACATTCGTGTCAGAAGGGGTATTGAGATATTATTGTCAGAAGGGGTATTGCGATTCGTGTCAGAAGGTATTGAGATTCGTGTCGGAAGGGGTATTGAGATATTCTTGTCAGAAGGGGTATTGCGATTCGTGTCAGAAGGGGTATTGAGATTCGTGTCAGAAGGTATTGAGATTCGTGTCGGAAGGGGTATTGAGATATTCTTGTCAGAAGGGGTATTGCGATTCGTGTCAGAAGGGGTATTGAGATTCGTGTCAGAAGCGCATTGGGATTTTTGTGTCAGAAGGGGTATTGCAATTTATGTCAGGAGTGAATTTTAATGTGTCAGCAGAGTGGTACAGGAGAACTTACACAGAGTGCACAGTCCGTAAATGAAAGCAGCAGAGCTGGCAACTGACATCGTAGCGTTTATCTAAAAAGAGAAAGAAAAACACAATGAATAGCAACTGTTCAAGTACAATTGTATATCGTGACAAAAATCGGGTCTTTATGAAGAAATGAACGCACATTAAGCTGTCTTTTTAGCGATTCTGTGTTACTTAAGAATTGTATTACCGACAGACAGTGAGTTGGATGGCTAAGATTTAGAAGGGGTTTTCTAACTTTCTGATGGGGAGGCTGGCTCACGATCGTTCCACGGAGGGGGGTAAGAAAGAAGTCTCAGGCCTTTATAATGCGTTCGTTCGCTCGAACACATTTAGGATAAGAAAGAAGAAATTTCCCTGCGTAAGCGCTAACCAACACAGAGAAAATGGTCGACCGCCTTGCAACAAGGAGATCTTGAAGGAGATTTCTGGAGTGCTATGAACTTCTCCCGAACTTTCCTACTTTCAATTGGCGCTAAAATCTAGTCTGACAGCGATAGATTGGCGCTAAAATCTAGTCTGACAGCGATAGATTGGCGCTAAAATCTAGTCTGACAGCGATAGATTGGCGCTAAAATCTAGTCTGACAGCGATAGATTGGCGCTAAAATCTAGTCTGACAGCGATAGATTGGCGCTAAAATCTAGTCTGACAGCGATAGATTGGCGCTAAAATCTAGTCTGACAGCGATAGATTGGCGCTAAAATCTAGTCTGACTGCGATAGATTGGCGCTAAAATCTAGTCTGACGGTGCTAGATTGGCGCTAAAATCTAGTCTGACGGTGCTAGATTGGCGCTAAAATCTAGTCTGACGGTGCTAGATTGGCGCTAAAATCTAGTCTGACGGTGCTAGATTGGCGCTAAAATCTAGTCTGACTGCGATAGATTGGCGCTAAAATCTAGTCTGACTGCGATAGATTGGCGCTAAAATCTAGTCTGACGGTGCTAGATTGGCGCTAAAATCTAGTCTGACGGTGCTAGATTGGCGCTAAAATCTAGTCTGACAGCGATAGATTGGCGCTAAAATCTAGTCTGACTGCGATAGATTGGCGCTAAAATCTAGTCTGACGGTGCTAGATTGGCGCTAAAATCTAGTCTGACAGCGATAGATTGGCGCTAAAATCTAGTCTGACAGCGATAGATTGGCGCTAAAATCTAGTCTGACTGCGATAGATTGGCGCTAAAATCTAGTCTGACGGTGCTAGATTGGCGCTAAAATCTAGTCTGACTGCGATAGATTGGCGCTAAACAAATCTCCAGGAATGCTTTAGTTGTCAATCCAGATTTTTTGTCCCGACCCGAGATCGCCTTGACCGGCCCTTGCCCCTCCTTCCTCCCAGTCCCCTCTAGCCCAGCGGACTGGGGTGGGGGGTTGCGGTCAGGGTGGGCCTCTCGATCGATCGATTCGCCACGGGAATGGTTCAGATTTTGTACGCACACCACGAGGGTTTGATGGACGCGCAGAGGCCTGCATGCAGAATACTATACCAAAGGCCTACCGCCACTCTTCTGCGAGGGTGAACACCTCGCCCCTCCCCCGCTGTGACCCGCCGGAACTCTCCCTCTCTCCATCTCTTCAGCAATGCCCAGTTCTTGCTGGAAGCTTACTGTGTGTATGGGGGAAGTTTCGCATATATTCTACAGACCTTCTCCTGACACTTTTCAGCAGCGGCAATGAGTTTTCTATCAGTTTTTGCCCTACAGTCAATGGCAAAGGAAAGACAAAGAAAAGGGGGGATTTAGGGATGGTATGGTTGGTTATTAAATTTGGTAAGGTATATAGGTAGCTAGGTAGATAAGTAGGTTGGATAGATAGGGCAGGTAGGTAGGTAGGTAGGTAGGTAGGTAGGTTAGGTTGGTAGGTAGATAGGTAGGTGGGTAGGTAGGTAGGTAGGTAGGTAGGTTGGTAGGTAGGTAGGTAGGTGGGTAGGTGGGTGGGTAGGTGGGTAGGTTGGTAGGTAGGTAGGTAGATAAGTAGGTTGGGTAGATAGGGCACGTAGGTAGGTAGGTAGGTTGGTAGGTAGATAAGTAGGCGGGTAGGTAGGTAGGTTGGTAGGTAGGTAGGTAGGTGGGTGGGTGGGTAGGTAGGTAGGTAGGTAGGTAGATAAGTAGGTTGGGTAGATAGGGCAGGTAGGTAGGTAGGTTGGTAGGTAGGTAGGTAGGTAGGTAGATAGGTAGGTAGGTAGATAGGTGGGTAGGTAAGTAGGTAGGTAGGTAGGTAGGTAGGTAGGTAGGTGGGTAGGTAAGTAAGTAGGTAGGTAGGTAGGTAGGTGGGTAGGTAAGTAAGTAGGTAGGTAGGTAGGTAGGTTAGTAGGTAGTTAGGTTAGGTGAGGTAGGCTGATGGGTAGGTTGTTAGGTTGGGAAGTAGATTAGGTAGACGGGTAGCTAGGCTTCCAACTTTAACAACTCCCTATCAAACCCGAATTCACAATCCTCAAACTTCGTATACTGTAGAACTTGGGCAGTATGAAAGTTGGCTTGTAAAAGTACTGCATTGATAGGTAAGAAGCCATTTTCAAGCCCCGGCGCACCTAATTTTTTGTTACAAGTCTTGCGCAGAAAACAACTGACTAAAACTATTATACTCACAGCAGCCACAGAAGCATAAATTGGTTTCTGAGAAAGTCTCTGGGCATCAAAGCTTCTAAATTGTTTCTAAATATAGATTTCTGCTCGCAGCACGCAATAGCTGCATGCTTTAAAACTTCTCAGCTTCTCTTGGGTTGGGGGTTGGCGAGCAATGGCCCGATGTCGGGGGGGGGGGGGGTACAAGCTCTTTCGTTGCGCTTCTTACAGAACTGACGCAGCAGTTCTGCCCCGGCCAAACACTATTGACTGAACTTGTTGCTGAGAATGGAGAAAAACATTAAAATTGTTTATTGAAAGGTGGAAATTCGATGGTTTTCTAATATACTAAAAATGAAATGCTTGGTTGCTTGCTTGTAATTGATTTTCTCCCGAACGGCTCAACCGATTTTCTTCAAACTTGCACCATTCGATCAGAAATTTTCCCGGGACGGTACATGCATATTGGCTAAGAAATTGCTCAATGTTAAAGGGATTAAATATTCGAAAAACATGATTTTTTGCAAAGGTCAAGCAGCTCTTTCGACCTGAAATGCATCGTAAGAATGCTAGCAGAAAAACTGACTGGTTGAATTCTGATTCTGAAATAGATTGCATCACAATACACTTTATTTATCGTCTGTGTACTGGCTGAATTTGACACTCAATTGAATTGCGTCACAGCTTTGAGGGTGAAAGTATAGTGCAGTACTGAATTTATATTACGTAACCATATTGTTAACTTTCATAGACACTGGTACTGACTTGCCTAAGAAATTGATTATGTCATAATAACTGCTTCGCGTGACTTTTTACTCTACCTGACTTGGTGTGAGTGTTGAATTAATTATATAAGTGGTACAAATTCACTGATAACTTTGATGAGAGCTAGCCTAGAGCTGAGCAGACCAGACTGCTAATGCAGCGACCTGGGTTCGAATCTAAGTAGTTTAAAAGTAGTAGTGTAAAATTTTTTATTAAAAGCTTTTATTAAAGGACTAAATAAAAACACTTAGATTACTGCACTCGATAAGCTAAGGATTATTGCTCTTGGCAAACCAAGGAATACTGCACTCGATAAGCCAAGGATTATTGCTCTTGGCAAACCAAGGATTACTGCACTCGATAAGCCATGGATTATTGCTATTAATAAACCAAGGATTACTGCACTCGATAAGCCAAGGATTATTGCTATTAATAAACCATGAATTACTGCACTCGATAAGCCAAGGATTATTGCTATTAATAAACCAAGGATTACTGCACTCATAAGCCATGGATTATTGCTATTAATAAACCAAGGATTACTGCACTCGATAAGCCAAGGATTATTGCTATTAATAAACCAAGGATTACTGCACTCGATAAACCAAGGATTATTGCTATTAATAAACCAAGGATTACTGCACTCGATAAGCCAAGGACTATTGCTATTAATAAACCAAGGATTACTGCACTCAATAAACCAAGGACTATTGCTCTTGGCAAACCAAGGATTACTGCACTCGATAAGCCAAGGACTATTGCTCTTGGCAAACCAAGGATTACTGCACTCGATAAGCCATGGATTATTGCTATTAATAAACCAAGGATTACTGCACTCGATAAGCCAAGGATTATTGCTATTAATAAACTAAGGATTACTGCACTCGATAAACCAAGGATTATTGCTATTAATAAACCAAGGATTATGCACTTGGCAAACCAAGGATTACTGCAATCGATAAGCCAAGGATTATTGCTATTAATAAACCAAGCATTACTGCACTCAATAAACCAAGGACTATTGCTATTAATAAACCAAGGATTACTGCACTCAAAAAACCAAGGACTATTGCTCTTGGCAAACCAAGGATTACTGCACTCGATAAGCCAAGGATTATTGCTATTAATAAACCAAGGATTACTGCACTCGATAAGCCAAGGATTATTGCTATTAATAAACCAAGCATTACTGCACTCGATAAACCAAGGATTATTGCTATTAATAAACCAAGGATTACTGCACTCGATAAGCCAAGGATTACTGCACTCGATAAGCCAAGGATTATTGCTATTAATAAACCAAGGATTACTGCACTCGATAAGGCATGGATTATTGCTATTAATAAACCAAGGATTACTGCACTCGATAAGCCAAGGATTATTGCTATTAATAAACCATGAATTACTGCACTCAATAAACCAAGGACTATTGCTCTTGGCAAACCAAGGATTACTGCACTCGATAAGCCAAGGACTATTGCTCTTGGCAAACCAAGGATTACTGCACTCGATAAGCCATGGATTATTGCTATTAATAAACCAAGGATTACTGCACTCGATAAGCCAAGGATTATTGCTATTAATAAACCAAGGATTACTGCACTCGATAAGCCAAGGATTATTGCTATTAATAAACCAAGGATTACTGCACTCAATAAACCAAGGACTATTGCTATTAATAAACCAAGGATTACTGCACTCAATAAACCAAGGACTATTGCTCTTGGCAAACCAAGGATTACTGCACTCGATAAGCCAAGGACTATTGCTCTTGGCAAACCAAGGATTACTGCACTCGATAAGCCATGGATTATTGCTATTAATAAACCAAGGATTATGCACTTGGCAAACCAAGGATTACTGCACTCGATAAGCCAAGGATTATTGCTATTAATAAACCAAGGATTACTGCACTCAATAAACCAAGGACTATTGCTATTAATAAACCAAGGATTACTGCACTCAATAAACCAAGGACTATTGCTCTTGGCAAACCAAGGATTACTGCACTCGATAAGCCAAGGACTATTGCTCTTGGCAAACCAAGGATTACTGCACTCGATAAACCAAGGATTATTGCTATTAATAAACCAAGGATTATGCACTTGGCAAACCAAGGATTACTGCAATCGATAAGCCAAGGATTATTGCTATTAATAAACCAAGCATTACTGCACTCAATAAACCAAGGATTAATGCACTTAATAAACCAAGGATTACTGCACTCAAAAAACCAAGGACTATTGCTCTTGGCAAACCAAGGATTACTGCACTCGATAAGCCAAGGATTATTGCTATTAATAAACCAAGGATTACTGCACTCGATAAGCCAAGGATTATTGCTATTAATAAACCAAGGATTATGCACTTGGCAAACCAAGGATTACTGCACTCGATAAGCCAAGGATTATTGCTATTAATAAACCAAGGATTACTGCACTCAATAAACCAAGGACTATTGCTATTAATAAACCAAGGATTTCTGCACTCAATAAACCAAGGACTATTGCTCTTGGCAAACCAAGGATTACTGCACTCGATAAGCCAAGGACTATTGCTCTTGGCAAACCAAGGATTACTGCACTCGATAAGCCATGGATTATTGCTATTAATAAACCAAGGATTACTGCACTCGATAAGCCAAGGATTATTGCTATTAATAAACCAAGGATTACTGCACTCGATAAACCAAGGATTATGCACTTGGCAAACCAAGGATTACTGCACTCGATAAGCCAAGTATTATTGCTATTAATAAACCAAGGATTACTGCACTCAATAAACCAAGGACTATTGCTATTAATAAACCAAGGATTACTGCACTCAATAAACCAAGGACTATTGCTCTTGGCAAACCAAGGATTACTGCACTCGATAAGCCAAGGACTATTGCTCTTGGCAAACCAAGGATTACTGCACTCGATAAGCCATGGATTATTGCTATTAATAAACCAAGGATTACTGCACTCGATAAGCCAAGGATTATTGCTATTAATAAACCAAGGATTACTGCACTCGATAAGGCATGGATTATTGCTATTAATAAACCAAGGATTACTGCACTCGATAAGCCAAGGATTATTGCTATTAATAAACCATGAATTACTGCACTCGATAAGCCAAGGATTATTGCTATTAATAAACCAAGGATTACTGCACTCGATAAGCCATGGATTATTGCTATTAATAAACCAAGGATTACTGCACTCGATAGCCAAGGATTACTGCGCTTGATAAGCTTGGCTACATGTATAGGATTATTTCTATCCAGGGATGCTTGCTATTTAGGGATTCTTGCTATGTGCAGGATGCTTGCTATCTGGAAGGATGCTTCTACATTATTTGGGGTATGCTTGCTATCTGCAAGATGCTTGCTATCTGCAAGATGCTTGCTATCTGCAGATGCTTGCTATCTGGGTGGATGCTTGCTAGGAGTATTAGGGGATGCTTGCTACTGGGGGGATGCTTGCTGTCTTGGGAATATTTTCTATTTAGGGGTAATGACTAAAATTCATGAGAGCTAGCCTAGAGGTAAACAGACTAAACTGCTAAATGCAGGGACGATGGTTCGAATTTTTAGAGAGTAGAGTTTTTTTAATTAAAGCCTTTTAACGCCAAGACAAAAAAAATTATGGAAGCGTCATGTAAACAATCATACAAGCGTCATGTAAACAATCATAGAAGCGTCATGTAAACAATCATAGAAGCGTCATGTAAAAATCATAGAAGCGTCATGTAAAAATCATAGAAGCGTAATGTAAACAATCATAGAAGCGTCATGTTAAAATCATAAAAGCGTCATGTAAACAATCATACAAGCGTCATGTAAACAATCATAGAAGCGTCATGTAAAAAAATCATAGAAGCGTCATGTTAAAATCATAAAAGCGTCATAAAAAATCATAGAAGCGTCATGCAAGCAATCATAGAAGCGTAATGTAAACAATCATAGAAGCGTCATGTTAAAATCATACAAGCGTCATGTAAACAATCATACAAGCGTCATGTAAACAATCATAGAAGCGTCATGTAAAAAAATCATAGAAGCGTCATGTTAAAATCATAGAAGCGTCATGTAAACAATCATAGAAGCGTCATGTAAACAATCATAGAAGCGTCACGTAAAAATCATAGAAGCGTCATGTAAAAATCATAGAAGCGTCATGTAAACAATCATAAAAGCGTCATGTAAACAATCATAGAAGCGTCATGTATACAATCATAGAAGCGTCATGTAAACAATCATAGAAGCGTCATGTAAACAATCATAGAAGCGTCATGTAAAAATCATAGAAGCGTCATGTAAACAATCATAGAAGCGTCATGTAAAAATCATAGAAGCGTCATGTAAAAATCATAGAAGCGTCATGTAAAAAATCATAGAAGCGTCATGTAAAAATCATAAAAGCGTCATGTAAAAAATCATAGAAGCGTCATGTAAACAATCATACAAGCGTCATGTAAACAATCATAGAAGCGTCATGTAAAAATCATACAAGCGTCATGTAAACAAGCATAGAAGCGTCATGAAAAAATTATAGAAGCCTCATATAAAAACTAATGAAAGTGTGTCATTTAAAAAATTAAGAAGCATCATGGAAGAATAAAAGAAGCGTAACGTAAAAATCAAAAGAAGCGTCATGTCAGACATGAAAGAAATGTCATATAAAAATTAAATGAAGCTATAGTACAGTGCTGTGCTGGGGAGAATTACTGAGACGTCAAGGCTCACAGAGAATAACTGAGATTACAGGGGGGTTTCTGAGATGTTAAAGCAAAAGTCAGAAGCTACTTCAAAGTACATGTACTTTACTTAAGTTTTTTATTGCATTCTTTGTTGGCTTGCCACGGTGGGGGGGCGCTGATAGAAGAAGAGTCATGTAAAAATAAAAGGAGCACTATGTATACATAAAATAAAAGTCATGTCAAAGTTAAAAGATTCATTTGGGAATTGCTACGATGTCAAAGCTTGGAGGGAATCGTTATAGTGCTGTGATTCTTAAAGAAGGAATCACTTAAATGCCAAGGCTTAGGGAAGAAGAATTGCTGTGATTTCAAGGCTTTAGGTTGGGTGAAAGTTAGGTTTACGTCAGGTTTGGGTTGAGGGTTAGATTTTAGCGCGTTTCAAGGTTAACAGGGGATTTTTTAGATTTCAAGGTTTATGGGGGGCATCGCTGACATGTCAAGGCTTACGAGGGGAATCTATCTATCTATCTATAGCTGAGATGTCAAGGCTCACGGGGGAATAAATGAGATGTCAAGGCTAATGTCAGAAGCTACATGTAGTTTATTGGAAAAAAGTTATTACATTATTTGTTGGCTCCTCACGGGAGGGATCGCTGATAGAAAAAGCGTAATGTAAAAAAAAGAAGCTTCATGTCGAAGTTAAGAGATTCATTTGGGAATCCCTACGATGTCGAGGCTTGCAGGGAATCGCTATAATGCTGTAGTAGTGCTATAGACTCTTAGAGAGAATTACTGAAATTTCAATGCTTTAGGGTTAGGGTTAGGGTTAGGGTTAGGGTTAGAAAATAGACAGATTTTTTAAGATTTCAAGGCTTGTGGGAGCATTGCTGAGATGTCAAGGGGGAGTTGATATGTTAAGGCTTGTGGGGGGGATTGCTGACATGTCAAGGCTTACAAGGGTACTGGTAGCGTACTGAAGCATACTGGTAGAAGTAGCTCTGAAAGAAGGCAAGTATGGTTGAATTTCAATGTCTGTTATAAAATTCTGCACAAACATGTTTTATTGGTACATAAGCCTGGAATTAAAATGAGAATTCGATTCCTAGCCCCCCTCCCTAAGAATTTTTTTTCATTTAAAAGGATTCGTCCCTTGCTTATTGGCCACCCGAAGGCCATTTTTTATCAAAAATGATAAAAATAATTTTTATCAAACACGTTGACATATACAGGGCTCTAAACTAAAAACTGTAAAAAGTTGATAGTTTTGTTTTACCTAAAATGCGTTATTAACGATCTCCAAAAATTCCTATTTTAAGCTTAAGCTTAAGAAAAACACTTAAAGTACTCCTGCTAAAAGGTATATTATATTAGACGAATATTAATTATTTCTGCTCCCCGAAGGGGGGCAAAACTTTAGCTAGTAATTACCTAAAGGTAAAGTGTTTATTTAGTAGACCGAGTGAGTCAAAGTTTACCATATTTTTCCTGTAAACAAAAATTTGTATAGACCATACCGAGGCGACTTGACACAACACCAACACCATTATGAGTTTGGAAGGGAGTTGTTCCCATTGACAATAGGAGGAAGTTAATCTTGGATTCGACAGCACTGGAATACAAGGTGCAGATCCTGGAATTTAAGACAGCATTTTCCACAGCAACATTGAAAACTGAACACCCAATTAACAGTGGCGTACTTGTTTCCATTTTTTATCCACTTTAAATCGCTAAAACAAAAAATGAAAGCAGCTAAAAAACCAACTTTGATGCAACTTATTTGTTTTAATGAGTTCAATCTCGCATATTTTGAGCATTCTTTTCTACACAGTTAGGCACGCTTGAAATACATTCTCAATACAGTCTCCCAACTGTAGCAAATCACTTCTCCCGCGGTGGGTCACACTTTTTAGAGTGGCGGTTTGAATTTCGTCATTAACTCAAATAAAAAGTTATTTTATAAATCTACACAATTTGGAATAATGCTCTTTATTGTTCAGCAGAGTTTAACATCAAACGCAGCATAAGGCACAAGCAGTGAGAAAAATACACAATGAATCATTCGACCAGCAACTGGAAATATCTATGAGCTATAGTAATGCTTGTAGAATTTGGGGGATAGAGTTTGGGAAAATTCGGATCCCCGGTACAAGAGTCGGCGTATATATTCTTTTTCACTTCTGACACTGACAAAACAGTTTTTTTTTCAGAGGATTTGGTGTCAAATCGTGCATGTTAGAATGGGCAGCATTCTCATGATGCACTCCGAATCGTCCAGCTTCATAGCGCCGTAGCTCAGGTGCATGAACCTGTGCACAGTGTAGGATGTGCTCGGCACGGCTCTGTTTTTGAAATTGGCGCACTTGATTTGACGACAATGCTCCTGCTTTGACTCGGACAGCCTCGCCATTCTGGCACTGTTGCCGCAGTTGGTTCTCAGCCATGAGCGAATGAAGTTTTCATCCATGATGGGCTGGAACATCTCCGGCTCTGCTATCATCTCGTTGCACCAGTCGTCGGGTCGCTCAGCCTTTCTCATGGCCGCATATTTGTCGTAGAAATTCTGCAGCATTCCCGGACCGGTCACGTGAATCGCCTGGTGAATGCCTCTGCGCTTCTTGGCCCAGTTGGCTTCGAACCAGGCCGGCCACGTGTTGACCACGTAGTTTAAAAAACTGTGATTAGCCCGGCTCATCATAACGGCGTTGGAGATCAAGCTGGGCCGATTAAAGATGAAAGCGGCGTGCTCAGGCGGCTCCTGGCTCCACAGGGCCGTGCGACAATTCCCGACGCTGCTAGACGCGGCGGTTGAGTTGTCACCTCGGCTCTCGCTGTTGGGCATCAGCAGCGGAGACAGGTCTCGCCGGAGCTCAACGTCCAGATCGACGTACATGCCGCCAACGTGGTGCAGCACAACCAGGCGCCCGATGTCAGACCGCTCCAAACCGTTGGATAGTTTTGCGTAGCTCTTGCTCAACTGCGGGTAGTGCTTCTCCACTAGCCGAGAGATCTGGTAGTCGTCCCAGTGCATATAGTACCACTTTATGGAGGAATTCTTGTTCAGAAGTTGCCACGACTGTACAATGTTGATGAGTTTTTTGTGAACTCGGCCATCCTTTGTAGTCCAGTGCACTATGGGCGGCATAGAGTCAGGAAACCGGTGCTGCACTTCGCCGCACTTCATTCCTTTCACTAGCGGCTGAACCGGTCCCTTTGTTGGCTTGGTGCTCAACCCTTGCGGTACTCTAAATGCGGTGGTTGGGCCTACGCGATTCTGACGAGCCTCTGGCGTTTGATTTGAATTAAAACCGCCGTGCAACAGCAGCAGGACTAGCGTGAAGAAGGCCGTCAGCAGGAGCAGCTTGGGAACCATTTGGGCTAAAAGTTTGTTGGTAGATTGGTTAGTTTTCTCCCAGCTTAATAGGGAGTTGTCACATACTGGATGGAGTTGTCACCTACTGGATGGAGTTGTCACATACTGGATGGAGTTGTCACATACTGGATGGAGTTGTCACCTACTGGATGGAGTTGTCACCTACTGGATGGAGTTGTCACCTACTGGATGGAGTTGTCACCTACTGGATGGAGTTGTCACCTACTGGATGGAGTTGTCACCTACTGGATGGAGTTGTCACATACTGGATGGAGTTGTCACCTACTGGATGGAGTTGTCACCTACTGGATGGAGTTGTCACCTACTGGATGGAGTTGTCACCTACTGGATGGAGTTGTCACCTACTGGATGGAGTTGTCACCTACTGGATGGAGTTGTCACCTACTGGATGGAGTTGTCACCTACTGGATGGAGTTGTCACCTACTGGATGGAGTTGTCACCTACTGGATGGAGTTGTCACCTACTGGATGGAGTTGTCACCTACTGGATGGAGTTGTCACCTACTGGATGGAGTTGTCACCTACTGGATGGAGTTGTCACCTACTGGATGGAGTTGTCACCTACTGGATGGAGTTGTCACATACTGGATGGAGTTGTCACCTACTGGATGGAGTTGTCACATACTGGATGGAGTTGTCACATACTGGATGGAGTTGTCACCTACTGGATGGAGTTGTCACCCTACTGGATGGAGTTGTCACCTACTGGATGGAGTTGCCACCCTACTGGATGGAGCTGTCACCTACTGGATGGAGTTGTCACCCTACTGCAGGATGGTGTTGTCACCTACTGGATGGAGTTGTCACCTACTGGATGGAGTTGTCACCCTACTGCAGGATGGTGTTGTCACCTACTGGATGGAGTTGTCACCTACTGGATGGAGTTGTCACCTACTGGATGGAGTTGTCACCTATTGGATGGAGTTGTCACCTACTGGATGGAGTTGTCACCCTACTGCAGGATGGTGTTGTCACCTACTGTATGGTGTTGTCACCTACTGGATGGAGTGGTCATCTACTGGATGGAGTTGTCGCCCACCCTACTGCAAGAAGGTGTTGTCACCTACTGTATGGTGTTGTCACCTACTGGATGGAGTTGTCACCTACTGGATGGAGTTGTCACCTACTGGATGGAGTTGTCACCTACTGGATGGAGTTGTCACCTACTGGATGGAGTTGTCACCTACTGGATGGAGTTGTCACCTACTGGATGGAGTTGTCACCCTACTGCAGGATGGTGTTGTCACCTACTGTATGGTGTTGTCACCTACTGTATGGTGTTGTCACCTACTGGATGGAGTTGTCACCCTACTGCAGGATGGTGTTGTCACCTACTGTATGGTGTTGTCACCTACTAGATGGAGTTGTCACCCTACACTGAATGGTGCTATCACCCTGCTTATGGTTTCCTCAATAAATAACGGAATCATATAAATATGCTTCTTACTTGTCCACTCCAGACAGTTGGTCAAATGCTGCTCTTTGTGACCATTTTTCGCTGACACCGGAAGAACGGTGCAGCAGCTACCTAACCTGAGTTTGGACACTGCCCAACTCAACATGCCGCGAGTTTGCGGTTAGTTGCAAATCGACTGCTCTAAATATTTACACTACGGATATAGATTTGCTTTTGCAGTGCGGAAACACTTGGCTCAATGCATAGAATGAACAACTCGTACAATGTGATGCTATTTTATAGTGGCCAGTTTTGCGCATCCATCCAAGTGCTTTACCTCTCACTCCCTGAGCTATTCTGAATGGCAGAGAGAGAGAGAGAGGGGAGGGTCTAACAGAGGTCAGACCTGACTATGAGTGGCTCCTATAGCAAAACACTTATTGTCTACTGCGGGAGCAGGATAGAATGAGTCAGTTTGTTAAACACATGAAAATACCCGGCCACACTACCCACACGAGCAGAGTGCAATGTACAGACACGCTAGCTTGTAAAGGCGAGTAGTGTACAACAGTGAGGTGGGCCGGTTCGAGTTTTGCACGAGCTCTGCGAATGCTGTTTTTTTAAAGGGAAAATAGCTACCAATATACTCAAAGTAAGAGTGCGTGAGGTGGACTCTTGGTGGAAGAGTCTTGGCGGGAGAGTCTTGGCGGGAGAGTCTTGGCGGGAGAGTCTTGGCGGGAGAGTCTTGGCGGGAGAGTCTTGGCGGGAGAGTCTTGGCGGGAGAGTCTTGGCGGGAGAGTCTTGGCGGGAGAGTCTTGGCGGGAGAGTCTTGGCGGGAGAGTCTTGGCGGAGAGTCTTGGCGGGAGAGTCTTGGCGGGAGAATCTTGGCGGGAGAATCTTGGCGGGAGAATATGGACGGGAGAATCTTGGTGGGAGAGTCTTGGCGGGAGAATCTGGACGGGAGAATCTGGACGGGAGAATCTGGACGGGAGAGTCTTGGCGGGAGAATCTGGACGGGAGAATCTGGGCGGGAGAATCTGGGCGGAGGAATCTGGACGAGAGAATTTTGATGGGATAACCTGGACGGGAGAATCTTGGTGGGAGAATCTGGGCGGAGAATCTGGACGGGAGAATCTTGTAGGGAGAATCTCGACGGGAGAATCTTGTAGGGAGAATCTGGACGGGAGAATCTGGACGGGAGAATCTGGACGGGAGAGTCTTGGCGGGAGAATCTGGACGGGAGAATCTGGACGGGAGAATCTGGACGGGAGAATCTGGACGGGAGAATCTGGACGGGAGAATCTGGACGGGAGAATCTGGACGGGAGAATCTGGACGGGAGAATCTTGTAGGGAGAATCTGGACGGGAGAATCTGGACGGGAGAGTCTTGGCGGGAGAATCTGGGCGGGAGAATCTGGACGGGAGAATCTTGGCGGGAGAATCTGGACGGGAGAATCTTGGCGGGAGAATCTGGGTGGGAGAATCTGGACGGGAGAATCTTGGCGGGAGAATCTGGGTGGGAGAATCTGGACGGGAGAATCTGGACGGGAGAATCTGGACGGGAGAATCTTGTCGGGAGAATCTGGACGGGAGAATCTTGTCGGTAGAATCTGGACGGGAGAATCTTGGCGGGAGAATCTTGTCGGGAGAATCTGGACGGGAGAATCTGGACGGGAGAATCTGGGCGGGAGAATCTGGACGGGAGAATCTTGTAGGGAAAATCTGGACGGGAGAATCTTGTAGGGAGAATCTGGACGGGAGAATCTGGACGGGAGAATCTTGTAGGGAGAATCTTGTAGGGAGAATCTGGACGGAAGAATCTTGTAGGGAGAATCTTGTAGGGAGAATCTGGACGGGAGAATCTGGACGGGAGAATCTGGACGGGAGAATCTGGACAGGAGAATCTGGACGGGAGAATCTGGGCGGGAGAATCTGGGCGGGAGAATCTTGGAGGGAGAATCTTGGCGGGAGAATCTGGACGGAAGAATCTTGGCGGGAGAATCTGGGCGGGAGAATCTGGGCGGGAGAATCTGGGCGGGAGAGTCTTGGCGGGAGAATCTTGGCGGGAGAATCTTGGAGGGAGAATCTTGGCGGGAGAATCTGGACGGAAGAATCTTGGCGGGAGAATCTTGGAGGGAGAATCTTGGCGGGAGAATCTGGGCGGGAGAATCTGGGCGGGAGAATCTGGGCGGGAGAATCTGGGCGGGAGAATCTGGGCGGGAGAATCTGGGCGGGAGAATCTGGGCGGGAGAATCTGGGCGGGAGAATCTGGACGGGAGTGTTGATGCAGGAGAATTGAAAAATATCATTTCTGATGGCTAGAGAGTCGAAGGCAAACCAAGAAATTGAAATATTCTTCACTCGGTTCTAATTTTGGAAACAGTTTGTGCGTCAGAAAAATATTTTTACAACGTGCTCCGAAACTGCTGCATCGCGTGAGCAATCCTCCGCGTCTCTTAACTCGACGTGCTGTCGGCCAACTATTGTTCTCCAACATTATTTGAGCAAGGCAAACTCACGCACGCCCTTGGTTGGTGGCCTTTTTTAACAAAAAAGTTTTCGTTTTATTACTCACACCAGATTAATCCAGCCTGCTGTTAGAGAGAGTGCGCGGTTCATTTGCTCGTTAATAGAGCCGACACTGTCTCAAATCGGTTGAATCCAATTCAAGACATGCACATTAGATCTGCTGGATTAAGCCAGAAAATTCAGCTCATATTTTTCAAGCTGTATTTTTTAATTATAAAACCATAGACACAATCTACCATTATCTGCCCTCCCAAAATATAGACACAATCTACCATTGTCTGCCTTCCCCAAAACCATAGACACAATCTACCATTGTCTGACTCCAAAACGATAGACACAATCTATCATTGTCTGCCCCCAAAACTATAGACACAATCTATCATTGTCTGCCCCCCCCAAAACCATAGACACAATCTACCAGTCTGCCCCCCCCCCAAAACCATAGACACAACCTACCATTTTCTGCCCCCCCCCAAAACCATAGACACAATCTGCCATTGTCTGCCCCCCCCCAAACCATAGACACAATCTGCCATTGTCTGCCCCCCCCAAAACCATAGACACAATCTGCCATTGTCTGCCCCCCCCCCAAAACCATAGACACAATCTACCATTGTCTGCCCCCACAAAACCATAAACACAATCTATCATTGTCTGCCCATCTATCATTGTCTGCCCCCGCAAAACCATAAACACAATCTATCATTGTCTGCCCATCTATCATTGTCTGCCCCCCCCCAAAACCATAGACACAATCTACCAATGTCTGACTCCACAACCATAGACACAATCTACCACTGTCTGACTCCACAACCATAGACACAATCTACCATTGCCTAGCCTCAAAGCCATAGACACAATCTACCATTGCCTAGCCTCAAAGCCATAGACACAATCTACCATTGCCTAGCCTCAAAGCCATAGACAATCTACCATTGCCTAGCCTCAAAGCCATAGACACAATCTACCATTGCCTAGCCTCAAAGCCATAGACAATCTACCATTGCCTAGCCTCAAAGCCATAGACAATCTACCATTGCCTAGCCTCAAAGCCATAGACACAATCTACCATTGCCTAGCCTCAAAGCCATAGACAATCTACCATTGCCTAGCCTCAAAGCCATAGACAATCTACCATTGCCTAGCCTCAAAGCCATAGACAATCTACCATTGCCTAGCCTCAAAGCCATAGACAATCTACCATTGCCTAGCCTCAAAGCCATAGACAATCTACCATTGCCTAGCCTCAAAGCCATAGACAATCTACCATTGCCTAGCCTCAAAGCCATAGACAATCTACCATTGCCTAGCCTCAAAGCCATAGACAATCTACCATTGCCTAGCCTCAAAGCCATAGACAATCTACCATTGCCTAGCCTCAAAGCCATAGACAATCTACCATTGCCTAGCCTCAAAGCCATAGACAATCTACCATTGCCTAGCCTCAAAGCCATAGACACAATCTACCATTGCCTAGCCTCAAAGCCATAGACACAATCTACCATTGCCTAGCCTCAAAGCCATAGACAATCTACCATTGCCTAGCCTCAAAGCCATAGACACAATCTACCATTGCCTAGCCTCAAAGCCATAGACAATCTACCATTGCCTAGCCTCAAAGCCATAGACACAATCTACCATTGCCTAGCCTCAAAGCCATAGACACAATCTACCATTGCCTAGCCTCAAAGCCATAGACACAATCTACCATTGCCTAGCCTCAAAGCCATAGACACAATCTACCATTGCCTAGCCTCAAAGCCATAGACACAATCTACCATTGCCTAGCCTCAAAGCCATAGACACAATCTACCATTGCCTAGCCTCAAAGCCATAGACACAATCTACCATTGCCTAGCCTCAAAGCCATAGACACAATCTACCATTGCCTAGCCTCAAAGCCATAGACAATCTACCATTGCCTAGCCTCAAAGCCATAGACACAATCTACCATTGCCTAGCCTCAAAGCCATAGACAATCTACCATTGCCTAGCCTCAAAGCCATAGACACAATCTACCATTGCCTAGCCTCAAAGCCATAGACACAATCTACCATTGCCTAGCCTCAAAGCCATAGACACAATCTACCATTGCCTAGCCTCAAAGCCATAGACACAATCTACCATTGCCTAGCCTCAAAGCCATAGACACAATCTACCATTGCCTAGCCTCAAAGCCATAGACACAATCTACCATTGCCTAGCCTCAAAGCCATAGACACAATCTACCATTGCCTAGCCTCAAAGCCATAGACACAATCTACCACTGTCTGACTCGAAAGTTAATCGAAACGCGTGAAAAG
Source organism: Macrostomum lignano (assembly GCA_002269645.1). Taxonomy (NCBI): domain Eukaryota; kingdom Metazoa; phylum Platyhelminthes; family Macrostomidae; genus Macrostomum; species Macrostomum lignano. The sequence goes on along the minus strand of NIVC01000509.1, from coordinate 217,901 downwards.
TCGAAGCTCGGTGAGAAACGGAATTTTCACTGAACTTGCCTTGTCAAAGTGGGCCACGCCTAGATCAATGTCACCTACTAATCGCTCAAATCTTTGAACTATGGATATCAAACAGATGATGTCTTTGTGAAATCTAATCCAACATCTCATGTTTGAGTTGGCTCAAAGAATATTGCTGACATCTGACTTGACAAAGCAACTCGTAATTGACGTTTATCTTGCGAAACCCTCTACGAAAAAAGGGTATAAAATTGGAAGCAAAAACTACGAAAGCTGACAACAGTCCCGAGTTCGAGTTGGAAATCTGCAATTGCGGTGGCCAGATTAGCGTAAGTCTTTGTTATTTTAAATGATTTTTTTCTATCGTTGTGTTCATGCTCATAAAAATGGCACCCGAAGTTAGAAAAACGGCGGCTCCAGTTTAAAAATGGCGACCCCGGTTTAAAAATGGCAGCTCCAGTTAAAAATGGCAGCCTCGGTTTAAAAATGGCAGCTCCAGTTAAAAATGGCAGCCTCGGTGTAAAAATGGCAGCCTCGGTGTAAAAATGGCAGCCCCAGTTTAAAAATGGCAACCCCGGTTTAAAAATGGCAGCCCCAGTTTAAAAATGGCAACCCCGGTTTAAAAATGGCAGCCCCAGTTTAAAAATGGCAGCCCCGGTTTAAAAATGGCAGCCCCGGTTTAAAAATGGCAGCCTTGTTGTAAAAATGGCAGCTCCAGTTGAAAATGGCAGCTCCAGTTGAAAATGGCAGCTCCAGTTGAAAATGGCAGCTCCAGTTGAAAATGGCAGCTCCAGTTGAAAATGGCAGCCTCGGTTTAAAAATAGCAGCCCCGGTTTAAAAATGGCATTCGCAATTTAAAAATAGCATTTCACATTTAAAAAATGGCACTCGCAATTTAAAAATAGCATTTCACATTTTTAAAATGGCAGCCCCAGTTTAAATCAGCAACAGTCTCACCATTTCAGGAAACTGGGCAGTGCAGGATGGATCTGAAGACGCAGTTCACCATCGCCCAGACAGTTGGCCAAGGCCTGGGGATTGTGCTCAATCTCATATTCGTGAGATTCACCGTTAAAGAGAAGATTGGCACCAGCTCAACAACAATTTTACTGCGCAGCCAATCAATGATTGACACCTGGGTGATGATATTTAATTTGCTATTCCTGCAGTACCTCGGCAAGATGCCGGAGCCGAGTCAGGACAGCTCGGACGCGATGTGGTATTTCTATTGCTACGTGCCGTTCAGCCAGATCCTGTACTGGAGCTTCGTGTGCATGAGTGTCTACAACCTGGTGATGGTGTCGGCTGAGCGCTGCCTCTGCCTGTGCGCTCCGTTCTGGTACCGCGAGCATAAGACAGGCATTCTGCGCACCTGTCTAGCGGTTATCATCGCGTCCGCCTTCTTTGTTGAGTTTCCCTACTGCATCATTATTAACAAGTACGTGAAGGAGGCTGCAGTGCTAGAGGTGAATTCTACAGCCGGCAATGCCTCGGCGAATGCTATTGTCAAGCGCTGCGTCTTCGGCGACGCACCTGTGAGTGTGAAGAGCGCCTTCGGCATTGCCTACGTGATTCTATTCTGGATGCTGCCGTTCTTCATCATGCTGCTGCTCTACAGCCTCATCTTGTTGAGAATTCGAGCTTCGTTAAGCCTCAACGCAAAGTCTAGCAGCGCCGAGGGTAATAAAATCGGTTCAGCTGCCCTGCGACTTACCTTCATCACTGCCATAACCTCGTGCGCGTTCGTTTTACTGTTTGCCATGGACAGCATCAACTATTTGAAATTTAATCTGGGCATCGATGAGAGTCGCATTGAACTGCTGGAGCATCTGGACTCGTTTATGGTCAGCATGAATAGCGCCGTCAATCCGTTTATTTACCTCATCTTCATGCCGCAGTTTCGCAGATTCGTGTTCGGCAGCTGCGGCGACAGCGGCGGGCCGGCCGCGGCAACGACCAGCCAGACTGAGTCCGTGTCCGCCGCCGCTGTCCCCAGGACTGGACGGCTGGCCGAGATGAAGCGGCCTGCAGCTGCGGATCAGGGCGCTGCTGATGATGGAAACTAGTGGACAAGATCGGACTGTCAGCTGATGCTGCTGTCTATGTCTGTCCGTCATTCTGTCTGTCTGCCTGTCTGTCTGCCTGCCTGTCTGTCTGTCTGTCTGTCTGTCTGTCTGTCTGTCGATCTGTCTGTCTGTCTGCCTGTCTGGCTGTCTGTCGATCTGTCTATCTGTCTGTCTGTCTGCCTGTCTGTCTGTCTGTCTGTCTGTCTGTCGATCTGTCTGTCTGTCTGTCTGTCTGCCTGTCTGTCTGTCTGTCTGTCGATCTGTCTGTCTGTCTGTCTATCTGTCGATCTGTCTGTCTGTCTGCCTGTCTATCTGTCTGTCGATCTGTCTGTCTTTCTATCTCTGTCCGTCTGTCTGTCTGTCTGTCTGTCTGTCTGTCTGTCTGTCTGCCTGCCTGCCTGCCTGTCTCTTTCAGTGACTGTCTATCAATTATTTTTCTTTGCTTTCAGAAGCAGCGAAGCAAGCAGCTGACTGATCTGATCTGATAAATTTCTGACAAATTTAAGAAAACTCTATTTTTACTACTCGCATCGCACGAGTAGCTGTAGTAGTACTAGCAGTAGATTAGTCATGCGCAGTGCGCCATAAAAAACTGACGCAAGCCAAGAGACACAGCGTTTTCAAGCGCCCCGCATAAAGAAGGGATTCGCTTTGGTTGAAAATTTATTTCAAAATTTCCACCGACTATAACAAAAACTTAATAAGATGAATAATAGTGTGTTGTCACGCAAGTTTGAGTGCTTCATAAGTCTAGTTTTTTTTATAACCGGCATTTTCAGCCACATTGAGAGAACGATTGTGCAATTGCACACTACTTGATAAATAAGTAGGCACTATGCAAATTAATGCCGGAATTTAATCCAGCAGCAGCAAGAAACGATTAAACAAAACTTGATTGCATAAAGCATGGAATTGAATCAGCCAGAGACGGGTGCAAGAAGTTGTAGAAAAAAAAAACGGAAATGAAAAATAAATGAAAACAGGTAAATAATCGGAATTGTTGTTGATGCTATGATGTTAAATATATAGTTTTTCCACTGTTACACGGACAATACGAGTTAAGTGCATGGGAATGAAACAATAGATTTTGAACCTGATCTCTCTCAGTCACTAGGAGGCACAGGTACAGGCTGCAGGTCCTGGTTGCCAACCGCTGTCAGGTGATAAATATTGGCGGCAGGATAAGGGGGCGCCTGCATGTGCTCCTGCAGCATGCTGATTGGCGCTAGCGACCCTTTCGGTAAGCCGACGCCAACGCCGACGCCGCCTCCACCGCCGCCTCCGCTGTTGCCACTGCTGGCCGCCTTACTTTTCCGTTTGCGCTTCTGGATGCCCTCCTTTTTCATTGTTAGCGGCCGCTGGATCTGGCGGGGGTTTGGGAGGATTGAAAATTCACTGGGTAACCGGCTTTAGGTTTAAACTTCATTGTTGGTGTCGGCATGAAGGTGTGTCTACCTGGAGGGTGTCTACCTGGAGGGTGTCTACCTGGAGGGTGTCTATCTGGAGGGTGTCTACCTGGAGGGTGTCTACCTGGAGGGTGTCTACCTGGAGGGTGTCTACCTGGAGGGTGTCTACTTGGAGGGTGTCTACTTGGAGGGTGTCTTCCTGGCGGGTGTCTACCTGGAGGGTGTCTACCTAGAGGGTGTCTATCTGGTGGGTGTCTATCTGGTGGGTGTCTATCTGGTGGGTGTCTACCTGGAGGGTGTCTACTTGGAGGGTGTCTACCTGGAGGGTGTCTACCTGGAGGGTGTCTACTTGGAGGGTGTCTTCCTGGCGGGTGTCTACTTGGAGGGTGTCTACTTGGAGGGTGTCTTCCTGGCGGGTGTCTACCTGGAGGGTGTCTACCTAGAGGGTGTCTATCTGGTGGGTGCCTATCTGGTGGGTGTCTACCTGGAGGGTGTCTACTTGGAGGGTGTCTACCTAGAGGGTGTCTACCTGGAGGGTGTCTACCTGGAGGGTGTCTACCTGGAGGGTGTCTACCAAGAGGGTGTCTACCTGGAGGGTGTCTACCTGGAGGGTGTCTACCTGGAGGGCTGGAGGGTGTCTACCTGGAGGGTGTCTACTTGGAGGGTGTCTTCCTGGCGGGTGTCTACCTGGAGGGTGTCTACCTAGAGGGTGTCTATCTGGTGGGTGTCTATCTGGTGGGTGTCTACCTGGAGGGTGTCTACTTGGAGGGTGTCTACCTGGAGGGTGTCTACCTGGAGGGTGTCTACCTGGAGGGTGTCTACCTGGAGGGTGTCTACCAAGAGGGTGTCTACCTGGAGGGTGTCTACCTGGAGGGTGTCTACCTGGAGGGCTGGAGGGTGTCTACCTGGAGGGTGTCTACTTGGAGGGTGTCTTCCTGGCGGGTGTCTACTTGGAGGGTGTCTACTTGGAGGGTGTCTTCCTGGCGGGTGTCTACCTGGAGGGTGTCTACCTAGAGGGTGGCTATCTGGTGGGTGTCTATCTGGTGGGTGTCTACCTGGAGGGTGTCTACCTGGAGGGTGTCTACTTGGAGGGTGTCTACCTGGAGGGTGTCTACCTGGAGGGTGTCTACCAAGAGGGTGTCTACCTGGAGGGTGTCTACCTGGAGGGTGTCTACCTGGAGGGCTGGAGGGTGTCTACCTGGAGGGTGTCTACTTGGAGGGTGTCTTCCTGGCGGGTGTCTACCTGGAGGGTGTCTACCTAGAGGGTGTCTACCTGGAGGGTGTCTACCTGGAGGGTGTCTACCTGGAGGGCTGGAGGGTGTCTACCTAGAGGGTGTCTACCTAGAGGGTGTCTACCTGGAGGGTGTCTACTTGGAGGGTGTCTACCTAGAGGGTGTCTACCTGGAGGGTGTCTACCTGGAGGGTGTCTACCAAGAGGGTGTCTACCTGGAGGGTGTCTACCTGGAGGGTGTCTACCTGGAGGGTGTCTACCTGGAGGGCTGGAGGGTGTTTACCTAGAGGGTGTCTACCTAGAGGGTGTCTACCTGTAGGGTGTCTACTTGGAGGGTGTCTACCTAGAGGGTGTCTACCAAGAGGGTGTCTACCTGGAGGGTGTCTACCTGGAGGGTGTCTACCTGGAGGGTGTCTACCTGGAGGGTGTCTACCTAGAGGGTGTCTACCTGGAGGGTGTCTACCTGGAGGGTGTCTACCTGGAGGGTGTCTACCTGGAGGGCTGGAGGGTGTCTACCTAGAGGGTGTCTACCTAGAGGGTGTCTACCTGGAGGGTGTCTACTTGGAGGGTGTCTACCTAGAGGGTGTCTACCTGGAGGTTGTCTACCTAGAGGGTGTCTACCTGGAGGGTGTCTACCTGGAGGGTGTCTACCTGGAGGGCTGGAGGGTGTTTACCTAGAGGGTGTCTACCTGGAGGGTGTCTACTTGGAGGGTGTCTACCTAGAGGGTGTCTACCTGGAGGGTGTCTACCTGGAGGGTGTCTACCTGGAGGGTGTCTACCTGGAGGGTGTCTACCTGGAGGGTGTCTACCTAGAGGGTGTCTACCAAGAGGGTGTTTGACAAACTGTGTCTAACTACCCGAAGGTGTCCTTGGACGCGTGTTCTGAATTGAAATTACTAAACAAACCTTGTGCAGCTTATAGTACAAGCCGCAGGCGTTGCACACCGATTCGCCTTCGTTATTTCGTCGCCACAGCGTAGTCTGAGTTGTCTGACAGTTGCTGCACACCTGCCCGACTCGCTGCTTATTGGCCGATCCCCCGGCGCCGCCGCCGCCGCCGCCCGCGCTGGCGCCACCGCCGCCACTGCCGCTTGCGTTTACTCCGGCGCTGGAGGCGCCGCCGCCACCGCCGCTGCCGCTGCCCGCCGCCGCAGTCGCAGACGACGACGCCTGAAAGAAATATTCAACAATTCAAGATTTATGACAGGATTTGCAATATTCGCATATATTGTAACGGGCTACTATAAGTAGGCTGTTGATGAACTTGCACTGATTTTGAAAGGATTTAAAATTTAGCCTAAGAAGAGGTGGAAAAGACAGGTGGGAGAGCAGACAGACAGGGTGAAAAAGACAGGTGGGAGAGCAGACAGACAGGGTGAAAAAGACAGGTGGGAGAGCAGACAGACAGGGTGAAAAAGACAGGTGGGAGAGCAGACAGACAGGGTGCAAAAGACAGGTGGGACAGCAGACAGACAGGGTGGAAAAGACAGGTGAGACAGCAGACAGACAGGGTGAAAAAGACAGGTGGGACAGCAGACAGACAGGGTGGAAGACAGGTGAGACAGCAGACAGACAGGGTGAAAAAGACAGGTGAGACAGCAGACAGACAGGGTGGAAGACAGGTGAGACAGCAGACAGACAGGGTGAAAAAGACAGGTGAGACAGCAGACAGACAGGGTGGAAGACAGGTGGGACAGCAGACAGACAGGGTGGAAGACAGGTGGGACAGCAGACAGACAGGGTGAAAAAGACAGGTGAGACAGCAGACAGACAGGGTGGAAGACAGGTGAGACAGCAGACAGACAGGGTGGAAGACAGGTGAGACAGCAGACAGACAGGGTGGAAGACAGGTGGGACAGCAGACAGACAGGGTGAAAAAGACAGGTGAGACAGCAGACAGACAGGGTGGAAGACAGGTGAGACAGCAGACAGACAGGGTGGAAGACAGGTGAGACAGCAGACAGACAGGGTGGAAGACAGGTGGGACAGCAGACAGACAGGGTGGAAGACAGGTGGGACAGCAGACAGACAGGGTGGAAGACAGGTGAGACAGCAGACAGACAGGGTGGAAGACAGGTGGGACAGCAGACAGACAGGGTGGAAGACAGGTGGGAGAGCAGACAGACAGGGTGAAAAAGGCAGGTGGGACAGCACACAGTCAGTAACTCATGCAGTGGAGAAATCAAGTCCCCACTAGAAGCAGCAAATGCAGCCAGAAACTCACAGATCTCTTGGTAGGCGATCTAGCAATGGGCCGCTGCACTCCATTGGACCTGGTGTACAGGCCGCAGGCATTGCACAGGTAGTGGCCAGTATCGTCGCGTCTCCACAGAGGTGTCGCACTGGCACCGCAGTTGACACACTCCCGATTTGAGTCGTAGTCTAAAATGCATCATGGCGTTTGGTATGAAATTGCAAGCTTGCTGTCTACTTGACAGATGATGCAATCAATGTTATCAAAGAACGACTATATGGTGATTGCAAATGTTACGAGGGCCTATGCAAATAGCCTGTGTGTTGAAAGAACTGGGGACTGCTTGCCTTATTACTTTTAGTTATATTTGACTAACTGAGACATTGGCTGTCACTTCTGTGACTTTTACAATTCAAATAAACTTGAGACTGTAAGCCACCGTGAATCTACTATAGAGACCCTGACACCCTTCATATGAGATTCCTGATAGCTTTAATTGATCCTGACACACCTGACACAGTTAAGACCCTGACACCCTTCAAGTAGACCCTGACACCGTTCAAGTAGACACGGACACCTTTCAAGTAGACCCTGAGTCCCTGACACCCTTCCTTCAAGTAGACCCTGCAAGAGGCCCTGACACCCTTCAAGAGGCCCTGACACCCTTCAAGAAGTCCTAAAACTCTTTTAGATATAGCTTTCAGACTTTTCATACCACACACACAGTTACCAGCAAGGAATAGGTATTTTTAAATAACCTAACTGTACATTTATACCAAAATGCTGCTCATTTATTGTTTAAACTCAGCGATGACGCGAGTTACCCACAGAATATTTAGAACGCATGTGAAAATCTGTTATCTGGAACATAGCAAGTTTGTGACCCCCATGCGCAGTCTCTACAAAGTCTCCAGTCAGTAACTGCAGTGCCAAGCGCTTAATAAACCTACAGACCTGCTGCTGCTAGTGCAGTACAACCCAGCAACACAACTTCCAAATTGCTGGCAGTCAGCCTTCCCAATACAAGTTTCTGCAACTAGATTTTTGCTCCATGCGGTGCGCTCTAAAAATGTCATTCTATATAGCCAGCTAAAAGGGCTGGTCCCAAACCACTCCATGCAGGCAGGGCAGGCCGCTGTGTTTGCGGCAAAATCTCAGTCCTAAACGGGAAAAACCGAGCGCAAACAGTGTTATCAGCCATTCGAGCTTCGCGGAGTTTTCGAATGCTGCTCTTCGCATATGGCGTATTATATAGGCTTGATTTGACTTACCGATAAGGGATCCGACCCGCCAACCTCCCTCCCAGCTCCACATATTGCTCAGAGTCAATCGTTGCGTTCTCAACCAGCGAAGTAACAGTCTTTATATTCACGCATATATTTGAGCCTACATGCAGAGCAGCTTGTGAAACCCACCACAGAGTTGAATGTGCAGCGCATTCCAATATTGTGTTCGTGCACGTGTTTGCATGGGAGAATAGCGGTTTGACTCCGGGAAATGAGGGGGCGCATGACCTGTCCAAGATTTGACGGAATACTTTTCTGATTCTCAAATGGCGCTTCTCCGATTCTCAAATGGCATCTCTCTGATTCTCAAATGGCGCCTCTCTGATTCTCAAATGGCGCCTCTCTGATTCTCAAATGGCACCTCTCTGATTCTCAAATGGCGCCTCCCTCTTTGATTTTGAAATGGCGCCTCCCTCTGATTCTGACATGGCGCCTCCCTCTTTTTGATTCTGACATGGCGCCTCCTTCTCTCTGATTCTGGCGCCTCCCTTTGATTCTGACATTGCGCCTCTCTCTGATTCTGACATTGCGCCTCTCTCTGATTCTGACATGGCGCCTCTCTTTGATTCTGGCGCCTCCCTTTGATTCTGACATGGCGCCTCCCTCTTTTTGATTCTGACATGGCGCCTGCCTCTCTCAGATTCTGACATGGCGCCTGCCTCTCTCAGATTCTGACATGGCGCCTCTCTTTGATTCTGGCGCCTCCCTTTGATTCTGACATGGCGCCTCCCTCTTTTTGATTCTGACATGGCGCCTCCCTCTTTTTGATTCTGACATGGCGCCTGCCTCTCTCAGATTCTGACATGGCGCCTGCCTCTCTCAGATTCTGACATGGCGCCTGCCTCTCTCAGATTTTGACATGGCACCTCTCTGATTCTCAAATGGCGCCTCCCTCTCTCTGATTCTGAAATGGCGCCTCTCTGATTCTCAAATGGCGCCTCCCTCTCTCTGATTCTCAAATGGCGCCTCTCTGATTCTCAAATGGCACCTCTCTGATTCTCAAATGGCGCCTCTCTGATTCTGAAATGGCGCCTCTCTGATTCTCAAATGGCGCCTCCCTCTCTCTGATTCTGAAATGGCGCCTCTCTCTCTGATTCTGAAATGGCGCCTGCCTCTCTGATTCTCAAATGGCGCCTCTCTGATTCTCAAATGGCGCCTCCCTCTCTCTGATTCTGAAATGGCGCCTCTCTCTCTGATTCTGAAATGGCGCCTGCCTCTCTCTCTCTCTCTCTCTCTCTCTCTGATTCTGGCGCTTATTTCTTTTATTCTGAAATGGCGCCTCCCTTTCTGATTCTGAAATGGCGCCTGCCTCTCTCTCTCTCTCTCTCTCTCTCTCTGATTCTGGCGCTTATTTCTTTTATTCTGAAATGGCGCCTCCCTTTCTGATTCTGAAATGGCGCCTCTCTCTGATTCTGAAATGGCGCCTGCTTCTCTCTGATTCTCAAATGGCGCCTCCCTCTCTCTGATTCTGAAATGGCGCCTCTCTCTCTGATTCTGAAATGGCGCCTCTCTCTCTCTCTCTCTCTCTCTCTGATTCTGGCGCTTATTTCTTTTATTCTGAAATGGCGCCTCCCTCTCTGATTCTGAAATGGCGCCTCCCTCTCTGATTCTGAAATGGCGCCTCCCTCTCTGATTCTGAAATGGCGCCTCTTTCTGATTCTGAACTCTTCAGTGGCGCTTCTCTCTCGGATTCTACAATAGCGCCTCTCAAGCTTTCAATGGCACTATTCTGGTTCTACAGGAACAGTGGCCCCTCATTTTGAATAGGTAAGTCTATACTCAATAATAGCAGAACTCACCGACAAACTCGCTAGTCATTGAAGGCAGGTAGCAGTTGCCGTACCGGCCAGCCGTGTCCCAGGCGTACGCCCCGCCAGATTGAGGCGAAACAAACACAGTCTGCTGCTGCTGCTGCTGGACTTGCTGCAACTGCAACTGCTGCTGCGGCAACTGCTGCTGCTGCTGTTGCTGCTGCTGTCCGCTCCAATCGCCGTAGATCCCGGCCATATCCACCCCGGCCACGGCGGCAACCGCAGCGGCCGAATCAATGGACCAGGCTGCATGGGGGTAGCCAGCGGCGTGGTGAGCGGCGGCCTGCTGCATCCGAGCTCCGGACACGACAGGACTGCAGGCGTTGGCAATGTAGGCGGTCGACACCTGCCTAGAGGCCGCCGGCATCACCGGGTAGCCCATGTAGTCCGCGCCGCCGCTGCCGGTGCCGTCGTGAAAGTACTGCAGTCCAGCCGCGGCTGCCGCTGCCGCTGCCGCTGCCGCCGCCTTCGCTGCGCTGGGGTCTTCGATGCCACCGCGTTGCAGATGGTATTTCAGCTGCTGCTCCTCGACCGCCTGCTGGTGCTGGTGCTGATGGAGCTGCTGCTGGTGCAGCTGGGGATGCAGCTGCTGCTGCTGGGAATCCTTGAGTGGCAGAGTCGGTTATGGGATATTTGTCAAAACTACCACTTTTCTCAGATCGAAATTTACCATCAAAACTGCCGCTGTTCTCTGGGAGGACGAGAATTTCCTGCAGGGGCGCTTCCAGCTATAGTCGGAATTTCAAGTCAAGTCCACGACCAGTATATAGATTATACTGGACTATGCCAGACTAGATTAGAACTAGATTACAACTAGACTAGACTAAGATTAGGACTAGACTAGATTAGATTAGAACTATACTAGAGTCTAGACTACGATTAGAACTAGACTAGACTAGATTAGAATTTTGCTAAAATCGATCACATACCTAGATAGATACCGACAGACCATTTTTAGTATATGGGCTGGACTAGACTAGATTAGACTATAGATTAGAACTAGCCTAGACTAGATTGGAATTAGACTAGATTGGAATTAGACTAGACTAGATTAGAACTAGACTAGACTAGAATAGAACTAGACTAGGTTAGATTGGAATTAGCCTAGACTAGATTGGAATTAGACTAGACTAGATTAGAACTAGAATAGATTAGATTGGAACTAGACTAGACTAGATTAGAATTAGACTAGATTAGATTGAAACTAGACTAGACTAGATTAGATTTTCTCCTATAACATCTGCCGCCTTTCTCCTATTAAATCTGCGCCGGTCTTTCTGATTCTGAATCATCGACTCCGTCTCAGCTGTCTATAGATTATTTGGAATTTAATTATCTAAAGGTGCTAATTTGTCTAAAACATTGTGTCAAGAGGGCAACTTAGTGGAGCTTGAGGTTTACAGTTGAAAGCAGAAAAGAAACAAAGCCGGGTAATAAGTAGTTCACACCTCACTTCTAGTAAGCCCATTGAACCTATAACAGTTTGAAAATGTGATATTCATATTTCACTCACCTGATAAGCGAATGCCTGCTCAGTCTGCAGAAACGGCACCTGTTGATGGATTTGGTAACCGGAGAAGCCAGACATTGTATGATAGTCTGCTGTCTCCAGCTTCAAGTGGCCCTGATCGCAGTCGTACATGGCAGCCAAGGTGTCGTGCTGCTGCTGGTGCTGGTGCTGCTGCTCAATTGTCATGCTCAGATTGTGCAGCTGCTGACCAATGCTAGCGTTGCTGACAATCAGCTGCTGCTGCTGCTGTTGCTGCTGTTCAGTGTCAGGTCCTTCGTCTAGATCGGCACTGTTGCTGCAACTGCCGCCGCCTCCGCCGCCGCCTCCGCCAGACAGCTCTCCCGCGGTGCTCACGCTGATGTACACGGTGGCTGTGCTAGTCGAGGCTCCGGTGCCGACAGCAGCAACAGACGAGGAAGATTCCTGGTCGGAGGATAAGCGCACCTGCTCCTGCAGGGTATAGTTATTTATTAATTGAATTGGATGAACGCCGCAGGCAAAGCAAGAGTGGCTGCTGGTTAATAGCAATAGTCTGGGGTCAATTAACTGTCTGTATCTGTATATATATTTGCGTGTATATAGTAGACTATTACTAATTACTCTCTGGAGTTTTCGGGATGGCCGTGCACTTCCTTCCTCCGACTTTGTTTTTAGGGGTTTCGCAGGCGGGGGGGGGCAGGGGAGGGGGAAGGGTGGCGGCGGTTTAGCCCACAGTCGGCTAGATCAAAGAAAGGATTTTATTTTTGATAGGCCGCCGCGCGAGGCGCTCAGTTCTAATAGTAATTGGTTTTTGAACATCGGCCCGGGCCCCAACCCCCCGCTGCGCGGGGAGAGGTCGGTTTTGGTGGGGCACTGCAGGAATGGAAAGTTATTACGCAAAAAGGTACATTGTTACGAGATTTATATTCTGTTCCCACAAATATAAGCTTAGTTAGTTAGTATAGTACTCGTAGCTTTGAATTGGGGCTTGAGCCTCACCCAACAGGGATTGTTGGGAATAAAGTCTCATAGAGTCCGAGGGGATTTAAGTGAGCCATCCACCGTGCGGCAGATTTTGGTTCGACCTTTGATGCACAATGACGCAACCCCTCTCGCTTATGCCATTGGTGCACAGTAGGGATTTCGCACCTTGACCTCAGAACTCTCGGAACTCAAAGGCTTTATTATACTCTCATATAAGATAGATAAGCTTTAAAATATGGAAAGCGAAAATCTGCTCACCTATTTCCGACAGCAATGTCCATTTTTTATTTGGTTGGCTTTGTTGCCGAGTCGGGGGGGGGGTGATGTAATGCGGGATTACAGAAGCTCAGATAGACTCGAGAGTGGGAATACCGAGGAGCGAAGGGGACTTGAATCGGAGTCTCATATCTCAGCGCCTCGCGGGTCTTTTATATATATAATTTCTCGCGCAAAGAAGTCGCAGCGATCAGCAAAGATACGGTATCACTTCTGCGGGCACCGATACCCAGATTCCTCTGTCTGTGACAAGCAGATAATGCGGTTTGGGGAAATCAGGGGGCCTCTGGCCTTCGAATCCAAAGGCCCCCCCGATAACATGCTCAGGGGAGGGCCGGGCCGTACTCGCGGGGAGAGATACCACACCGAGCCCCACCCGAGCTGGGTCACAGATAAATCCGACAGTCTGATAATTCCCTCAAATGCTTCGAATAGGGTTCTGCCTGACAGTGCCCGTGCAATCTGTTTCTGAGGCCGTGTGGATTTTTATCATTTTTCCGGGCTATAAGCAATAGCTATGGGACTTACCATATCTCAGCAGCGAGGACAAGCCGAGTGTATAGATAGATAGAAGCAGAAAAATTCCAAATCTCTGCTGCCTGCGCCGATCGAGTTGCCCTTACTCTCTTCTATAAATTTCTGTGGCGCTCGGGGCGGCCGCTCAGACTCGACGCGACGGGCGGGTTGAGGAGGTTGAGGCGGGCGGCGGCGGCCCAGCCCGTCTGTTGCTAATTTGCTGCCAACTGGGCCGCTCCTCGTCCGCCCCCTCCCCGCCCGCCTCCCCCCCCCCCCCGGGTCCGCCTCCGCCCTCCAGAAAGCCAGGCCAGCCTCTTATCTCAGCTCAGGGTTAGAGCTGTGCAAACAGTTCATATATAATATATATATAGCTTGTATATTAACCAGAAGGTGGTTAAGAATCGAACTCGTGACGCTGTGGACAGGTGGGGTTGGGGTGTGACTGTGCCTGTACTGCCGCCACTCCTTACCTCAGCTAGCTCTGTTTCTCGGCTCTGTTTCGAAGACTAAAATTCAAGTTGTGCAGCATTTCAAGGTGAAGCGATTAACGCATTAAATAAAATTAATTTGAGGATAGCTTTAGTTGATAATTCATAATGATATCAAATTTGAGTTGCTGGCTTCAAGATTAATTAAGTGGCTTTGAGTTTTAAGACTGCAGTGCCAGGATACATTGGGAAAGTGGCACCAAGATTGGGAAAGTGGCACCAAGATTGGGAAAGTGGCGCTAAGATTGGGAAAGTGGCGCTAAGATTGGGAAAGTGGCGCTAAGATTGGGAAAGTGGCGCTAAGATTGGGAAAGTGGCGCCAAGATTGGGAAAGTGGCGCTAAGATTGGGAAAGTGGCGCCAAGATTGGGAAAGTGGCGCTAAGATTGGGAAAGTGGCGCCAAGATTGGGAAAGTGGCGCCAAGATTGGGAAATTGGCGCCAAGATTGGGAAAGTGGCGCTAAGATTGGGAAAGTGGCGCTAAGATTGGGAAATTGGCGCCAAGATTGGGAAAGTGGCGCTAAGATTGGGAAAGTGGCGCTAAGATTGGGAAAGTGGCGCCAAGATTGGGAAAGTGGCGCTAAGATTGGGAAAGTGGCGTTAAGATTGGGAAATTGGCGCCAAGATTGGGAAAGTGGCGCTAAGATTGGGAAAGTGGCGCTAAGATTGGGAAAGTGGCGCTAAGATTGGGAAAGTGGCGTTAAGATTGGGAAATTGGCGCCAAGATTGGGAAATTGGCGCCAAGATTGGGAAAGTGGCACCCAGATTGGGAAAACGGCGCCAAGATTAAGGAATTGGCACCAAGATTAAGGAATTGGCGCCAAAATAGGGAAAGTGGCGCCAAGATTGGGAAATTGGCGCAAAGATTGGGAGAACGGCGCCAAGATTGGGAAAGTGGCAAAGCATAGATAATACATGGCATTTTTATGGCTGATGGAAATTTAAGATTTAAATCCCAAATCAATCTGCAATTTAGCATGAGCGCGTTAACTGTATATGATCAATTTTAACACTTTTTAACGGAACACATGAGTGAAAGAATGCATGTAGCATTTTGGATGGAGGATAGACAACGGTTACGATTACAGTGCATGCAGTGCATTCTAGTGTAGAATAGTAGGGGTCAATAAAGTAGATAAACATTAACAATCACTGAACGATTGCGACTTCAGTGGGATTAGCGCTAATCCTTTAATCCTTTAGTGGGTCACCGCTAATCCTTTAATCCTTCAGTAGGTCACCTCTAATCCTTTAATCCTTCAGTAGGTCACCGCTAATGCTTTAATCCTTCAGTAGGTCACCGATAATCCTTTAATCCTTCAGTAGGTCACCGATAATCCTTTAATCCTTCAGTAGGTCACCGCTAATGCTTTAATCCTTCAGTAGGTCACCGCTAATGCTTTAATCCTTCAGTAGGTCACCGCTAATCCTTCAATCCTTCAGTAGGTCACCGCTAATCCTTTAATCCTTCAGTAGGTCACCGCTAATCCTTTAATCCTTCAGTAGGTCACCGCTAATCCTTTAATCCTTCAGTAGGTCACCGCTAATCCTTTAATCCTTCAGTAGGTCACCGCTAATCCTTTAATCCTTCAGTAGGTCATCGCTAATGCTTTAATCCTTCAGTAGGTCACCGCCAGTCCTTCAGTCCAGCACAGGGAAGACTCGCCCAGTCATGAACTGCTTGCCTTTGGTCCGCAGTTCGTCAATCCGCAAGCCGTCAAAGCCGGACAGCTGCAATCGAATAGTTCGATCGTGGGTCTTCTGCGTCTCCATTTGCTTCTTAAACAAATCGTAGTTCAAGTAGAGAAAGTGCAGGATTTTTCTATCCAATTCGTCCACTAAGACCAGCAGGCCCTGCTGACGGAAGAAGGTCATGCACAGCGGTTGGCATGGCGACACGATGGTTGCTAAGTCGGCCAAGGTGCCCGTGTCCTCGTCTAGGTAGAGAACGCTCACGCTGTTCTGGTTGATGTTCGTGACGCTGCCGATGAACACCAGGCCAAGGTCGGGGTCGATGGCCAGACCTTTGCCGATCAGCTTGACCACGGGCTCTTCTGAAGTGCAACATTTCATTTCTGTAAGCTTAGGTTCCTTTTACTGGTTGGAGGGTTGATCTGAATCAGCTGAGAGCTCTCGCAATGGTTGGAGGGTTGATCTGAATCAGCTGAGAGCTCTCGCAATGGTTGGAGGGTTGATCTGAATCAGCTGAGAGCTCTCGCACTGGTTGGAGGGTTGATCTGAATCAGCTGAGAGCTCTCGCAATGGTTGGAGGGTTGATCTGAACCAGCTGAGAGCTCTCGCAATGGTTGGAGGGTTGATCTGAACCAGCTGAGAGCTCTCGCAATGGTTGGAGGGTTGATCTGAATCAGCTGAGAGCTCTCGCAATGGTTGGAGGGTTGATCTGAATCAGCTGAGAGCTCTCGCAATGGTTGGAGGGTTGATCTGAACCAGCTGAGAGCTCTCGCAATGGTTGGAGGGTTGATCTGAATCAGCTGAGAGCTCTCGCAATGGTTGGAGGGTTGATCTGAACCAGCTGAGAGCTCTCGCAATGGTTGGAGGGTTGATCTGAATCAGCTGAGAGCTCTCGCAATGATTGGAGGGTTGATCTGAATCAGCTGAGAGCTCTCGCAATGGTTGGAGGGTTGATCTGAACCAGCTGAGAGCTCTCGCAATGGTTGGAGGGTTGATCTGAACCAGCTGAGAGCTCTCGCAATGGTTGGAGGGTTGATCTGAATCAGCTGAGAGCTCTCGCAATGGTTGGAGGGTTGATCTGAATCAGCTGAGAGCTCTCGCAATGGTTGGAGGGTTGATCTGAACCAGCTGAGAGCTCTCGCAATGGTTGGAGGGTTGATCTGAATCAGCTGAGAGCTCTCGCAATGGTTGGAGGGTTGATCTGAACCAGCTGAGAGCTCTCGCAATGGTTGGAGGGTTGATCTGAATCAGCTGAGAGCTCTCGCAATGGTTGGAGGGTTGATCTGAATCAGCTGAGAGCTCTCGCAATGGTTGGAGGGTTGATCTGAACCAGCTGAGAGCTCTCGCAATGGTTGGAGGGTTGATCTGAATCAGCTGAGAGCTCTCGCAATGGTTGGAGGGTTGATCTGAATCAGCTGAGAGCTCTCGCAATGGTTGGAGGGTTGATCTGAACCAGCTGAGAGCTCTCGCAATGGTTGGAGGGTTGATCTGAACCAGCTGAGAGCTCTCGCAATGGTTGGAGGGTTGATCTGAATCAGCTGAGAGCTCTCGCAATGGTTGGAGGGTTGATCTGAATCAGCTGAGAGCTCTCGCAATGGTTGGAGGGTTGATCTGAATCAGCTGAGAGCTCTCGCAATGGTTGGAGGGTTGATCTGAACCAGCTGAGAGCTCTCGCAATGGTTGGAGGGTTGATCTGAATCAGCTGAGAGCTCTCGCAATGGTTGGAGGGTTGATCTGAACCAGCTGAGAGCTCTCGCAATGGTTGGAGGGTTGATCTGAATCAGCTGAGAGCTCTCGCAATGGTTGGAGGGTTGATCTGAATCAGCTGAGAGCTCTCGCAATGGTTGGAGGGTTGATCTGAACCAGCTGAGAGCTCTCGCAATGGTTGGAGGGTTGATCTGAATCAGCTGAGAGCTCTCGCAATGGTTGGAGGGTTGATCTGAACCAGCTGAGAGCTCTCGCAATGGTTGGAGGGTTGATCTGAATCAGCTGAGAGCTCTCGCAATGGTTGGAGGGTTGATCTGAATCAGCTGAGAGCTCTCGCAATGGTTGGAGGGTTGATCTGAATCAGCTGAGAGCTCTCGCAATGGTTGGAGGGTTGATCTGAATCAGCTGAGAGCTCTCGCAATGGTTGGAGGGTTGATCTGAATCAGCTGAGAGCTCTCGCAATGGTTGGAGGGTTGATCTGAACCAGCTGAGAGCTCTTGCACATGGTTTAAGAGTAAATCTGACCCATTTAAGAGCTCTTGCACATGGTTTAAGAGTAAATCTGACCCATTTAAGAGCTCTTGCACATGGTTTAAGAGTAAATCTGACCCATTTAAGAGCTCTTGCACATGGTTTAAGAGTAAATCTGACCCATTTAAGAGCTCTTGCACTGATTGGAGGGTTGATCTGAACCAGCTGAGAGCTCTTGCACATGGTTTAAGAGTAAATCTGACCCATTTAAGAGCTCTTGCACTGATTGGAGGGTTGATCTGAACCAGCTGAGAGCTTTTGCAATCTGGAAGAGTCAATCAGCTTTGATCTGTTGCAATTGCGAGGCATTAAAATGAAAGCAACTCAACCCAGAGGACCCAAAGCAGAAATAGCTGCAAGCAAATTAATCATCCAAACAGCAACAGGAGGCAGAACATACTACTGAATCACTATAGATACTACTAAGTTAAAACTGGGAGGGCTCCATGCAGAGCAAAGCGGTACATTACAGAGACACAAGGTGCATGCACAGTATGTGTAAGCAAACACCTGTGAAAATCTCCTCAGAGTGCAGGTGCAACAGCTGCAACACGTGATGCCGGTGCTTGTCCACCACGGCGCAGGCGGAGGAAGTGGTCGACGTGACCAGCAAGATGTCATCTAGGCTGGCGATTTCCGCTGGCTTGAAATTGCGATCGTTTGGCACGCTGAGCTTGATCAGCTTCTGCGACTCCAGCCTGCGTGTTGGTGGGCGGAGTGGCTAGGAGAGTGACGAGGAGAGTGACGGAGAGAGTGCCAGGGAGAGTGACGGGGGGAGTGACAGGGGGAGTCACGATGGAGTGACAGAGGGAGTCACGGGGAGAGTGACGGGGTAGCGACGGGAAGAGTGACACTGAAAAGTATGGGGAGACGAGGAAAGTGACGGGGAGAGTGCCGAGAGGAGTGACGAGAAGAGTGACCAAAGGAGTGACGGGGAGAGTAACACTAGAGTATGGGGAGTGTAACGAGGAGAGTGACGGGAAGAGTGCCGAGGGAATGAAGAGAAGAATGACCATAAGAGTGACGGGGAGAGTAACGGGGAGAGTAACGGGGAGCATGATTGGTAGAGTGACGAGGAGAGTGACGGGAAGAGTGACGGAAATTATGACTAGGAGAGTGGCAAGGAGTGACAAGGATAGTTGCCGGAGAGAGTGAAAGTGGAGAGTGACCTACTGTTGAGGCGGAAGCGGGGCCAGAGAATGGCGGCACAGTGAGATAACGCTAGAAAGTGAGCTGGAATTGCATAACAATGGTGCTCCAATATGCTGAAGGCGGAGATAAGAGCTTGAATAGAGATGATGCTTTACTAAATACGCACAATACCTTACAGTGTACGAGTTGCGCACACTGCGAGTTTCATTGCACAATACTGCAAATCTTGCTTTTGGAAATCTTCCGAAACTTAGTCAATATGAGCGCATTAATAATAATATGAATAATGATTTAATAGTCAAATTGATAGTCTAAATGTAAGGTATAAATGTGTAAACAAAAAATAGATAAGGAAGCTCGCGGAGCTGAGAAAGCTGAAGAGATAAGAGACTCCATTATTCGGATTAGTGAGCTGGGCATCTGAGACGATTCAAGTAAAAACCAAACTAATAGCAGCTAGCCCACCTCCAGCAGTCACGGGTTCGTGTCCCGTGCAAGGGGGGTTGTTGTTGAGTCTTCGAAATTCTTATCAGGACGACCGGCTTTTTAGCACCCCCTCCCCCCTATACCCTTCCCAGTGATTCGAATTTTTTGGCTGGCAGAGTTTAGATGAGCTTGCTGAGCTCGCTTGTTTACTCACCACGACTGCTCAAGAGACACGCGACTTTGAGATATCCCTCCAGCGGCACTGGGGGCGCCGGGAGGGGGGACCTGCCGCAGCTGCGAACTTGGCTATAGAATGAAACTGCACAACCCTATGATTGGAGCAGGGACTACCATCGCTGGAATAGATGCCTGGACTGGGAAACAGGTTGCAGGGATAAGTAATCAGAGATTTTGTTTAGGTTTAGGGTTAGGGTAGGTTTAGGAGATATTTAAAAGGGGTTAAGGTTAGGTTTGTTAGGGTTTAGGTTAGGGTTTGGGTTAGGGTTTAGGTTAGGGTTTAGGTTAGGGTTTAGATTAGGGTTTGAGTTAGGGTTTGGGTTAGGGTTTAGATTAGGGTTTGGGTTAGGGTTTGGGTTAGGGTTTAGGTTAGGGTTTAGATTAGGGTTTGAGTTAGGGTTGTGACGGGTGACGGGGAGAGTGCCGAGAGGAGTGACGAGAAGAGTGACCAAAGGAGTGACGGGGTTTGGGTTAGGGTTTAGGCTAGGTTTAGGTTAGGGTTTAGATTAGGGTTTGAGTTAGGGTTTAGGTTAGGGTTTAGGCTAGGTTTAGGTTAGGCAGTGAATCGTCATATCGACCCAAGAATTCG
This sequence comes from Macrostomum lignano, assembly GCA_002269645.1. NCBI lineage: Eukaryota > Metazoa > Platyhelminthes > Macrostomidae > Macrostomum > Macrostomum lignano. Next base: position 197,821 of record NIVC01000509.1, on the reverse strand, counting down.
ATAGATCCATGCAGACAGATCTTCACTCCCGGAGCAGGGGTCAGATGACCCACCGTGACCATCGCTGGAACCAAAACATCTGTTCACAAATTTGCAAGACGATAATTTTAACTTCGGGAGTCAACTTCAAGCGGCATAACTAATAACGAAGGATGGGGGAGGTCAACTGACCCCTTTATCCCCGCCCCCCCCCCGGAATCAGTCACTATAAGATTCAAGGAACAGTCCAGAGTGAACAGAGAAATAAAGGTCCATGAATCCCCGCCTATAGTGTAACCAAGCAGGTGTCCTTACTGCCGGCAAACTTAAGATAATAAATATTTCGCTACCAATATTTCTGGCCTCGGAAACAAGAGATTTATTTACTCGTAAATCCTCGAGATAAAACGGTGACTGTGTCTACAGAGAGAGAATGATGGGGTGGGTGGCCACCCATGAAGTGCCGTGCAGTCAAGTAGCGAAGCCGCTTATCAGTGTTGCTGGCTGACTGCATGGGCCGGCTGCTCACAGCTGCAGTAATGCTCAACTCATGAGAGACCTCCGGGTGATTTTCCTGTGAGATCGGTGTTTCTTTTATTTGAAAAAATTGTAATATTATAGTCTTAAACATAATCTTTAGCTGGCTTGGGGTGGCTATAGCTGGTGGCACAGTCAGTCAGGCAGTCTGGTTCCCATGCACAAGTTCTCTTCAGGTTCTATAATCCATATTTATCCTTGAGCTTCAGCATTGCAGCAATGGCTTGGTCCCCTGATAATCAGGGGCATATATGGGCCTGCTGTTGGCCTGTGACAGGAGAGAGTAACAGAGAGAGTGACAGAGAGAGTGACACGAGAGAGTAACGGAATGAGAGTGATAGAGAGAGTGACACGAAATAGTAACAGGGACAGTGACAGAATAGAGTGACAGGAGAGAGTGACAAAGAGAGTGACAGGAGAGAGTGACAGAAGAGAGTGACAGGAGAGAGTGACAGAAGAGAGTGACAGGAGAGAGTGACAGAAGAGAGTGACAGGAGAGAGTGACAAGAGAGAGTGATAAACGGAAAATGACAGAGAGAGGGCCAGAATGCAGTATGCCAGAGGGAGAGAGAGAGTGACAGGAGATAGTGACAGGAGAGAATGACAGGAGAGAGTGACAGGAGAGAGTGACAGGACAGAGTGACAGGAGAGAGTGACAGGAGAGAGTGACAGGACAGAGTGACAGGACAGAGTGATAGAAGAGAGTGACATGAGAGTAACAGACGGGAGTGACAGGAGACAGTGACAGGAGAGAGTGACAGGAGAGAGTGACAGGAGAGAGTGACAGGAGAGAGTGACAGGAGAGAGTGACAAGAGAGAGTAACAGAGAGAGTGACAGAGAGAGTGACCGGAGAGAGTGACCGGAGAGAGTGACAGAATGAGAAAAGTCAATGGGACAGACTATACCGGATTTAGCAGGGTCAGAAATTCAAAATTTGAGTGCAGGAAATCGGCAAAAAGTACTCATACAATCCGGTAAAAACTGACCAAGCATCGAAGCGGAAGATGAGCTTCAGGTCGGATTTGTCCACAGCGTAGATCTGGCTGTCCAGCCTGTCGAAGTACACAAAAGACAGGTAGCAGCCTTGAAAGGTGGGGTTCACCATTCTGTTGGGGCGAGGGAGGGGGGTGGGTGAGGGGCGGTGGGAAGGCTTAAAAAGAGTATCTACCTCTCACCCTCCCTCCAGTCTCTCTCTCCATCCCTCTCTACCTCTCACCCTCCCTCCAGTCTCCCTCTCCATCTCTCTCTACCTCTCACCCTCCCTCCAGTCTCCCTCTCCATCTCTCTCTACCTCTCACCCTCCCTCCAGTCTCCCTCTCCATCTCTCTCTACCTCTCACCCTCCCTCCAGTCTCCCTCTCTATCTCTCTCTACATCTCACCCTCCCTCCAGTCTCCCTCTCCATCTCTCTCTACATCTCACCCTCCCTCCAGTCTCCCTCTCCATCTCTCTCTACCTCTCACCCCTCCCTCCAGTCTCTCTCTACAGCTCTCTCTACCTCTCACCCCTCCCTCCAGTTTCATCTCATCTCTCTCTCTACATCTCATCTCACTCACTTCCCAATCTCCATCTCTACCCACAACCCCAGTCTCCTTCTCTCCATCTCCTTCTTTATCTCCCTCATACCCTTATCCAACCTTCTGCATTGGCTCCCGCCGAGCGGGTAGCAGCTGATGGCCCCATGCCGGCACAGCACAATGTCCACATCGAATTCCCTTGCGATGGTCACGCAGCTCTCGCAGTCGATGTCCAGCATCTTCATCGGGCCTCGGTAGGTGCCGGGCCGGTGCGGCGCCTCCCAGATCAGAGTCTGGCTTTTAGGCGCGTCAATCAGCAGGGCCATCTCGCCGCTGTCCAGACCCTGCACACAGCGCAGCGGGGCGCCGATCATGGCGTAGTCCAGGTGCTCAACCGGCTCGCCCGAGGCGAAGCTGCACTGGTTGCCTAACAATGCGCCCGAGATGGCGGAGGACTGCAGGCGGGACTTCTGGTCAAGGCGGATGTAGTCGCCGCTGGTGGTCAGGGGCAGGACGGTGGTCAGGCTGGTGGCCATGAGGTCCTGCGAGATGAGGCGTGCATGATGGTCTTTGCTTTCGTTGCTAGCGATGTTGGCACCAATGGAAGGGGTTGCAGCCTATAGTGGTCAGAGCTTCGGACTCACGACTTGAAGGTCGGGGGTTCGATTCCCGCTCCCACTGGAACAATTTGTGTCCTTGAGCAAGATATACTTAACTCTGCATTGCTTCAGTTCACCGAGCTGTAAAATGGGTGCCAGGGTAATTGAGGGTGTGTGGCGACCCCCCAGTGCTTGGACTGAACAGCCGTACGCAGCCTTCAGATGCGCCGCGCAATAGCTGCGGCTGAGCTGTCGGTTGGACAGCAGGCCCAATTGGGGCAGGTGTAATGTAATCAATTGCTATATTATTAGTATTCATTCCCCATAATGTAAACCCCATTCTAAGCTTAGGCCATTATTTTAGTGAACCAAAAACACCCCGCAAAGTACAGCGCCGCCAACCTGGCAGTTGACCCTCCGTTTATTGGCCTCGCTGATGTACTTCAGATAGGTGACGAATGCCAGTCCCCGACGCAGGGTGCCGGTCCCGCCGCAGCTGGCAGACAGCTCGCTGGGCACAAAAGTGGCCAGCACAACCCAGTTGACGGCCTGCTCTTTGGTGATGCCGAACGTCAGAGCCGCGGCAGCAGCGGCGCCTACTGGCGTGCCGTAGCCCTGCATTGTGCCTTGCATGGTCCCGCCTGAGACCGTGGCGCCGCCCATGGTGCCCTGCATTGAACCGCCTGGCGACAGGGAGTTGTTCAGTTTGCCGATTGTGGGAGCCATGCTTTGAACTGAAGTCAGTGCAATGTATGATTACGGGCTTGGTGAATCTGAATCAACACATTCATTGGGTAGATTGAATTCTAGATAAAGTGTGAATTCGTTGAACCATCCTTCGCATATGTTATGTGCATTTTTAGCCATAGACTGCTGCATGGACTGCCAGCGTATTCTCTGGTCTTGTAAGTTAAAAATGTGAAATTTTACACAAAGAATTAAACACGAATTTTATTGTATTAGGTCATAAGCTACAAGCCAGAAGCTTCAGGGGTAGGCAAACTGCGGCTTGTGCCAAGCCTCTCCATCCGGGCCTCGGGTCCTTTGAAACTTCACAATAGCAATCCAATAGCAATTAATAGCTCAGGGTTTGTGTCTCTTCTCGGCTCTCTTCTCTCTAATCTCCTCTCTCTAATCTCTTCTCTCTAATCTCCTCTCTCTAATCTTTTCTATCTAATCTCCTCTCTCTAATCTCCTCTCTCTAATCTCCTCTCTCTAATCTCCTCTCTCTAATCTCTTCTCTCTAATCTTTTCTATCTAATCTCCTCTCTCTAATCTCCTCTCTCTAATCTCCTCTCTCTAATCTCCTCTCTCTAATCTCCTCTCTCTAATCTCTTCTCTCTAATCTCTTCTCTCTAATCTCTTCTCTCTAATCTCCTCTCTCTAATCTCCTCTCTCTAATCTCCTCTCTCTAATCTCCTCTCTCTAATCTCCTCTCTCTAATCTCCTCTCTCTAATCTCTTCTCTCTAATCTCTTCTCTCTAATCTCCTCTCTCTAATCTCCTCTCTCTAATCTCCTCTCTCTAATCTCCTCTCTCTAATCTCCTCTCTCTAATCTCCTCTCTCTAATCTTTTCTATCTAATCTCCTCTCTCTAATCTCCTCTCTCTAATCTCTTCTCTCTAATCTTTTCTATCTAATCTCCTCTCTCTAATCTCCTCTCTCTAATCTCCTCTCTCTAATCTCCTCTCTCTAATCTCCTCTCTTTAATGTCTTCTCTCTAATCTTTTCTATCTAATCTCCTCTCTCTAATCTCCTCTCTCTAATCTCCTCTCTCTAATCTCCTCTCCTCTCCTCTCCTCTCCTCTCCTCTCCTCTCCTCTCCTCTCCTCTCCTCTCCTCTCCTCTCCTCTCCTCTCAAAAAAATTGCCAACCCCTGCCCCTGAACTAAACGGTTGAATTCACAAACCAGAATCTTCACCAGAATATAAAATTTTCACAGCGTACAGTTTGTGAGAACGCCACTGCACGTATTGAGACTTAACAGCTCAATATTCCCAGGAAATGGTCCGTTGGCTTGGCAACACGCATGTAACTCGAACTTCGAACTTCTGTTCGCTGACAGAACTCATGTAGGTCGAGCAAAACCTGATTCTTGTAAGATAACTCTATATTCCCATGTCCGTGGGAAACACTCACTCGATTGTGGCAATTTCTCTTCCCCGCTAATATTTTCATAGGCAGATGGACAGACAACACCGGAACAGGAGACGTGTGCTGTGTCAGATCCTTACCGACTTCTGCCCAATCGTTTTGTGGGAAATTAATTAAGTAGGGGGATTTGGGTCGGGGAACGAGTGGGAGCGGTTGACCAGGGTGGGTGGGAAAGTCCTGCACTGTGTGTGGCTTTTGGCGTCACAGTCTCGTCCCCTGTCTGCTGCCTACGCCGCCGCCGGAGACTCAGTGACTGTCTGTGAGATGCCGATAAATTCGAAAAGCGCACGGGGATTTGCTAAGGAGTGTATTGTCGAGACTCAGTCAAGTCGCTAAATTCAAAAGAAACTGGCTGACCTACCAGACTGACGCCAACCCAGGGCAGTGCCCCCCCAAAGACAGTGCCCCCCAAGGACAGTGCCCCCCAAGGACAGTGCCCCCAAGGACAGTGACCCCCAAGGACAGTGCCCCCCAAGGGCAGTGACCCCCAAGGACAGTGCCCCCAAAGGCCGGTGCCCTCCAAGGACAGTGCCCCTGTCTCTTAGTTTGGCGCCGCCTCTTAGATTGGCGTTCCCATCTCTTAGGTTGGCGTCACTGTCTTTTAGGTTGGCGCCCCTGTTTTTTAGGTTGGCGCCACTGTCTCTTAGGTTGGCGCCACTGTCTCTTAGGTTGGCGTCACTGTCTCTTAGGTTGGCGCCCTGTTTTTTAGGTTGGCGCCACTGTTTTTTAGGTTGGCGCCACTGTTTTTTAGGTTGGCGCCACTGTTTCTTAGGTTGGCGCCACTGTTCTTTAGGTTGGCGCCACTTTCTCTTAGGTTGGCGCCACTGTCTCTTAGGTTGGCGCCACTTTCTCTTAGGTTGGCGCCACTGTCTCTTAGGTTGGCGCCACTGTCTCTTAGGTTGGCGCCACTGTTTTTTAGGTTGGCGCCACTGTCTCTTAGGTTGGCGCCCCGGTCTGTAAGGTTGGCGCCCCTTTCTGTAAGGTTGGCGCCCCTGTCTCTTAGGTTCGCACCCCTGTCTCCTCATGCAGGAGCTGATGTCATTCATAAAGCGCGATAATAGCTCATGGATCTTTCATGCTATTCCATTCCAGTTCCCTCTGTTTAGGCGTCCATGTCAATACAAACAGCCTCACTTTGAGCTTCGAGGGGCACAGCGGGTTCTGGTTGGCTGGACTGTCCGCCCTCAACATATCCGACCAAATGCCATCCAATTAAGATTCAGCTATTCTAAGCCTATAAAAGTCACGCCAGGCCAATGTTTAGAATTGAAGTTGCTTTTTTCAGACTCAATTGAAAATGCATCTCATGACTGTGCCACAAGAGCAGGACTGCAAAGAGTTTAGCGATCTGGCGGACTGGGTGCTGGAGATGGAGCAGCAGAGGTCACCCGCGTTGCAGGTTAGTTGCTTTCAGGTGCTAATGATAAGTACAGTTTCCTTGAACTGACTTACAGCATGTTGGTCGGCTTGTATTATTATGCTCATATTGACACCCGATTACTCATATTGACACCCCATTGCTCATATTGACACCCGATTGCTCATATTGACACCCGATTGCTCATATAGCCACCCGATTGCTCATATAGGCACCCGATTGCTCATATTGACACCCGATTGCTCATATTGACACCCGATTGCTCATATTGACACCCGATTGCTCATATAGCCACCCGATTGCTCATATAGGCACCCGATTGCTCATATTGACACCCGATTGCTCATATTGACACCCGATTGCTCATATTGACACCCGATTGCTCATATTGACACCCGATTGCTCATATTGACACCCGATTGCTCATATAGCCACCCGATTGCTCATATAGCCACCCGATTGCTCATATTGGCACCCGATTGCTCATATTGACACCCGATTGCTCATATAGGCACCCGATTGCTCATATAGGCACCCGATTGCTCATATAGGCACCCGATTGCTCATATTGGCACCCGATTGCTCATATAGGCACCCGATTGCTCATATAGGCATCCGATTGCTCATATTGGCACCCGATTGCTCATATAGGCACCCGATTGCTCATATTGGCACCCGATTGCTCATATTGACACCCGATTGCTCATATAGGCACTCGATTGCTCATATTGACACCCCATTGCTCATATTGGCACCCGATTGCTCATATAGCCACCCGATTGCTCATATAGGCACCCGATTGCTCATATTGACACCCGATTGCTCATATTGACACCCGATTGCTCATATTGACACCCGATTGCTCATATTGACACCCGATTGCTCATATTGACACCCGATTGCTCATATAGGCACCCAATTGCTCATCTATTTATTTATGCTGAAATTCTTGTGTTGCTATCCATGTCAAATCAACCATATCTAAACATCTCAAAAGACTCAACCATGGTAACGCCTCATCTCGCCTTGCAGCATCCATCTCATCCGTGGATCAATCCCGACCCTGCAACCGTAGTGCAGGAGACCTCAGACACCAAATCAGACATCGAACAGATGCAACCGCAGACAGTGCTGCAACTTCAAGAGCTTCAAGAATTCCAGTCGGTATATTCAACAACTGAAGCATTCGATGGCGGGAGAGCCGGCTTCTATTATGATGCCGAGTGTCCCAGCATCGCAGGGGTTCCGCAGTCGCAGAGCTCCTACGAGGACAGATTTTACAACTATCACGGCCAGTCAGACGGGATGACCGGCTGCGGCTGCAACAACACCAATTGCTGCTTTTATCGGTCAAGCAATTCGACTGACAACGAAAGCAATCTGCAGCAAGACTGCTGCGCCACGCTGACCACCAACGACTCATCGCATTGTGAGTTCGATTTGCTTGATGAATGAATCTATTTGATCCTCAGATTTGTTTTCTGCGTGCTTCAGAACCTGAAGTCCCACTTTAGCAACCTGAAGTCCCACTTTAGCAGCCTGAAGTCCCACTTTAGCAACCTGAAGTCCCACTTTAGCAACCTGAAGTCCCACTTTAGCAACCTGAAGTCCCACTATAGCAACCTAAGTACCACTATCGCAACCTGAGGTCCCACTATAGCAACCTGAAGTCCCACTTTAGCAACCTGAAGTCCCACTATAGCAACTTGAAGTCCCACTATAGCAACCTGAAGTCCCACTTTAGCAACCTGAAGTCCCACTATAGCAACCTAAGTCCCACTATCGCAACCTGAGGTCCCACTATAGCAACCTGAAGTCCTATTCTTTGCAACCTGAAGTCCCACTATAGCAACCTGAAGTCACACTATAGCAACCTAAAGTCCCACTATAGCAACCTGAAGTCCCACTAAAGCAACCTGAAGTCCTATTCTTTGCAACCTGAAGTCCCACTATAACAACCTGAAGTCCCACTATAGCAGCCTGAAGTCACACTATAGCAACCTGAAGTCCCACTATAACAACCTGAAGTCCCACTATAACAACCTGAAGTCCCACTATAGCAGCCTGAAGTCACACTATAGCAACCTGAAGTCCCACTATAACAACCTGAAGTCCCACTATAGCAGCCTGAAGTCCCACTATAGCAGCCTGAAGTCACACTATAGCAACCTGAAGTCCAACTAAAGCAACCTGAAGTCCTATTCTTTGCAACCTGAAGTCCCACTAAAGCAACCTGAAGTCCCACTATAGCAACCTGAAGTCCTATTCTTTGCAACCTGAAGTCCCACTAAAGCAACCTGAAGTCCTATTCTTTGCAACCTGAAGTCCCACTATAGCAACCTGAAGTCCCACTATAGCAACCTGAAGTCCAACTAAAGCAACCTGAAGTCCTATTCTTTGCAACCTGAAGTCCCACTAAAGCAACCTGAAGTCCTATTCTTTGCAACCTGAAGTCCCACTATAGCAACCTGAAGTCCTCATAAGCACCGCTAGAAAGGTATTTGTGTCAAATAACCTTGAAAAGCCACCGAACCGAATCTAGGGTTGCTGGGTAGAAAACATGTACCAGAGGGTAAAGTCATTTCATTTCTGACCCTCTCTCTCTCTCCTCACGCATGGGAGTGGAGTAGATTGGGACAAAGCCCTTGTGTAATACAAAAGTAAATAGTGTTATCTATCTTCTCCACTCCATATTCGAAGCTAGCTTTCCCATTAGTTCGAATATTCGAACATTCGAGACTGGAGAGTGACCAAAATTTTATCTCATGACTGTCTTAAAAGAATTATATTAGACAATTTTCAATTTTAGACAATTCATGGATTTCTGAGCTGCAGCCGCAGCCTCAGCTTCCGCACCTGTACCTGACGGAATTTGGGCCCAGCAGTAGCAGCAGCCACTGCAGCAGTGTCGAGAGTATGGCTGTGAGTCTACTTGATTGAGATCTGGGATTGGGGATCTGGGATTGGGGATCTGGGATTGGGGATCTGGGATTGGGGATTTAGGATTGGGGATCTGGGATTGGGGATCTGGGATTGGGGATCTGGGATTGGGGATCTGGGATTGGGGATCTGGGATTGGGGATCTGGGATTGGGGATCTGGGATTGGGGATCTGGGATTGGGGATCTGGGATTGGGGATCTGGGATTGGGGATCTGGGATTGGGGATCTGGGATTGGGGATCTGGGATTGGGGATCTGGGATTGGGGATCTGGGATTGGGGATCTGGGATTGGGGATCTGGGATTGGGGATCTGGGATTGGGGATCTGGGATTGGGGATCTGGGATTCGATATTGGGGATCTGGGATTGGGGATTTAGGATTGGAGATCTGGGATTGGGGATCTAGGATTGGGGATCTGGAATTGGGGATCTAGGATTGGGGATCTGGGATTGGGCATCTGGGATTGGGGATCTGGGATTGGGGATCTGGGATTCGATATTGGGGATCTGGGATTGGGGATTTAGGATTGGAGATCTGGGATTGGGGATCTAGGATTGGGGATCTGGAATTGGGGATCTAGGATTGGGGATCTGGGATTGGGCATCTGGGATTGGGGATCTGGGATTGGGGATCTGGGATTCGATATTGGGGATCTGGGATTGGGGATTTAGGATTGGGGATTTGGGATTGGGGATTTGGGATTGGGGATTTGGGATTTGGGATTTAGGATTGGAGATCTGGGATTGGGGATCTAGGATTGGGGATCTGGAATTGGGGATCTAGGATTGGGGATCTGGGATTGGGCATCTGGGATTGGGGATCTGGGATTGGGGATCTGGGATTCGATATTGGGGATCTGGGATTGGGGATTTGGGATTAAGGATTTCCGGTCTAGGATCTGGAATCTTTTTTGCCGTGAAATTTTTACATTCCCCTATAAAAATGGCGAAACAACAAAAATATCACTGTGAAAGTGAAACTAGAACTGAAATTCTCACTTATGCAAGCTCTTTCTTTCGAGTACTGCAATTGCACCCAGCCTGTAATTTGTTCATAAGACTCGGTCCTGATTGATAGCCCTGGTTCCACCCACACGCCAGCACCCCTGGGACAGAGAAGGCAAGCAAAGTAAAAGCAGAAAAGAATAAACAGGCCATGCAGTTCACAAAGCTTAAATCAAAGAACCCGCCATGCTGCTTCTTTGTTTCTCAACGCCTCTTTAAAGATTTAAGTTCTCTTCTGGTGTGATTTTCTCAACTTGAGTAAATCGGTTCTTTTGGATTAGCAAAGTAGGAAATAATTTGCTTTTTTCTGAGAACCCGTGAGTCAGAACTGAAAAATAACTCACTCCATACATGATCTCACTCCATACATGAACTCACTCCATACATGACCTCACTCCATACATGAACTCACTCCATACATGACCTCACTCCATACATGAACTCACTCCATACATGACCTCACTCCATACATGAACTCACTCCATACATGAACTCACTCCATACATGAACTCACTCCATACATGACCTCACTCCATACATGAACTCACTCCATACATGACCTCACTCCATAACAAGACCTCACTCATGAATCCACAGATGGATCACCAAGCCAGCTGGTCAATGCTCCAGTCAGTGCCGCGCACGCAGCAGACTCAAAAGCAGTCTGAGTCAAAAGTGCAATACCTGCAGCAGCAACAGCAGCAACAGCAGCAGCAACAGCCGCAGCTTCAGCAGCAGTGCACCAACTGCGGCACAACCGAGACAACCCTGTGGAGACGGGACGCAGTCACGGGTTCAACCGTGTGCAACGCGTGCGGACTTTACTACAAGCTGCACTTGGTAAGGACCTCTCTGCACGCTTTAGAACGCTAATCGTTTAATTTTGTACTAATTCGTATGAATTGAACCTTTCTGTCTAGATAAGTGCCATTTCTGTCTAGATAAGTGCCATTTCTGTCTAGATAAGTGCCATTTCTGTCTAGATAAGTGCCATTTCTGTCTAGATAAGTGCCATTTCTGTCTAGATAAGTGCCATTTCTGTCTAGATAAGTGCCATTTCTGTCTAGATAAGTGCCATTTCTGTCTAGATAAGTGCCATTTCTGTCTAGATAAGTGCCATTTCTGTCTAGATAAGTGCCATTTCTGTCTAGATAAGTGCCATTTCTGTCTAGATAAGTGCCATTTCTGTCTAGATAAGTGCCATTTCTGTTCTAGATAAGTGCCATTTCTGTCTAGATAAGTGCCATTTCTGTTCTAGATAAGTGCCATTTCTGTCTAGATAAGTGCCATTTCTGTCTAGATAAGTGCCATTTCTGTCTAGATAAGTGCCATTTCTGTCTAGATAAGTGCCATTTCTGTCTAGATAAGTGCCATTTCTGTTTTAGATAAGTGCCATTTCTGTCAGATACGAGTAAGTGCCATTTCTGTCTAGATAAGTGCCATTTCTGTTCTAGATAAGTGCCATTTCTGCTCTAGATAAGTGCCATTTCTGTCAGATACGAGTAAGTGCCATTTTTTTCTAGATAAGTGCCATTTCTGCTCTAGATAAGTGCTATTTCTGTCAGATACGAGTAAGTGCCATTTCTTTCTAGATAAGTGCCATTTCTGTCTAGATATGTGCCATTTCTGTTTTAGATAAGTGCCATTTCTGTTCTAGATAAGTGCCATTTCTGTTTTAGATAAGTGCCATTTCTGTTCTAGATAAGTGCCATTTCTGTTCTAGATAAGTGCCATTTCTGTCAGATACGAGTAAGTGCCATTTCTTTCTAGATAAGTGCCATTTCTGTCTAGATATGTGCCATTTCTGCTCTAGATAAGTGCCATTTCTGTCAGATACGAGTAAGTGCCATTTCTTTCTAGATAAGTGCCATTTCTGTCTAGATATGTGCCATTTCTGTTTTAGATAAGTGCCATTTCTGTTCTAGATAAGTGCCATTTCTGTTCTAGATAAGTGCCATTTCTGTCAGATACGAGTAAGTGCCATTTCTGTCTAGATAAGTGCCATTTCTGTCTAGATAAGTGCCATTTCTGTCTAGATAAGTGCCATTTCTGTCTAGATAAGTGCCATTTCTGTCTAGATAAGTGCCATTTCTGTTTTAGATAAGTGCCATTTCTGTCAGATACGTGTAAGTGCCATTTCTGTCTAGATAAGTGCCATTTCTGTTCTAGATAAGTGCCATTTCTGCTCTAGATAAGTGCCATTTCTGTCAGATACGAGTAAGTGCCATTTTTTTCTAGATAAGTGCCATTTCTGCTCTAGATAAGTGCTATTTCTGTCAGATACGAGTAAGTGCCATTTCTTTCTAGATAAGTGCCATTTCTGTCTAGATATGTGCCATTTCTGTTTTAGATAAGTGCCATTTCTGTTCTAGATAAGTGCCATTTCTGTTTTAGATAAGTGCCATTTCTGTTCTAGATAAGTGCCATTTCTGTTCTAGATAAGTGCCATTTCTGTCAGATACGAGTAAGTGCCATTTCTTTCTAGATAAGTGCCATTTCTGTCTAGATATGTGCCATTTCTGCTCTAGATAAGTGCCATTTCTGTCAGATACGAGTAAGTGCCATTTCTTTCTAGATAAGTGCCATTTCTGTCTAGATATGTGCCATTTCTGTTTTAGATAAGTGCCATTTCTGTTCTAGATAAGTGCCATTTCTGTTCTAGATAAGTGCCATTTCTGTCAGATACGAGTAAGTGCCATTTCTTTCTAGATATGTGCCATTTCTGTTTTAGATAAGTGCCATTTCTGTTCTAGATAAGTGCCATTTCTGTTCTAGATAAGTGCCATTTCTGTCAGATACGAGTAAGTGCCATTTCTTTCTAGATAAGTGCCATTTCTGTCTAGATATGTGCCATTTCTGTTTTAGATAAGTGCCATTTCTGTTCTAGATAAGTGCCATTTCTGTCTAGATCAACTCGCAGTATTGGGACTGAGGTCATTAAAAATACTAACTAACCAACCGCCGCAGGTGAACCGGCCTCTCACTCTTCGCAAAGACAGCATCAGGACGAGACAGAGGAAGCCAAAAAATCGCAGAACGGCACCGGCGGCACCTCAGCCAGTGATGGGCTTCTGAAATGAATCTGATTTATTAACAATGAATACTCCACGATAAATTTATTGAATTTATGACCCTGTTCACCGATTGATACATTTTAAATGTGCTCTACATGTACTGCATGTACAACAACAATGGGAGGGCGCTACACTCGGTTTTCTTAGAAATAGGATTTTTCGTTACCGATTTTGTCTATGGCAAAACCCCCAGTCAGCTGGGTGAACTGAAGCAATGCAGAGGAGTAAACTGTCTTGCTCAAGGACACAAATTGTTCCGAGGGGGTCGAGAATCGAACCCCCGACCTTTCAGTCGTGAGTCAGACGCTCTGACCGCTAGGCCACAACCTTATACAGAAATGTAGAATTACAATTTTTATGTGCCATAAGTTTTCAGCGATTTTGTAGCAAGAACTGGCCTTTGGTGTCAATATTTAACAATTAACTGATTCTGCTCACTGTTACATACCGGTACTGTCCATACAGAAAAGCAAAACTTCTCTCATTATTGTCAATGATTTCTTTAATAAATCATTACTTTTTATTCTGCATTCACTTTGCTTGGTATTGCCATTTTCTGTTACTAACAGTAGTAATAAATGTTCCAAATTCTTCCAATATGGTTTAACTCATTTCCAGTTAGTCCCTAATCTGACTCATCAATATGACTTTTGTCAATGTGTACACAACCTGCTGCAATCTCTGTGAATTGAAAGCCAAAACTGTAAAAAAATCTCTATCTAATCTATTTTCATTATTGTTAGCAGTATCCATTGCATCATGCCCGTGTGCATACAACTTCCATGCCAAATAGTTTCATTATTACATACTGCCAAAAATATATTTAAAAAACAAGGTATGCAATGAAGACATTTTTTCGATAAGTAATTAAATGCTTCAATAGTGTCACTGGATGCTGTCACTACATGTACAGTGTCACTGGATGCTGTCACTCTACATGTAAATTGTCACTGGATGCTGTCACTCTGTAGTGTCACTGGATGCTGTCACTCTGTAGTGTCACTGCATGGATGCTGTCACTCTGTAGTGTCACTGCATGGATGCTGTCACTCTGTAGTGTCACTGGATCGATGCTGTCACTCTGTAGTGTCACTGGATGCTGTCACTCTGTAGTGTCACTGCATGGATGCTGTCACTCTGTAGTGTCACTGCATGGATGCTGTCACTCTGTAGTGTCACTGGATCGATGCTGTCACTCTGTAGTGTCACTGGATGCTGTCACTCTGTAGTGTCACTGGATGCTGTCACTCTGTAGTGTCACTGGATGCTGTCACTCTACATGTAAAGTGTCACTGGGTGCTGTCACTCTACATGTAAAGTGTGTCTCTGGATGCTATCACTCTGTAGTGTCACTGGATGCTGTCACTCTGTAGTGTCACTGGATGCTGTCACTCTACATGTAAAGTGTCACTGGATGCTGTCACTCTGTAGTGTCACTGGATGCTGTCACTCTACATGTAAAGTGTCACTGGGTGCTGTCACTCTACATGTAAAGTGTCACTGGATGCTGTCACTATGTGTACAGTGTCACTGGATGCTGTCACTCTACATGTAAAGTGTCACTGGATGCTGTCACTCTTCAGGTAGATATCACTGGATGCTGTGACTCTACATGTAAAGTGTCACTGGATGCTGTCACTCTTCAGGTAGATATCACTGGATGCTGTCACTCTTCATGTAGATATCACTGGATGCCATAAAGCGTCTAAGACAAAAATATACAAGCTGTTAGCGATCAGAATCAGCAATGCAATATTTTGAATTCAACACGCACGCGAACAACAGGAGTCCCAGCATTAACAGCTCAGATCCGAATTGCAACTCTCAGTTGTCAATGAATACAATAGCACATACAATAGCCACAATTGGTAAAACATTGAAGGCCGAGAAATATATGAAGAAGTTGAGGCTGAAAATGTGTTCCCTGTAACCGGCAATGAACAGGAAGCAGACAGCAGGATAGCCGAAATGGTAGAGAAACAGCAGGCATGGCGCCACGTACCAGTTGAACAGGAACAGCTGCACTTTGTTATTGCCGCTCAACAACTGCCTGCGTTTGTTGATGAACTCGGTGAAGCCCTGCAACGTGCATAACCGAATTTTAATTACCGACTGCTGGCTACTAGTGCCGCTGTTTTGTTGTCGTTTTCGTAGTAGTAGTAATAGTAGTAGTAGTAGTAGTAGTAGTAGTAGTACTAGTAGTAGTAGTAGTAGTAGTAGTAGTAGTAGTAGTAGTAGTAGTAGTAGTAGTAGTAGTAGTAGTAGTAGTAGTATTAGTAGTAGTAGTATTAGTAGTAGTAGTAGTAGTAGTAGTAGTAGTAGTATTAGTAGTAGTAGTAGTAGTAGTAGTAGTAGTAGTAGTAGTAGTATTATTATTAGTAGTAGTATTAGTAGTAGTATTAGTAGTAGTAGTATTAGTAGTAGTAGTAGTAGTAGTAGTAGTAGTAGTAGTAGTACTAGTAGTACTAGTAGTACTAGTAGTACTAGTAGTAGTAGTAGTAGTAGTAGTAGTAGTAGTAGTAGTAGTAGTAGTAGTAGTAGTAGTAGTAGTAGTAGTAGTAGTAGTAGTAGTAGTAGTAGTAGTAGTAGTAGTAGTACTAGTAGTACTAGTAGTACTAGTAGTACTAGTAGTAGTAGTAGTAGTAGTAGTAGTAGTAGTAGTAGTAGTAGTAGTAGTAGTAGTAGTAGTAATAATAATAGTGGTAGTAATAGTAATAATAATAGTAGTAGTAGTAGTAGTACTAGTAGTACTAGTAGTACTAGTAGTACTAGTAGTAGTAGTAGTAGTAGTAGTAGTAGTAGTAGTAGTAGTAGTAGTAGTAGTAGTAGTAGTAATAATAGTGGTAGTAGTAGTAGTAGTAGTAGTAGTAGTAGTAGTAGTAGTAGTAGTAGAGTAGTAGTAGTAGTAGTAGTAGTAGTAGTAGTAGTAGTACGCTCGTAGTAATAGTAGTGCTAGTAGTAATAGTGGTAGTAGCAGTAGTAACTTTAGTTTGCTTGCCGCTTGTTTAAGTCTTTTGTGAAATTCGCAACGCAGGGTCGTTCTTTCTGGATATTGTTGGTCAGTTGTGGTAGAAATTTGATGCCTCAGACGCACAAAAAGGCTTGCCCAGCAACAGCACCTACCTGATCCAGGTGAATGGCGATACAGTTGAATATCTTTAAAACCAAGAACACCATTGGCACGCTATGCGACATGTACAGCCCTCCGAAGCGGCCGTAGCCATTGATACTGAGCAATTGCAGGCAGGTGAGGCACGCAAACCTGAGCAGACCCAGCAGCCAGATCTGATTCGAGCGCCACTTGAACAGACGTTCCGCCTGCAGGTCGGCCAGGAGAAACGGTATGAAGCCCAGCAGTATGCTGAAGCACATGATTAGCCCCTGGATGAGGTAAAAGTCAAAGTTTGCATGGGTTGTCATGGTTTAAAATCTGTGTGGGGGTGTTCTTGTCAGATTTGGATTCGTGGAAAACTGAAATACGAGCGTAAAACTCGTTTCTAAGAAATCCGATTGGATCTCCGAGTCTAAACGGTTAAATGATGTCTCCAAGAGGCTATGAACGGAAATAATTGGGTCACCAAGGTTTCAGAACCTTTTTGGAATCCAAAAAACGTTTTGTTCAACATGCAGGATCTTCGGTTATCATGGATTCCCTCCAATGACTCCCAACTACTAAACGAATCATTGCACATCGGCATTTTAAAATTGATTCAACCAATATCTGAACCCCCGGAGATACTAACGGTATAGTGTGACCTCCGCGTTAGTCAGTGTTAGGTTAGGGTCTCTGGCAGCTCTGGCTTTTATATCATTGAAAAGACTGGCAACCTCTTTCACAAAACTTTCGATTTGAAAGTTACCTGAAACGGCAGATAGACTGTCCATGGAACCGAGCCGTCCGTCTCGCGAAACATCAGCATGGACTCGCTGATATCCAGGAAGCTCCTCAGTTGCATCTCTTTGAAGCCGAATTCGTCGCTTTCCAACAGCTTCCTGGTGATGTCTGGCATTGAAGAGAACTGCCTGGCGGTGATGTTGCCGCCACAGAGATGCTCCACAGCTGCTTGACGCAAGCCAACGAGCCCGCTGAATGCGAAGGACACGGCCGTGTCAGCCAGACAGGCCAGTATCGACACGGACACGAAGTTCTCCTTGGCATGCTTGCCAGCCCGGGATCCGATAACGCTAATAGCGAAGGTCATCAACCCCAGACTGTGGATGCAGTAAAGCAAAGTTTTGTTTTTCGCTTTGTCAATGTTTGGTAGCGCTTCCCGATGGCTCGATTCGTTTACTGCGTGACCCTTCGGCCTGCCAACAAAGTGCAGCAGCAGAGTGAAGATGCTGAGCACTACCAGGGCGATGTAGAAGCGAACGATGGCTGCGTAGTTTAACATGGACCGGCCGAAGAGCAGAGCGTAGACCAAAATTAAGACGGACATCATGCACATCGTGTAGAAGAATATGCTGCCAGGGTCGCTGAACAGGGCGTGAACCATGCAGGCCACCTCGCCTCTGTCCCGCACCAGACAGGACGGCTGCAGCAGGCGGAGCTCCTGCTGCTCGGCATTCTCGAGAATATTGTCCACAATGTCAATAACATTAGGAGCAGGAGCTGCGCTCTGAGATCCCACCAGTCGACATTTTGGTGAGTACAGGGGCATTGTCTGGGTCACTCTTCGTCCACTGATTATGATGAAGAACTGCACGAGGGCCATTGAGATCTTATTGTCCGCCTCGCCGACCGCCAGCTGGGTGATCTGCATCAGCGAGATGGCCTCGTAGCAGAGGAGCCACTTCCTGAACTTCGGGCTCCGGTTCCTGGAATCGTCGACCATGAGGTAGGAGCTCTCCTCGGCGAATGCTGGGATACCGAACAGCAGCACAATAATGGAGTAGAGACCCAGGAAGGAGCCGCCGCCGTACTCGTAGGCGCTCGCGGGCACAAGGAACATGTCGAAGAAGCCGACACTATAGTACATTTTCATGGCGAAGAAGTCTAAGGAGGTTTTCAGCTGACTTCTTTGCGACATTGTTTCTATTCGCGCTTAAGGATGAAGGATTTAGACAATGGTACTTCCTAAAAGTTATCGAAGGATTAGTGCTCGTAGTATCCGCTTAGCATCGTCAAGGAAACTTCTGCTTTACCATAGACAAAACTCTTAAACTTCCTGTAGGTTAGCAGCACTATACCATTTTACCAGTGTCCTATTTCTTGGTAAGAAAAGTGCATTTAATTTAGTACACGAATGCACTAAACTGACCCATCCGAATGCCATAGACAATCCAGTGAATTTGCAAATTGCAGCAAATTCCAACTTATTAAAAAGCAACTGAGATTAACATAGCTGAGGCCCCGGGCGCAGCCCCTGCTTTTTGTTGTGTACTGTTGTTTAAAAATGCCTCCTGAAATTTTCCAAGAACGTAGTTTCTTGGAAAGAGAGCAGTCTTGATGTTAACGAGTCGAGCAAGATGGACATAATCCTGCCCGTTCCCGTGTGCGTCAATAAGGCGGGCTCTGTCTCCACCAGACACTCGTCCGTTTGGCCCTCAGGGTTCGACCTCAGCATCTGGCGTCACCGATTTCTTCTTCAATATCTCCCTGCTTCTTCGAACATCTCCTCGTCCCTTCGTTCTTCTTTTTATCCTTATCTGATACACTAGAAAACAGCGTACCAAAAAGTTGTGCTGAATTTTAATATTATAGGATAGCCCTTAAAATAGTATATAGCACTTGAGATTTGTTTTTGCGGGCGTCAATGTAGTATAAAACCACTTCATCAATCATTAAAATGGTTTCCGGTATGCCGACAGACGTTATCAGAGTCGAACAGCCGATATTTGAAGGAGATCGAGCTAATCTCTCGAGAGGAGATTACCCGACATTTTGAACAGCTAAATCAGCTTGAACGTGCGTGAGGACCTTCTTTTCTTCTATTGACTTACTTGTATTTTTCAAGCAACACTGTATTCGTCAGTTTTTCAATTTCTACTTTGCTTTGGTTGTGCCGATCGAGTCTGTTGAACTTAGTTGAACTTTGTTGAACCATAGACAACTTGAGACAACAAGAGACACACTGACGACCTCGAAAATGCTAGGGCTGATGCCCTTGAAAATAAGGACAACAGAGCACAGCTTCTATAGTGTAAATATTACACTTTTTTCATTCGGACACCAGTAAAAACATGGTAAAGCTTTTCGATAAAGGCTTCGACTTCTTTGCATTCAACGTGTATTATTGTGTCGGCTTCTTCGACATGTTCCTTGTGCCCGCGAGCGCCTACGAGTACGGCGGCGCCTCCTTCCTGGGTCTCTACTCCATTATTGTGCTGCTGTTCGGCATCCCAGCATTCGCCGAGGAGAGCTCCTACCTCATGGTCGACGATTCCAGGAACCGGAGCCCGAAGTTCAGGAAGTGGCTCCTCTGCTACGAGGCCATCTCGCTGATGCAGATCACCCAGCTGGCGGTCGGCGAGGCGCACAATAAGATCGTGGTCACCATGACGCAATTCTTCACTCTAGTCGCTCCGCGCAGCGCTGAGCTGCTGCCTCTCTACTCCGACAACTGCCGCATCTACACCAAGCAGATTCAGCAAGACAACGGCTCGGCATCAATTAGCGCCATCAACATGGGAGAGGCCAGCAAGGATTCTGAGCAGCAGGAGCTCCGCCTGCTGCAGCCGTCCTGCCTGGTGCGGGACAGAAGCGAGGTGGCCTGCACGATCCACGCCCTGTTCAGCGACCCTGGCAGCATATTCTTCTACACAATGTGCATGATGTCCGTTTTAATGTTGGTCTACGCTCTGCTCTTCGGCCGGTCCATGCCGACCTAGGAGCCATCGGGCGCGTCTACATCGCCCTGGTAGTGCTGTGCGTTTTCACTCTGCTGCTGCACTTTGTTGGCAGGCCGTTGAGCGGCGCAAACGAGAAGAAAGAGAATCCCCATCTGATACAGTCGTTCGACAAATCTCTGACTAACGCTCTGCTATTCTCCTCCCATAGCCTGGGCGTGATGGGATTCAGCATCAGCATCATCGGATCCCGGGCTGGCCCGCCAGTTCGCAGGAACTTCGTGTCCCTGTCGGTTCTGGTGTGCCTGGTGGACACCGCCATGGCCTGCACATTTTCCGGACTCAACTATCTGCGCCAGGCCGCTGTGGAGCACCTCTGCAGCAGCGATAGCGGCGCCAGAATTGACACCAGCCAGTTCATGTCCATGCCGGACATGACGCCGGCCCTATTCAACAGCAGCCGTTTTGTATTCAAAGAGGCGTCTCTCAGGGGAGCTCTGCTGGTTGGCGAGTCGGTGCTGATGTTTCGCGAGACCACCGGCTCCGTGCCCTGGATTGTGTACCTGCCGTTCCAGGTGAGCTTGAACAAGATGACACAGCTCAGAGTCAAATGGCATAGCTTAGAGTCAAATGGCATAGCCCAGGGTCAAATGGCATAGCTCAGAGTCAAATGACATAGCTCAGAGTCAAATGGCATAGTCCAGAGTCAAATGGCATAGTCCAGAGTCGAATGGCATAGCTTAGAGTCGAATGGCATAGCTCAGAGTCAAAGGTCATAGCCCAGGGTCAAATGGCATAGTCCAGAGTCGAATGGCATAGCTCAGAGTCAAATGTCATAGCCCAGGGTCAAATGGCATAGTCCAGAGTCGAATGGCATAGTTCAGAGTCAAATGGCATAGCGCAGAGTCAAATGGCATAGCTCAGAGTCAAATGGCATAGTTCAGAGTCAAATGGCACAGCTCAGAGTCAAATGGCATAGCTCAGAGTCAAATGGCACAGCTCAGAGTCAAATGGCACAGCTCAGAGTCAAATGGCATAGCTCAGAGTCAAATGGCATAGCTCAGAGTCAAGATTTGTAGAACTCAAAGTCATTCAAGATATACTAGATCAATTACCATATCAATGCAGACTTCACACCGTGATTTATTAACAAATATTTATCGGACATTTTCAGATACTGTTCTTGCTCGTCAGCTTGATGCTCTCATGCGCTTACTTGCTGACTAGCGATTTCCAGGCATTGCGAATATCAAATACTCGCCCCAATCTAGTGCTAGTGCTGGTGCTGGTGCGGTTTGCTGCAGTGATCAGTCTGCACCTGCTCAGCTTGAACAGTCTGATGCAACATCTGGAGGCCTACAGTTGGACCTGTGTGCAGTTGTTCTTTCCAGTAGTGAAGATTTTCGACTGCATCAGTATTCATTTGAGCACTGTGAGTACACTGCGTATAGTTGTGAATTACTATGCTCTCGGTGAAATATATGCCTACAATAAAGCTGCTTTGCAGAGGGTTACCAATTCCCCCCGTAAGCCGACATCTCAGCAATTCCCCTCTGTAAACCAGGAAAACAAAATATGATTGCAGGGACATCAGGACGTAGATTACTCCGGTTGCTACGGACGATAATAAGGATATGGTTGCTAGGGACCCTCGAAAGTACACGCTAGAAAGGACACGGTTGCTACGGCCTCTAGAACGTACATGGTCTATAGGGACCCTCGAAAAAACGTGGTTGCTATGGACCCTCGAAAGTACATGGCTCCTATGGACCCTCGAAAGTACATGGTTGCTATGGCCCCTAGAAAGTACATGGTTGCTAGGGACGCTAGAAAGGACGCGGTTGCTAGGGCCCCTAAAAAGCACATGGTTGCTAGGACCCCTAGACAGTACATGGTTGCTAGGCCTACTAGTGAGGTGTCAAGCCCATAACATGAACCTGAAACTATCGTGCATCTCACCGTGGCTAATCCAGGGATTCCAAGGGTACATTGAAGATCGGCGACGCCTCCTGCCCAGCGAGAACACGGTGCAGCTGTTTATCTTCAACTGGTACATCGCGCCAGTATCTGTATACCTATACCACTTTGGCTATCCGCTAATGCTAGTAATATTGGTTATATTTTATCAGAACACAATCATATCGATTGATTTCTGCGTGTTCTTCGTCTGTTTCAACGTACTGCCGGGACTGTTGATAGCGTTTTGTATATTTTATTATGGCTGATTAATAACCCGCTGTTTGATAACTTGCAAACTCGGCTTATAATATTGAATGATTAATTAAATCATATTGAAAGAATTTGGTTGCAAAGTTTAATGAGCACTAATTGCTTAAGATAATAATTATAATAAGATAGAGTGACGTGGACTAACAATTATATTTGAATGGCTGCAATTAACTTATGTTAATATTGAAAGGATTCTTATAGTTACCCCATTTTTTTACAATGCTAAAAGACAAACCAAGAGCGTTATTATAAGAGTACACAGTGCACCAGGGATCGGCCACTCTCGGGTCCTTTGAAACTTCACAATAGTAATCCTTGATGTGGGCCAAGGTTTGTCTCTTCTCAGCTTTCTCTCTTTTCTCCCCTCTCCTTTCTCCTCTCTCCCCTCTTCTTTCTCCACTCTCCCCTCTCCTTTCTCCTCTCCCCTCTCTCCTTTCTCCTCTCTCCCCTCTCCTTTCTCCTCTCCCCTCTCTCCTTTCTCCTCTCCCCTCTCTCCTTTCTCCTCTCCCCTCTCTCCTTTCTCCACTCTCCCCTCTCCTTTCTCCACTCTCCCCTCTCCTTTCTCCTCTCCCCTCTCTTCTTTCTCCACTCTCCCCTCTCCTTTCTCCTCTCTCCCCTCTCCTTTCTCCACTCTCCCCTCTCTCATTTCTCCTCTCCCCTCTCTCCTTTCTCCACTCTCCCCTCTCTTCTTTCTCCACTCTCCCCTCTCCTTTCTCCTCTCTCCCCTCTCCTCTCTCCCCTCTCCTTTCTCCACTCTCCCCTCTCTCATTTCTCCTCTCCCCTCTCTCCTTTCTCCACTCTCCCCTCTCTCCTCGCCTTTCTCCTCTCTCCTTTCTCCTCTCTCCCCTCTCTCCTCTCCCCTGTCCCATTTCTCCTCTCCTTTCTCCTCTCTCCCCTCTCCTTTCTCCTCTCTCCCCTCTCCCCTCTCCTTTCTCCCCTCTCCTTTCTCCACTCTCCCCTCTCTCATTTCTCCTCTCCCCTCTCTCCTTTCTCCACTCTCCCCTCTCTCCTCTCCTTTCTCCTCTCTCCCCTCTCCTTTCTTCACTCTCCCCTCTCTCCTCTCCTTTCTCCTCTCTCCCCTCGCCTTTCTCCACTCTCCCCTCTCTCCTTTCTCCTCTTTCCCCTCTCCCCTCTCCTCTCTCCCCTCTCCTTTCTCCTCTCCCTTCTCTTCTATATTTTTTATCATTCTATCTCTCACCTCACCTCTCTTCTTTCATCTTCTATTCCGTCCCCTTTCCACTCTCAACTGGCCCGCAGCCATAAGCTGGACTCTATCTGGCATTTGACGTAATAAAAGTTTGCCGACCCTTCAGTACACAGCGAAACTGAACGCTAATTTTATAAATGCGTAATCAAAATTGTAACAACAATGATAGAAGAGATAGTTAGCTCGCAATGCTTGAAGGAGTTCACAACTGGAAGCTGATCTTCGTGCGCAGATCCTCCAGTATCTGGTTGAGATCTTCGTCCTCAAATCGACCAGCTAAGCTGGGAATCAGCGCTTTGGCCTCCTCGGCTGTCTCCGGGCACAAGTTAGCGATGGCCGCTAATTCGAAATTATGCAGCTTCTTGCCCTGCAGCAGGTCGCGCACAGCGCTAATGGTCTCTTCGTTGTTGAACTTGGCGAATCGCTGGCAATAATTGAGGGTTTTCGTCTCCACTTCGCTGGGCTCAAGTTCTTCTTCGCGCTGCTCGTTAGCGGCTTTGCGCTTCTCGAGAATCTGCCTGACCTCAGACACTGTGAGGGTCTGCGCCTTGTCGAACTCAAGCGGAAAGCGAAGCTCGCTGGCGTCCTCTTCGGGCACCTCGTTGGGGAGAGGCTGACTCATGATGACGCTGAGATGGCTGGAGCTGCAGGTGAAGATGAGGACTTATGTGGGTCAGGGCTGCTCTCTGATGCTGCTGTGGGTCAGGGCTGCTCTCTGATGCTGTGTGGGTCAGACAGGGCTGCTCTCTGATGCTGTGTGGGTCAGACAGGGCTGCTCTCTGATGCTGTGTGGGTCAGACAGGGCTGCTCTCTGATGCTGTGTGGGTCAGACAGGGCTGCTCTCTGATGCTGTGTGGGTCAGACAGGGCTGCTCTCTGATGCTGCTGTGGGTCAGACAGGGCTACTCTCTGATGCTGTGTGGGTCAGACAGGGCTGCTCTCTGATGCTGCTGTGGGTCAGACAGGGCTGCTCTCTGATGCTGCTGTGGGTCAGACAGGGCTGCTCTCTGATGCTGCTGTGGGTCAGGGCTGCTCTCTGATGCTGTGTGGGTCAGACAGGGCTGCTCTCTGATGCTGCTGTGGGTCAGACAGGGCTGCTCTCTGATGCTGTGTGGGTCAGACAGGGCTGCTCTCTGATGCTGCTGTGGGTCAGACAGGGCTACTCTCTGATGCTGCTGTGGGTCAGACAGGGCTGCTCTCTGATGCTGCTGTGGGTCAGGGCTGCTCTCTGATGCTGTGTGGGTCAGACAGGGCTGCTCTCTGATGCTGCTGTGGGTCAGACAGGGCTGCTCTCTGATGATGTGTGGGTCAGACAGGGCTGCTCTCTGATGCTGCTGTGGGTCAGACAGGGCTACTCTCTGATGCTGCTGTGGGTCAGACAGGGCTGCTCTCTGATGCTGCTGTGGGTCAGGGCTGCTCTCTGATGCTGTGTGGGTCAGACAGGGCTGCTCTCTGATGCTGCTGTGGGTCAGACAGGGCTGCTCTCTGATGATGTGTGGGTCAGACAGGGCTGCTCTCTGATGCTGCTGTGGGTCAGACAGGGCTACTCTCTGATGCTGCTGTGGGTCAGACAGGGCTGCTCTCTGATGCTGCTGTGGGTCAGACAGGGCTACTCTCTGATGCTGCTGTGGGTCAGGGCTGCTCTCTGATGCTGTGTGGGTCAGACAGGGCTGCTCTCTGATGCTGCTGTGGGTCAGACAGGGCTGCTCTCTGATGATGTGTGGGTCAGACAGGGCTGCTCTCTGATGCTGCTGTGGGTCAGACAGGGCTACTCTCTGATGCTGCTGTGGGTCAGACAGGGCTGCTCTCTGATGCTGCTGTGGGTCAGGGCTACTCTCTGATGCTGCAGTGAGTCAGGGCTAGTCTCTAAATAAGTTAGAAAACAAGATCAGAGTAAAAAAATCGACAAATAGTAGAATTTATTTATTAAAATTTTTTAGAGACAGACACGGTTGAATTAAAACAGTAGCGTTACGGAGTCCGACTTTGGAATTATGCCAATTTCCAAAGCACACAGCAAGAATAGCGCGTTATTTTTGAAAATTTACTTTAAACACAACTTGGTGGCTTTAAAAATCACAAGTATCTCGAAAGATTGATCAGTGGCACCTTGAATATATTCTCATATTTACGAAAAATATCTTTCGAACACAGATTTACTGGCGATGTTAGCAAATGGAAGACTAAACTGAACGGTAATGAGCATGTTTACAACAAAGGAAAAGTTCAAATTTGAGACTGACACACAAACTTTTTGGCCGTCAGATTCACTTGAAAAAATTTCCACGTGAGTACACCCGAGCCACAGTAGACTGCAGGTGAGATACAAAAATAAGATCACTGCTAGCGAAAATGCAGGACACTGGAGCAGAAGGTGAGCTCTCGACTGTCTGCAACAGGCGACCGTCAGGAAGGTGCACCTTCAGATAGTCACGCCTGGCGACAAACACGAGACCGCGATCATCAGCGCAGAAGGCTGAGCCCTCACCAAGCTTCTCATCAGAGAATGCTGAGGTGACCCCAGTCTCCAGGCAGTGATGCAGCAGCCGACTGCTCATCGGACAGGCGAACAGCAAACCCGATTTGCACAGGGAGATACCAAACACACCGGCAGAGGCTGCATCAGTTGGCAGCTCGCTGAGCTCAATCACACTCTGCAGCTCAAGGGACTCAGCTGAGAAGCAGACGACACTCAGCCTGGCGTGAGCAGCAGAGACTCCGGCCACAAACACTTTGTCAGCATTGGCTGTCAGTCCCGTCAGCCTCTGCAGCTGGTCCACCTTTCTGCTGCGAACTATGCAGCCGCTGAGGTCTGCCAGGGCTACCGACACGACGGCAGGTGCTGCAGGTGTTGATGCAGATGTCACTGCAGGTGCAAACGAAAATGTCGCTGCAGTTGTTGATGCAGATGTCGCTGCAGGTGCAAACGAAAATGTCGCTGCAGTTGTTGATGCAGATGTCGCTGCAGGTGCAAACGAAAATGTCGCTGCAGTTGTTGATGCAGATGTCGCTGCAGGTGCAAACGAAAATGTCGCTGCAGTTGTTGATGCAGATGTCGCTGCAGGTGCAAACGAAAATGTCGCTGCAGTTGTTGATGCAGATGTCACTGCAGGTGCAAACGAAAATGTCGCTGCAGGTGTTGATGCAAGTTTTGCTGGAGGTGCAAACGAAAATGTCGCTGCAGTTACTGAAGATGATGTTGGACGTGGTGCTGCAAATGTTGCTGCTGGTTTTGATGCAGATGCTTTTCTAGGTGCTTCAACAGATGATGTAAAAACGCCGACAGATGCATCTGAAGACGTGCCAAAGCTCAATCCAAAACTTGTACGAGCCGTAAAAGAGAGTTGTTCACGTCCTTCGGCAGACGCTCCACTAGGCCCTCTACCAGACGCCAAGGCCAGCCGAGGACCACCAGGCACCCAGCACAGGTCGTTCGGCTTCTGATCCCAGCCTGTCAGTTTGCAGTAAAATCGAGAGTCCGAGTTCTTACAGTCGATAAACAGCAGAGAGTCTTGAGAATCCGACCGGAGCACAACCAGGCACTCAGCTGGCAGCGGGTTGGGACCCCGTTCCGATGTCACCTGACCTAACAAGCCAATGAAGAAGCCGGTAGTGTTGCTGCACACTGTTAAACGGGTCGGCCCAGAGCAAGATTGTAGGCCAGTTGAATTGAACATGCCGATTGGCAAAACTCCAATCTGTTCATCTGTCTCCGCGGGCACTTGAGCACTTTGGTTTGTCTGACCGAAATTAATCCAAGGAACTTTTGAATTGCTTTCTATAGATTGAGGAAAGCCGAAAGCAACTGGTGTGCCTGTTTTACCTGCGGTAGATGCAACTGCATCAGTGAAAGCCGTAGCAGAGTTCCTGCTGAATGCCGAAGCACTCGATGAGGCACCGCCTCGGCTGGACGTAGAAGAATTCAGTCGGCGAGTGCCATGCCTCTGAGTGGATCTCTCAACCCGATTGCTAAGCAACCAAGTCCGATATGGAGACTTATGAACAACATCCGCATTGAGAGACAACACAGGACTAGCAGTGACGTCTGGCTCAGAACGATAGCAAAGCTTGCTAAGTTCAACTTGAAGCAACAGCGTCAAAGAGTGAAGACGACGCTGCAAATTCGGACAGTTAATCACTGGCTGCTCGCAGTCTATATTCTTTAGAAGCGACTTGGCTTTGAAAATTTCGTTCGTCTGCTGCTCAGCATCGGCAGCCTGAGCTCTGGCTACCTGTCTGTCGACTCTCTCCAGATTCTGCAGACAGCCCGACACCTGCTCCTGGATGGCGGCAATCTCTGCACACAAACTGTTCTTAGTCTGGCCCAGCATCTCCTGCATCTCGCCCAGCAACTCCTCAACCGTCTGCACATCGTGCTCAAGCCGCCACTTGGCGCTCACAATTCTCTTTCTGGCCGGCTCCAAGCGCCTGTGAGACTCGGTGAGTCGAGACAGCTTCGACCTGAGCTGCTCCAGCTCCGACTGCAGGTGAGACTCGCACACCGACATTCTGGACACCGGACCGCAGGCGCTGACGCTCCGTGAGCTGCAGTTCAGCTGTGAGCAGGCGGCCTCTGTTCCCAGCTGCTGCGGCTCCTTCGGCGTGGTGCCTCCAGCTGCCGTCATCATGCGGTACATCTGCACCATCTGGCTGGTCTTGGCGTCCGGCGTCAGCTGCTCCGGTGGCACCGCGCACACCTGGCCGCACACTGGGCAGCTGCGGCCACCGCTGCAGTCGGCCGGAAGCGACCGGAAGCAGCGCAGGCAGACGGTGTGGCGACACGGCAGCTCGCGGGGCTCCGTGAACAGCTGGGAGCACAGGGGGCAGGACACGAAGCTGGCGTCCATGCTGCAATGGCGGTGGTTGCAGAGCTTGCAGTCAGCCTCATCACTGCTCAGGGAATTGTCATACTGAAAACTCTAATTGAAATTGGGACAGTACCTAAAAGTTTAGCATTCAGTCTCACTGCTCCTAAACTTCTCAAGACTTGAACTTCTCAGGACCTAAACTTCATAATACCTAAACTTCACATGATCTAAACTTCACATGACCTAAACTTCACATGACCTAAACTTCTCAGGACTTAAACTTCACATGACCTAAACTTCTCAGGACTTGAACTTCACATGACCTAAACTTCTCAGGACCTAAACTTCACATGACCTAAACTTCACATGACCTAAACTTCTCAGGACCTAAACTTCACATGACCTAAACTTCTCAAGACCTAAATAAACTTTTAAAGTCTAAATTTCACAAGACCTAAACTTTTTAAGACTTAAATTTTACAAGACAAAAAATTCAGAAGACCAACATCTTGAAGGACATAAGAGTAATTTTACAGCAAAAACTTCCAGAGGACCTAAAGGGCCTGTCAACTTAAGCTCATAAAGTGCAGCCCGAGAAATCTATGTACACAAATGATATGTCACTCTGCTCACAGTGACAAGGGAATAAGCAAGGAGATAATTAGGGACACCACTTTTTGAGCTTAGCTTAAGTCGATATAATATTTCCAATTATCACCTTATTTATTCTCACTTATCCCAAGTCCCAGTTTTGTCACTGTGAGCAGAATGACGCATCATTTGTGTACATAGACCCGGGCTCCACTTTATGAGCTTAAGTTGACAGGTTCTTTCAAAACACCACAGATCAAATTAGTACCCCACTTCACAACATTAAAACTTTGTACAAGACCTAAATTATGACTGTGGGAGCTAAAAATGTTATTTTGATATAAATTTTAGGTGTTTAGAAGGCATCTAAAAGATTACAAAGAAATAAAAAATAATAAGACACAATACTTTGTGTTAATAAACTGTTTTAAAAGGTGCGCCAGAATGAAAAGCCGCAACTATAATTATTATTATTAGCAGGTGAACATCATTGACACACTTTTATTTATCGACAGTATTAGCGTATGCATATTTATGCTTAATAATCCTTCCGCAGGCTAATAAATTGAATTGGAGACAAAGCCAAATGTGGTAGAAAACTCGTGAGAGTTTAACTGAAGACAGTTCATGTGAAAGAATCAATCGATAATGCATAGACCAAAAATATAAATATAAATGTGGACTTTTACAAAATCGCCAAGGCCCTGTCTCATAAGCAGTCCCACGCTAAGGACTAATCGGTGATATTTGTACATAAAGGCCAATAATATGCATTCATGCAAAGCCCACCTGGGGGCCTTGAAATCTTCTAAACAGAAAGCGGAGCCAAGCAAAGCTAGAAAATAATATTTTAAAAAATATCAAGTAATATTTTATTCAATTGAAAGGATGCTCGCGGTATTCAGCTACTAACAGTACGAATTCTTCTATATAGATTTTAACTACTGTTAGTAGCGTCACGCGAGAAACTGCGGATAAACAGTTGAAACGCAGATATCGGAGACACGGCTTTTAGGTCGAAATCGATTGAACTAAAAGTTGCGTTCGTAAAGTAGGCCTATTAATAGTAACTTTCTTCCCAGAGAAACCAACTGGAAGCAAGTTAGCGAAGATTGATTTGATCGGCACATTTAAACAAAATTACACCACTAGCCGATATGTATCGAAATTAATGAGAGAACAAATATTCAAATAATTTTTTGTTTATACTACTAGAATATGCAATACAGAAAGCATTATGTGGGACTAAAAATCCAAATCTATTATGTATGCAAAGCCTGTTAGTTCGTATTTAATACGCTGATATTACGGAAAAACGATAAAAAAACACACTCGAAAAGCGCCCCTCCATTGACATTGTAGCTTTATTAAGTTTTTTACGCTACATATCGGCACTAGACTTTTCGAACCTTTAAACAAAATTTTTTGACCGTTTGTATAATTTTAAAAAAAATAATAATTTTCATCTAATTATTATTTATGATAAGAAACTACTAGACTTTATACGAGCGTATTTTACAAAAAGCAAAATGAGAAATCAAAGTTATATTACACAGATAAGTAGGAACGCACGACAAGCAAGCAGGCAGAGTACGTGAATATTTTGTTCCCAATATTAATAAAAGAAAGTTACGCGCGTACAAACTACTAACAGTCAGTCAGTAGTAACATATTACGCCTGCAAGACAGACTCAGTGTTCTGCCAAAATAATTAATAATTACATTGCCATTTTTGCTTATAAAAATGGGAAAATATTTTAATTTACGTCGTTTAATATTTGTTGCGATTATTTTGGAAGACAAGGCATTTACCGGTTAATATACTATAATTACTACTACTACTACTAACGGCTTCTACTGCTAAGTGGTAGCAACAATGAAAAAGTACACATAAAATTGGATCAATTAATTTCAGACATATCTATTGTAAGTAGCTGGGTATGAAGAGGGCAGTTAATTGAATCAACAAGAGAAACATGTAAATATTCTATGCACTGTTTATACATGCAAATTATAAATTAATTATTATAAAGAAGCACCAGTGACTGTTTGCAGTCTTTCGAATTTTCGATTTGACAATAATATTAACTCGCTAATAATTAAATCAACAATGCAGGTGAAAACAAGTTATACGAAATAAGCAAGAGGGATTAGGTTGAAGCAATTTTATTATATAAATAAAAATATTAATTTAAAATTTACACAAGACCTACTCGAGACTGCACTACAGACATTTGATAGCCTCAGATTTATTTAAAGGCTCGGATTGTATTTGATTAAACTGGGAATATAGGCGTTAACAGCTGTATACTTCTATCTACCTCCATCTATCTACCTATGTATCTATCATCTATCAATTTATCTATCTATCTATCTATCTATCTATCTATCTATCTATCTATCTATCATCTATCAATTTATCTATCTATCTATCTATCTATCTATCTATCTATCTATCTATCCATCTATCTATCTATCTATCTATCATCTATCAATTTATCTATCTATCTATCTATCTATCTATCTATCTATCTATCTATCTATCTATCAATCATCTATCAATTTATCTATCTATCTATCTATCTATCTATCTGCCTATCTATCTATCTATGTATCTATGTATCTGCCTATCTGCCTATCTGCCTATCTATCTATCTCTCTCTCTCTCTCTCTCTCTCTCTCTCTCTCTCTCTCTCTCTCTCTCTCTCTCTCTCTCTCTCTCTCTCTCTCTCTCTCTCTCTCTCCTCTCTCTCTTTCTGTATCTATCTATCTATCTATCTATGTATGTATTTATCTATCTATAATAATAAATCAATTATTTATTATATGCTTTATATTATTACCATTGTAAGTTATTATTGCTTATAGCTATAAGTTATTTTTATAAGCAGCGAATTAAAAATAACAAACAAATAAGCTACGCAAAGTACTCAAACACAAAGCACAAAAGTCATCGGCCAGTCAGCCAGGTATAAAGCGACACAGTCAGGGACACCAGCAGGATGAGCAGCGGCAGCGCAGCCGCAGCCGACAACAGCCGATTCCGCTCTGTCAGGCGTTGCAATTGAAGCCGCTCAGCGTCCAAAGCTTGACGCGACGCGGCTTGCAATTCGCGGCACTGCTCAGCTAGGCGGTCGCGCTCTCGCCGACCCTGCTCAAGATCGGCTTCCGCGGCGGCGACTCGTTCTAGCGAGGCCGCGTAGTCGGCGCGCAGACGATCAGTTTCGGCTAGCGAATCTGCCAGGCGGCTGCGCAGATCGGCGGCAGATTCTGGCGCCGCGGGGGCAGCGGCGGCGGCCGACAGAAGCTGCTCAGCTCGAGCCAGACTGTCGGCATCGGCGCGTAGTCGGCGCAGCAAACCGATTAGCCAATCAGCTGTTACAGGCGCGTCAGCGTCCGGATCCTTCACTTCCGTTTCCGGTTGGGAATCAACTTCCGGTTGGTTGGCTTCCGCTTCAGCTTGGGGCAGTTGGGATTCTAGTTGGGATATTTGGGTCAAGGCGGATTCCAGCTGGCGATGAAGATTGGCCACGTTGCGACCGGAGACGTCGAGGGCGTCTTGCTGTTCGGCTACGAGGTCGCGGTACACCTGCAGTCGGCGGTGAAGTTATTTTCGATACATATCGGCGATTATTTAGAATCTTAATTGGGGTAAATTATCAGAGTGTACATGCCTGACGATAAGATAATCTCAGGGACTTTGTACACCCTGTGTGAGCATGTGTTTGAGTGCGTGCCTGAGTACAGTATTGGCGCGCTTGTCTGTGTGCTCAGGAGTAGAGCATGTGTTTGAGTGCGTGCCTGAGTACAGTATTGGCGCGCTTGTCTGTGTGCTCAGGAGTAGAGCATGTGTTTGAGTGCGTGCCTGAGTACAGTATTGGCGCGCTTGTCTGTGCTCAGGAGTAGAGCATGTGTTTGAGTGCGTGCCTGAGTACAGTATTGGCGCGCTTGTCTGTGCTCAGGAGTAGAGCATGTGTTTGAGTGCGTGCCTGAGTACAGTATTGGCGCGCTTGTCTGTGCTCAGGAGTAGAGCATGTGTTTGAGTGCGTGCCTGAGTACAGTATTGGCGCGCTTGTCTGTGCTCAGGAGTAGAGCATGTGTTTGAGTGCGTGCCTGAGTACAGTATTGGCGCGCTTGTCTGTGCTCAGGAGTAGAGCATGTGTTTGAGTGCGTGCCTGAGTACAGTATTGGCGCGCTTGTCTGTGCTCAGGAGTAGAGCATGTGTTTGAGTGCGTGCCTGAGTACAGTATTGGCGCGCTTGTCTGTGCTCAGGAGTAGAGCATGTGTTTGAGTGCGTGCCTGAGTACAGTATTGGCGCGCTTGTCTGTGCTCAGGAGTAGAGCATGTGTTTGAGTGCGTGCCTGAGTACAGTATTGGCGCGCTTGTCTGTGCTCAGGAGTAGAGCATGTGTTTGAGTGCGTGCCTGAGTACAGTATTGGCGCGCTTGTCTGTGCTCAGGAGTAGAGCATGTGTTTGAGTGCGTGCCTGAGTACAGTATTGGCGCGCTTGTCTGTGCTCAGGAGTAGAGCATGTGTTTGAGTGCGTGCCTGATGTAAAATCCGGCCTTCAATTCAAAGACTTTCTAAGAAACCGACCTATCCCCATCTCATCCTTGACAACGTCAAAGACCAAGATGTTCTTGGTTGTAAGCCAAGTGTGACTGGTCCAGCTCGCTCTCAAGATGCGCCTCAAAAAACTGAAAACCCCTCCACTCTCCATACGAAGTAGGACATATCGACTCACCTGCAATTGGGTTCTCAATTCGGCTTCGGCCGGCTCGTCTGTAACTGGCGAAGAGGACTCATCAGCGGCCTGTACGGCAGTGTCAGCAGTAGGAACGGAGATTCGAACTCCGGACTGCGCTGTGGTGACGCCGCAGCCGCCGCTGACACCTGCTGATGAATCTGCATCGGACGGAGCAGCTGCTGATGCTGCTGGAGGAGAATTTCCTGCTCCATCACCGTCAACATTGTCGGCGGTGGAGGCGGCTGTTGCGGCGGCAGCGTCAGCGGCTTTGTCCGGTTGCTCAGCTGCCAGGAGCTGTCGATCAAGATCGGCGAAGCTCTGATCCACGAGAGCGCCGCCGAGGTCGCGGATCTGATTGGGGGCGATGGGATTTCAATGAATGAGTCAGGATTCTACTCGTAAGAGTCAGGATTTCTACTCGTAAGAGTCAGGATTCTACTCGTAAGAGTCAGGATTCTACTCGTAAGAGTCAGGATTTCTACTCGTAAGAGTCAGGATTTCTACTCGTAAGAGTCAGGATTTCTACTCGTAAGAGTCAGGATTTCTACTCGTAAGAGTCAGGATTTCTACTCGTAAGAGTCAGGATTTCTACTCGTAAGAGTCATGATTTCTACTCGTAAGAGGCTGGATTTCTACTCGTAAGAGTCAGGATTCTACTCGTAAGAGTCAGGATTCTACTCGTAAGAGTCAGGATTTCTACTCGTAAGAGTCAGGATTCTACTCGTAAGAGTCATGATTTCTACTCGTAAGAGGCTGGATTTCTACTCGTAAGAGTCAGGATTTCTACTCGTAAGAGTCAGGATTTCTACTCGTAAGAGTCAGGATTTCTACTCGTAAGAGTCAGGATTCTACTCGTAAGAGTCAGGATTCTACTCGTAAGAGTCAGGATTTCTACTCGTAAGAGTCAGGATTCTACTCGTAAGAGTCAGGATTCTACTCGTAAGAGTCAGGATTCTACTCGTAAGAGTCATGATTTCTACTCGTAAGAGTCAGGATTCTACTCGTAAGAGTCAGGATTCTACTCGTAAGAGTCAGGATTTCTACTCGTAAGAGTCAGGATTTCTACTCGTAAGAGTCAGGATTTCTACTCGTAAGAGTCAGGATTTCTACTCGTAAGAGTCAGGATTCTACTCAAAAGAGTCAGGATTCTATGAGTTAGGATTCTACTTGTAAGAGTCAGGATTTCTACTCGTAAGAGTCAGGATTCTGCTCGTAAGAGTCAGGATTCTACTCAAAAGAGTCAGGATTCTACTCGTAAGAGTCAGGATTCTACTCAAAAGAGTCAGGATTCTATAAGTTAGGATTCTACTTGTAAGAGTCAGGATTTTAAGAGTCAGGATTCAACTTGTAAGAGTCAGGATTCTATGAGTCAGGATTTTACTCGTAAGAGCTAGGATTTTAAGACTCAGGATTCTAAGAATTAATTGGCAGAGAATTATAAAAGCACTAAAAAAATTGATTACACCTTCCCAAATTGAGCCAGATATGCAACCGACAGCTCAGCCGCAGTTATTGAGCGGCGCATCTGAAGGCTGCATATGGCTGTTCAGTCCAAGGACTAAGGGGTTCGCCACACACACCCTCAATTACCCAGCTAATGCTGGCACCCATTTTACAGCTGGGTGAACTGAAGCAATGCATAGAGCTAAGTGTGTTGCTCAAGGACACAAACTAGAATCGAACCATAAAACTCCAAAACTCCATAGAACAAACAGATTTTAAGAAAGATTTCATTAGCAACGCACCTCCCCAGCCAGAGCAGCGCCCTCCTGCTTCGCAGCGGCCAGCTCCTGCTTGAGCTGGCCAGTGTCCCGATCGTACTGAGCCGACAGGGCCTGCAGCTGCTCCCTGGCCTGACCGCAGGCGTCTCTCAATTCTCGAGCCTCGTCGCGACTTTCCAACCAGCCGCGCTCCAACTGGCCGGCCCGTTCCAGAGCTTGGCCGCGCTCGGCCAGACAGGCGTCTAGGCGAGCTTTCAGCGCCTCCTCGGCCTTGGCCTGCCGTTCGACGGCTTCTTGCAGACAGTCGCGTACGCCGTCATTGCCGCCGCCGACGCCGCTGTTAGACCTGGCCAAAGCCAGCTGATTCTCCAGCAGCTCTAGCCGGGCCAACAGCCGCTCCTCGTTGAGCACAGCCGACCAGGACGCGTCGCCGAGAGCTCCGACGCTGTCTAGTAATTCGCGAAATTTGTCCAATTTAGCCCCGATGGTGTTCTCGCGATGCAGAGCCTCCTGTAGGTACTGGCTGAGCTGGTACAGCTGCTCCTGGTTCACCGAGTTCGCCTGAGCACTGGCCGGCCCGCCGGGACCTCCGCTGGAGCCTTCGCCGCCGCTGCCGCCTGCTGCCGTCATTGCCGATGTTGGAGGTCGGCGAGCTTCGCTACCGTCGGGATGAAACAGCGTCACCTGGGCAATGATGCAGCCGTGGGTGACCTTCTTGGTGTTCTCCATCACGTCAACACCTAGCTGGACAATGTCGCCGCTGTACAGCTCTCGAGGCGCGCTCTCCTCGTTGCCCTTGCCTAAGCGTTGATTATTAACAAACGTGCCGTTGCTGCTTTTGGTGTCTTTCAGCCAGAACTTGCCGTCCTCGTACCTTAACAGAAAAACAAAATTGGATTTCTTTAAATGAGGCCTTCGGAATTGATGGTGGGCTAACCAGAATTAAGGATAGGGTTCTCAGAATCTAGGATCAGGCCCCAAAAAAATAGGTTGAGATTCCAAGAAACTAGAATAGGGTTCTCAGAATCTATTATCGATCATCCGAGAATTGGAGACGGGATTCCAAGAATCAGAGATGGGATTCCAAGAATCGGAGTGGGGATTTTAAGAATCTGATTGGGGATTCCAAGAATCGGATTGGGATTCTAAGAATCGGATTGGGGATTCCAAGAATCAGAGATGGGATTTCAAGAATCAGAGATGGGATTCCAAGAATCGGATTAGGGATTCCAAAAATTAGAAATGGGAGTCCAAGAATCAGAAAAGGGATTCCAAGAATCGGAAAGGGATTCCAAGAATCAGAGATAGGATTCCAAGAATCGGATTGGGGATTCCAAGAATCAGAGATGGGATTACAAGAATCGGAAAGGGATTACAAGAATCGGGTTGGGATTCCAAGAATCGGAGATGGGATTCCAAGAATCGAAAATGGGATTCCGAGATTCAGAGATAGGATTCCAAGAATCGGAGATGGGATTCCAAGAATCGGAGATGGGATTCCAAGAATCGGAGATGGGATTCCAAGAATCAGATTGGGGATTTCAAGAATCGGAGATGGGATTCCGAGAATCAGAGATGGGATTCCAAGAATCGGAGTGGGGATTCCGAGATTCAGAGATGGGATTCCAAGAATCGGAGTGGGGATTCCAAGAATCGGAGATGGGATTCCGAGATTCAGAGATGGGATTCCAAGAATCGGGTTGGGGATTCCAAGAATCGGATTGGGGATTCCAAGAATCGAAGTGGGATTCCAAGAATCGGAGATGGGATTCCGAGATTCAGAGATGGGATTCCAAGAATCGGATTGGGGATTCCAAGAATCGGATTGGGGATTCCAAGAATTGAAGCGGAGATGGGATTCCAAGAATCAGGTTGGATATTTCAAGAATCGGGTTGGATATTTCAAGAATCGGTATGGGGATAATGTGGCCGCTCAGGGGATCGAACCAGGGTCCTTCAGCTACTCGGCTATCCATTCTACTCGGCTAGCCAACACAGATTGGGAGAATCAATAAAAAATATTATGAAACCGCAAAACGCACCACAGCACGGCGTGATTCCTGCTCAGCACTTTGCAATCGAAAATCGCATTGCCAGCGTCTGGCTTGGATTTGGCAACGGAACGGCCAATTTTGATGAGTTCAACAACCGGCACTTGGCGCTCGCTGAATGGATGCGACTGTGGCCGGCATTTGAAGCACGCCTTGGCCACGTGACTGCCGTTCAATTGGCGCTCCTGCAACGGCGACGCCTGGTCGAGATCGGGTAGCGTTGCCGATGATAGAATCGAACTATCGGAATCGTTTGAGTCCATTGAGTACACACTCATGATGATGCTGGTGAGGATGATTGACAAACTTGACAAACGGTTTCAGTTACCAGAAATAGTGATAGCAGCAAATAAGCGCACAACTCTGTATATATTCGCTAGATGCTACTTGTTTGTCATTTCAATTAAGTAGCTAAAGTAGCAAGTGTGCCAGCCGGAATTAGTTGAAGCGATTGCGGTTCCGGCCTGCTTGTCACATCTTCCGGTTGTGGAGCATGCATATGATTCATGACTTTACGATCAGGGATTTGAATCATTTTAATGATGTGGGAGTTTTATTGTGACCAATCGACTGTGGTCAGGGAGGCTGGCCCAGCAACTGAGGATCTGGGAGGCTGGCCCAGCAACTGAGGATCTGGGAGGCTGGCCCAGCAACTGACACTCTGGGAGGCTGGCCCAGCAACTGAGGATCTGGGAGGCTGGCCCAGCAACTGACACTCTGGGAGGCTGGCCCAGCAACTGAGGATCTGGGAGGCTGGCCCAGCAACCGAGGATGTGGGAGGCTGGCCCAGCAACTGAGGATCTGGGAGGCTGGCCCAGCAGCTGAGGATCTGGGAGGCTGGCCCAGCAACTGAGGATCTGGGGGAGGCTGGCCCAGCAACTGAGGATCTGGGAGGCTGGCCCAGCAACTGACACTCTGGGAGGCTGGCCCAGCAACTGAGGATCTGGGAGGCTGGCCCAGCAACCGAGGATGTGGGAGGCTGGCCCAGCAACTGAGGATCTGGGAGGCTGGCTCAGCAACCGAGGATGTGGGAGGCTGGCCCAGCAACTGAGGATCTGGGAGGCTGGCCCAGCAACTGAGGATCTGGGAGGCTGGCCCAGCAACTGAGCATCTGGGAGGCTGGCCCAGCAACTGGGCATCTGGGAGGCTGGCCCAGCAACTGACACTCTGGGAGGCTGGCCCAGCAACTGAGGATCTGGGAGGCTGGCCCAGAAACTGAGGATCTGGGAGGCTGGCCCAGCAACTGACACTCTGGGAGGCTGGCCCAGCAACCGAGGATCTGGGAGGCTGGCCCAGCAACTGAGGATCTGGAAGGCTGGCCCAGCAACAGAGGATCTGGGAGGCTGGCCCAGCAACTGAGGATCTGGGAGGCTGGCCCAGCAACCGAGGATGTGGGAGGCTGGCCCAGCAACTGAGGATCTGGGAGGCTGGCCCAGCAACCGAGGATGTGGGAGGCTGGCCCAGCAACTGAGGATCTGGGAGGCTGGCCCAGCAGCTGAGGATCTGGGAGGCTGGCCCAGCAACTGAGGATCTGGGGGAGGCTGGCCCAGCAACTGAGGATCTGGGAGGCTGGCCCAGCAACTGAGGGCTAGCGAATATGATTTAAGAACTAAATTTAAGAACTAAAAAATTGTACAAAGAACGAGCAAAAGCAGAGAAGTCGATAAAAGACAAAGGAACGACACAATACATCCGAATTTATTACCTTCAAAAGCATCAAATAACAATTCGAACTAAGATATTTTTATCGAATAAAACAATCGAAATAACATAAGGGAACAACAAATATTTACTGTTACAACAGACTGAACAATACGATGATTTAAACAAGACCGTAGGGAAACTCAGACAATAACATTGCATTGCAAACGCTAAGAGCAAAATTTGGTGGATGCGGCATGATGTAAATTAACGCTAAATTAATTAACTTTGAAAACAAAGAAGACTGCTGCACGATGGCGAAAGAAGAGGCAAGGAAAAAGATGTCTAGAGTCAGAAGACATCAGAAAATAAATGGAGAAAACTACCGTAGGTGAAGTATGCATTATAAAAAAATTATAAATATCACACTGCAGATCACAAATGTAATGAGAGCAATCAATTATAAGCTTTTACAATACAACAATAATAAGAAAAATGATCTGATTAACTACAATAGATGATTAACTGAGTATGTCTTGCATTGTAAAACAGAAACTGCGTTCTCTATAGGAGAAATTAGCGATTAGAGACGAGCCATGACTGTACAGAGCAAATCGGGGTATAGATGAGGGAGGATTGAGAGGGTATAGATCAGGGAGGCTTCAGAGGGTATAGATCAGGGAGGGTTGAGAGGGTATAGATCAGAGAGGGTTGAGAGGGTATAGATCAGGGAGGGTTGAGAGGGTATAGATCAGAGAGGGTTGAGAGGGTATAGATCAGAGAGGGTTGAGAGGGTATAGATCAGGGAGGGTTGAGAGGGTATAGATCAGAGAGGGTTGAGAGGGTATAGATCAGGGAGGGTTGAGAGGGTATAGATCAGAGAGGGTTGAGAGGGTATAGATCAGAGAGGGTTGAGAGGGTATAGATCAGGGAGGGTTGAGAGGGTATAGATCAGAGAGGGTTCAGAGGGTATAGATCAGAGAGGGTTGAGAGGGTATAGATCAGGGAGGGTTCAGAGGGTATAGATCAGAGAGGGTTTAGAGGGTATAGATCAGAGAGGGTTGATGGTATCGTTCAGGGAGGGTTGAGAGGGTATAGATCAGGGAGGGTTGAGAGGGTATACATCAGGGAGGGTTGAGAGGGTATAGATCAGGGAGGGTTGAGAGGGTATAGATCAGGGAGGGTTGAGAGGGTATAGATCAGGGAGGGTTGAGAGAGTATAGATCAGGGAGGGTTCAGAGGGTATAGATCAGGGACTTTTAGCTGAATAAAGGTAAAACATTAGCAAGACTCTATATTCAAAGTAATAAACTCTTGTTAAATAATAATAATTCTATAAAATTGAAGATAACTACATGAATAATATACTACGAGTATGAAACCACTCTAATGACTTAGTTACAATATTAATACAATACGTAACGAACAGAAATCGCACAATATTGTTGTGCATTAACTATTATTAAATACAAAATTCTAAGTGCAGAAAGATATTGAAGTAACTTTTTTTACAATACTTTCATTATAATAACAGTATTTTTATTACAGACGAAATTGACAAAAGAGAGGCAAGGTATAAACAAATAGATACGATGGGTACAGGGGCTGCTGACACTTGGTCACTGTAGTAAGTACAGCTACGAATGAGGACTGAGTGATGACAAATCCTATAGACAAAAACCTGTGCATGAGATTTTATCAACAGCTCCGATGAAGACGGTTGCATTTTATAAAAACATGTGGTGGAGTTTACATTGTTTTTAATGTAATTTAGTGTAAGCAATGGACATTGCGCTGTTATAGTGCTGCTCACACCTTGTATAAACAGCAGCGGAGACTCAACAAAGATTTGGTAGCTTGATAGATTCTTGATTATCTGGCAACTGATAGTCAACAAGACAGGTAGGAACTAAAGACAGACGGACAGATGGACAGACAGGCAGATAGAAACAGACAGATGGACAGACCGACAGACAGAAACAGACAGACAGACAGATGGACAGACAGACAGACAGACAGACAGACAGACAGACACAGACAGACAGACAGACAGACAGACAGACAGATAGACAGACGGGCAGGCAGACAGACAGACAGACAGACAGACAGACAGACAGACAGACAGAGAGACAGACAGACAGACAGAGACAGACAAAGCTGAGCGGAAAGGAGTAGAAAAAGCCATGCTCACAAAGACTGATAGACTCTGTTGCGCCCAGAAGCAGAGGAAGCGGCAGAGTGCTGCTGCTGCTGCTGCTGAGCTGGCGGCAGGCAGAGGGCACTAGAGGAGCGGGAGGCGGGCTGCCCGCCAGACACGGATGAATCATCCCGCCTGTCCAGCAGCCGCTCCATGACCTGGGCCCGATGAGGCGGACTCAATCGGAGGAAGCTGTTGGAAGATTTGATCTCACTCCAGGCCAGGTCTTCAACCAGCTCTAGGCAGGTCTGCTCGACAAAGTCGGAATTGATGTAGAGCGAGTTTATTAGCAGCACGTGCAAGCAGATTGAAGCGTTCAATACGCGCATGATGAACTGGAGACACTTGGCCCGCACTTTGGCGCACAGATATTTGTCGGCTAAGCGGCATAGAGATTCCAGCGTTTCCATGGTTACAGGGACGCCGCAGTCCGGATAGAGCTGCTCTAGAAACGCTCTGACCTACGTTTGGTTATAAAAAGATTAATAATTACAAAATAATGATATATGAAAGAATAGTAGCAGTAGTAGTAGTAGTAGTAGTAGTAGTAGTAGTAATAGTAGTAGCAGTAGTAGTAGTAGTAATAGTAGTAATAGTAGTAATAGTAGTAGTAGTAGCAGTAGTAATAGTAGTAGTAGTAATAGTAGTAATAGTAGTAATAGTAGTAGTAGTAGCAGTAGTAATAGTAGTAGTAGTAATAGTAGTAGCAGTAGTAGTAGTAGTAGTAGTAGTAATAGTAGTAGTAGTAGTAGTAGTAGAGCAGTAGTAGCAGTAGTAATAGTAGTAGTAGTAGTAGTAGAGCAGTAGTAGCAGTAGTAATAGTAGTAGCAGTAGTAGTAGTAGAGCAGTAGTAGCAGTAGTAATAGTAGTAGCAGTAGTAGTAGTAGTAGTTTTAGCAGCTTTTTGCTTGACATCCGGCCATAGACAATGAAGCCAATAAATCAAATATTATATCGACAGCTATCCAGCCTCCCAGGGCAAATACCTCATCAAACTCCTCGTCCTCCAGAGTCACGAGGCCGCTCTGTTTCTCCTTAAATTCGCTGGCTAACAGGCCGCGAAAGAATTCGGACTCCAGCAGCAGCACGTCTCGGTGGCAATACAACCGACGATTCTGGCATTCGATAATCAAATTAGACCCGGGATTGCTGGCTGAGCACAGGTCTATCGGTTTCTCGCGCAGCACAATGCCGTCCGACACTTCGTGTACTCGAATTCGCAGCCGGGCTACGAGTCTCTCGCAGGCTGAGGAGCCGCCGCCGCCGCTCCCGCCGGCGTCCGATCCGGCGTCGTCGTTTGCGCCGCCGCCGATGCAGCTGCTCAGGGCCGCTGAGGACAGCCGGCGCACCTGTTTTATTGAGAATTGGGGATGCCGGATAAAAACGCGTCAAGTCGAGCAAAAGCTGTTTTAGGTCAGGTGGAGTTTCAATTATACCTGTGTCAATAGATGCTGAGTTCTCAGACAGCAGACACTCCACCGGAACAGAACTCAGACAGCAGACACTCCACCGGAACAGAACTCAGACAGCAGACACTCCACCGGAACAGAACTCAGACAGCAGACACTCCACCGGAACAGAACTCAGACAGCAGACACTCCACCGGAACAGAAATCAGACAGCAGACACTCGACCGGAACAGAACTCAGACAGCAGACACTCCACCGGAACAGAACTCAGACAGCAGACACTCCACCGGAACAGAAATCAGACAGCAGACACTCCACCGGAACAGACAGAACTCAGACAGCAGACACTCCACCGGAACAGAACTCAGACAGCAGACACTCCACCGGAACAGAACTCAGACAGCAGACACTCCACCGGAAGAGAACTCAGACAGCAGACACTCCAACGGAACAGAACTCAGACAGCAGACACTCCACCGGAACAGACAGAACTGAGACAGACAGCAGACACTCCACCGGAACAGAATTCAGACAGCAGACACTCCACCGGAACAGAACTCAGACAGCAGACACTCCACCGGAACAGACACAACTGAGACAGACAGCAGACACTCCACCGGAACAGAAATCAGACAGCAGACACTCCACCGGAGCAGAACTCAGACAGCAGACACTCCACCGGAACAGAACTCAGACAGCAGACACTCCACCGGAACAGAACTCAGACAGCAGACACTCCACCGGAACAGAACTCAGACAGCAGACACTCCACCGGAACAGAACTCAGACAGCAGACACTCCACCGGAACAGAACTCAGACAGCAGACACTCCACCGGAACAGAAATCAGGCAGCAGACACTCCACCGGAACAGAACTCAGACAGCAGACACTCCACCGGAACAGAAATCAGGCAGCAGACACTCCACCGGAACAGAAATCAGGCAGCAGACACTCCACAGGAACAGAACTCAGACAGCAGACACTCCACCGGAACAGAAT
Organism: Macrostomum lignano; assembly: GCA_002269645.1. NCBI lineage: Eukaryota > Metazoa > Platyhelminthes > Macrostomidae > Macrostomum > Macrostomum lignano. The sequence goes on along the minus strand of NIVC01000509.1, from coordinate 154,252 downwards.
TCAGACAGCAGACACTCCACCGGAACAGAACTCAGACAGCAGACACTCCACCGGAACAGACAGAACTCAGACAGCGGACCCTCAAAAGCACAGATGCTCTATGAACTCACCGAAATGAAATTCTTAATGCCCCAGGTGAGCTGCTGCACTCCCCGTACACAAGCTTGAAACAGTTTATCGGAATGCTGATGCCGTTTCAAGGCGATGCGCAGGCCTGTACCATCGGCGCGTTGCAGACTGAAGTCGATGCTGAAGGTGGCCCGCACTCGATAATAAGACATGGCCGTGCGCGGCTGTACGTGCAGAAAATAGCTGACAAACGGGCCAGATTGGCTCTGACTGCGAAACAGCCTCAGTGTCCATTTTAAATGGGCATCCCAATTTGGTAGGCGGAGTTCGATAAATTCTTTAAAATCGGCATCGGACACAATGCGAGACACTGGCAAACTGACGGTCGCGTGATTGAAATCTGACGACTCCTCTTCGGCTGAGGCGGCACTGAAAGATTCGTCCATATTGCTGAGCACTGCTAGGCTGAAATTTAGTCAGTTTTTAGTGCAGACAGGCTAACTATACTACTGAAAGTAGAAATCAATAAACTAAAAGGAACACTTATGCACGGGCATTATTTTATTGGATAAATAAATCCAATGTCTCCGTATTTGTCCGTTTGTCCGGCTGTCTGTGTGTCTGTCTGTCTGTCTGTCTGTCTGTCTGTGTGTCTGTCTGTGTGTCTGTCTGTCTGTGTGTCTGTCTGTCTGTGTGTCTGTCTGTCTGTCTGTCTGTCTGTCTGTCTGTCTGTCTTGGAGTCGGTCGGTCTGAGGGGTACCCAGCCCTAAGAGTGAGATGCTGATATACCAATCGGCTCAATGGAGGAGCTGCTGAGGGAGTTTCTATATAAATAATACGAGCAAAGGTGCTGATCGTGATCCTAATCGGTGAATGTTAGCTATTAAACAAGAATGCCTGATGCTATTAGGCACGATGCCTGAGATAAAAAATAAAAATGTCAAGACAGAACCAGCAAGTTTACTCCAATTTGAAACCATCTCTTTAATTCCAATTTCAATCTTGACCATATCAATTAGATCCAGCGCCAGGTCATCACGCAGTCACACAAAGTTCCTCATCAGTTCAACTAAAATCACTTAGCAACGGTGACTTCCACTTCAACCTCGGGCTCGATGCTGATGCTAGTGATCTGCTTGACAGTCTCGGCTGGCGACTGCAGATCGATGAGTCGCTTGTGCAGCCTCAGCCGGTAGCGGTCCCAGGTTTTTGAGCCTTCGCCGCAGGGTGTCTTACGGGTGGTGAGGCTCAACACCTTAGTAGGCATGCGGACCGGACCCTTCACTGGCAGATTCTTATCTTTGGCACCTTTGATTAAGTCGGCGCAGACTTTCTCTAGGCTGCGCACGTTCTTGGATGTCAGGGTGATGCGAATGCGGTGCACCTGGGCCTGTTGCAGGTCTTCCTTGCCTTCTTTGGCGTCCATGGCTTTGTTTGATTAGGCTTAGTTAATTAATTAGGATTGATTGGACTTGCCCGAGTATACTCTTCGATAGCAGAGCAGCGCTGAGGCAGCATGCAAATATTAATATTTAGGCGGCTAGATAAAAAAGCTGATTATATATAGTGATAGCGGCTAGATCAAACAGCAGATTTTATATAGTGATAGCGGCTAGATCAAACAGCTGATGGTATATATCGATAGCGGCTAGATCAAAGAGTTGATGATAGATAGTGATGGCGGTTAGATCAAAGAGCTTGGGCAGATTTTGATAGTGGCTAGATTAAACAGATGATGGTATATAGTGATTGCGGCTAGATCAAACAGCTGATGGTAGATAGTGATGTCGGTTAGATCAAAGAGCTTTGGCAGATTTTGATGGTGGCTAGATCAAACAGCTGATGATAGATAGTGATGCGGCTAGATCAAAGAGCTTGAGTAGATACTGATGATATTAGCTTAAAAAGACAGAATATACTGTTTTAGACTCCACTGTATACTTTCAGAAATAATGAAGTGAAAAAATTAAAAAAAGACTAAAAAATCAGCTCAAAAAACTTTATATTGATTTGCTTGCTTGCGACAGCCAGTAATTATGCTAACCTGATCAACAAGTTAACAATACGATATTACAATCAAGACAAACATTAATGCAAGAATTTACAAAAAACCCAAAATCCAATTTCTATAAAAAAATCTGGTTATCAATAGAACAGAGAAAATATGGTTTATTAGTACGATATGTAACTCAATAATGACATTACAAATATTGAAATTTTTAATAATAATGAAATATTATACAATAATAGGGTTCTGATGACAGCCAAAGAGTTTATTGAACATCACATACGATAATATTATGTTTTTTAATCCAACCACATTATTTTTCTTAGAAATAAGCAACAGAAACCTCGAACTGTCGTACAGCCTTTTTATTCTATGATTTATTTTGTTCCAAATCGGTAGCCGCTGAGTCTGATGCCTTCGTTGCTTCTGTACTTTCATTGCCGCTTTTAAAGTAGACATCGCATGAGAACACTTCCGGCGGATGAAATGTTGCAACTGGCTCACTCTCTGGTCGCTTTAGAGACGAGCGGGGCTGAATTATGATGGAAGGAACCATTGTAACTGCGATTTTTTCAATGTAAGATGCTGGAAATACTGTGTATGAGTAGCATCTTAACAGACAGGTACACATCCCTTCATCAGCCGGGAATATTGGGTGTTTGCATCAGTGACATCCTCACTCACAGATCCCCATGATCAGCTGGGAATATTGGGTGTTTGCATCAGTGACATCCTCACTCACAGATCCCCATGATCACATGGGAATATTGGGTGACTGCATCAGTGACATCCTCACTCACAGATCCCCATGATCACATGGGAATATTGGGTGACTGCATCAGTGACAGCCTCAATCACAGATCCCCATGATCACATGGGAATATTGGGTGTCTGCATCAGTGACAGCCTCAATCACAGATCCCCATGATCAGATGGGAATATTGGGTGACTGCATCAGTGACATCCTCACTCACAGATCCCCATGATCACATGGGAATATTGGGTGACTGCATCAGTGACAGCCTCAATCACAGATCCCCATGATCACATGGGAATATTGGGTGTCTGCATCAGTGACAGCCTCAATCACAGATCCCCATGATCAGCTGGGAATATTGGGTGACTGCATCAGTGACATCCTCAATCACAGATCCCCATGATCAGCTGGGAATATTAGGTGACTGCATCAGTGACATCCAGTCACATCCTCAATAACAAATCCACAACCGTTTATCCAAAATCAGTGAAATCAGTAAAACACCAAAGACACCCCCATACCTACGGATGCAAGAAATTTCATACACTTACAGTTAATCGAGACCTAATAGACTTCTTCAAAGACGTGAACTGTCCAATTTCAGTTTCGGCTAATGAGACTTTAGCCTCCAGAGTGTCCACATTCTGTTTGACAGTCTGCACCATTCTGTCTAAATTGTCAATCTGCAACAGCAACGGCTCGAGATGTCGGGTGCTTGCTAACACCTGCGGCAGTAAGGTGCCCAAACAGTGAGCGCTCTCCGATCTGATTAAATCAATTAGCGCGCAATAATCTTCTAGTCGAGCCAGCAGAATCTCCACTGTATCATCAAACTCCTTCTCCTGCGGGAGAGGCGTGCGGACTGATATCTAGCGGGCTGCTGTTGCCATTGACCCTGCAAAGCACTGATGCTGGCAGTGCACTGACTCACTAGAGCACTGATGCCAGCAGTGCACTGACTCACTAGGGCACTGATGCCAGCAGTGCACTGACTCACTAGGGCACTGATGTCAGCAGTGCACTGACTCACTAGGGTACTGATGCTGGCAGTGCACTGACTCACTAGGGTACTGATGCTGGCAGTGCACTGACTCACTAGGGCACTGATGTCAGCAGTGCACTGACTCACTAGGGTACTGATGCTGGCAGTGCACTGACTCACTAGGGTACTGATGCCAGCAGTGCACTGACTCACTAGGGTACTGATGCCAGCAGTGCACTGACTCACTAGGGCACTGATGTCAGCAGTGCACTGACTCACTAGGGTACTGATGCTGGCAGTGCACTGACTCACTAGGGTACTGATGCTGGCAGTGCACTGACTCACTAGGGCACTGATGTCAGCAGTGCACTGACTCACTAGGGTACTGATGCTGGCAGTGCACTGACTCACTAGGGTACTGATGCCAGCAGTGCACTGACTCACTAGGGTACTGATGCTGGCAGTGCACTGACTCACTAGGGTACTGATGCTGGCAGTGCACTGACTCACTAGGGCACTGATGCCAGCAGTGCACTGACTCACTAGGGCACTGATGCTGGCAGTGCACTGACTCACTAGGGTACTGATGCCAGCATTGCACTGACTCACTAGGGTACTGATGCTGGCAGTGCACTGACTCACTAGGGTACTGATGTCAGCAGTGCACTGACTCACTAGGGTACTGATGCCAGCAGTGCACTGACTCACTAGGGTACTGATGCTGGCAGTGCACTGACTCACTAGGGTACTGATGTCAGCAGTCCACTGACTCACTAGGGCACTGATGTCAGCAGTGCACTGACTCACTAGGGCACTGATGTCAGCAGTGCACTGACTCACTAGGGCACTGATGTCAGCAGTGCACTGACTCACTAGGGTACTGATGCCAGCAGTGCACTGACTCACTAGGGTACTGATGTCAGCAGTGCACTGACTCACTAGGGTACTGATGCTGGCAGTGCACTGACTCACTAGGGCACTGATGCTGGCAGTGCACTGACTCACTAGGGCACTGATGCCAGCAGTGCACTGACTCACTAGGGCACTGATGCTGGCAGTGCACTGACTCACTAGGGTACTGATGCTGGCAGTGCACTGACTCACTAGGGTACTGATGTCAGCAGTGCACTGACTCACTACGGCACTGATGTCAGCAGTGCACTGACTCACTAGGGTACTGATGCTGGCAGTGCACTGACTCACTAGGGTACTGATGTCAGCAGTGCACTGACTCACTAGGGCACTGATGTCAGCAGTGCACTGACTCACTAGGGTACTGATGCTGGCAGTGCACTGACTCACTAGGGTACTGATGCCAGCAGTGCACTGACTCACTAGGGCACTGATGCCAGCAGTGCACTGACTCACTAGGGTACTGATGCCAGCATTGCACTGACTCACTAGGGTACTGATGCTGGCAGTGCACTGACTCACTAGGGTACTGATGCCAGCAGTGCACTGACTCACTAGGGTACTGATGCCAGCAGTGCACTGACTCACTAGGGCACTGATGCCAGCAGTGCACTGACTCACTAGGGTACTGATGCCAGCATTGCACTGACTCACTAGGGTACTGATGCTGGCAGTGCACTGACTCACTAGGGTACTGATGCCAGCAGTGCACTGACTCACTAGGGTACTGATGCCAGCAGTGCACTGACTCACTAGGGTACTGATGCCAGCATTGCACTGACTCACTAGGGTACTGATGCTGGCAGTGCACTGACTCACTAGGGTACTGATGCCAGCAGTGCACTGACTTACTAGGGTACTGATGCTCTTGCAGCACTAACATGGCTGATTACTAGTCCAGAAAGATTCATATTGGCTTTGCAAATGATGAGCATTGTGACAATCTTACCTGAGGAATTGGAAAGCTAGTAAACAAATTTACAACATCTTTACAGAGAGCCTCTGCAGCAATGACAGGATCAACATCTGTGCTTTCATCAGTGGCTTTTGCTTGAACTACTTCAGCCTCTTGCATTGTGAAACTTCTAGAAAACAACCACTGAAATAGCATCAAAGGTAAGTGCATTCAAAATAGTTGCTAAACAATATGATCTTTTTGCAATATCCTAGTAGCAATTTTAGTCATTTTATATACTTAACAATAAAAGGTTGGTCTTATATCAAAGCTAAATCATGATTTATTAAAATCTGTCAAATGAAAATTAGCTTTTATTTAGTAAGCAATATAATTTCATTAACATATTAATATTGAAGGCTTTTTTGAAATACCTATCTTTAATTTGTCATGAATATGACATTCACTATCAACTAAATGTTCAATTATTCCAAAATTGTTCCCAAAGTGTCCACTGCCAAGATGTCTCATTGCCATATTGATCATTGATAATCTATCCCTTAGAACCTTAGGACCCACATATGCGCAACCTCCAAAATTCAGTCGGCCATGCGACTTAGTTTGAACAAAAATGTGACATAGTTTTTGGCCAAAAATGCGAAGTCCTTACATGTAAAAGAAACCCTAAAGCAAAATTAATGCAACTTTGGGTAAATGGCAGGAGTAACTAAACTATGGCTGTCTTATTAAGGCAAAATGCTTTGTCATCTACTTAGTATTACCTGGGTATTTATTTGGGTGGGCATTTTTGTGACTTACCTTGGTTGGCTGCCAAATTGGTTGGCTGGATCAGTTGACTCAGCTGGCTGTTGTGCATGTATGTTGTATGTTAGGACCCTAGTAAAAAGGCTTCAAAAAAGGTTCCTATGACATGCTAATATGCATAGGAAAGGCGTTTTAATTTTTCTAGTTTTCAAAAAACCAATTTAAAAAAACTGATATGAAAAAATATATTCTTCTGTGTTTCTAAAATTGAGCGAAGTGATAAGTTCTAGCAAAAAATTATTATAAAATAAAAAGCCTCTTTAATTTAATTGCTTTTTCAAGACTTAACTAATCTTTTTGAATAAATATACTTGAAATTTTGACAAAACTTTCATTGCTTTTACTTCGATTTTTCAACAGGTTAGCTTTTTTGCCTGTAGTCAAGAAAAATTTTTAATATGCTAAATTATGTTTACTACAAGAAAAAAGAATTAAAGGGAGTGATTATAGCAAAAATTATGAAATTGACTTTTTAGTCTTCTTATCCATTTTTGGTATTTTTGTAGGATTAGTCATTTTGGTAAGAAGCAAGTCATTTTAGTTATAAGAAAAACCCTTTGATGACAATCAATTTAGATAGAAAATTATATTCATCTAAAAGTAAAAACTTAAATATTTCTAGTTTTTATTTAAAGCTTTATTAAAAGAATTGAATAATATTTTGTTTCATTTTGTTTATTTGCTATAATAAAAGTTATGATTTTTTATATTAAACAATAAACATTTGCCATATCCTATAAATATTTTCCTATGTGTTTTTAGTATATATATAAAAATGAGAATCCTTTAAATAAGCCTAGACATACAATGACTAGATATATAATCAACTAGCATTTTGTCAACCAAAATTTTCATTTTGTCAATTAGACATTATAGCAATAGAAAATGTTGCTTGCAATACTAACTACTATAGGCAAAAAGGGCAAACAAAGCATCTCATTGACCTTGAATTTTAACTAAACAATGGAACACTGTTACACTGCCTTAGAACTTCGTAATTGGCAATGTCAGAGTGCCAGGCACCTTGCAGCAATATTTGCTATTTGCAACCGCCAACCTACTATTAGTGCTGCAAACTAGAAGGTAGTGGTTTCTTGATGGCACATTCACCATAGTAAAGCCAGCCTTTACCTAGCTATATAGCATCTATGGATATGTATAGTAGAGGTCGGAGGGGATTGAAATCTTCGGGCGGGATCGGGATCGGGAATAATTTTTTTCTCGGGATCGGGATTCGGGAATCGGGATCAGGTCTTTTAGTGTATTGTCCATGTAAAGTTAAACAAAATTGAGAAAAGATTGTCAAGATCAAAAAGTAAAACACAACGAAATTGATATGAAGTTTTGTAACCAACAAAGTAAATAATATAACGAGTACAAGTTGAAGCAAAATACCTTTAAGTAATCACTAATTCTATAAATTAGGCCTATTAATCGAAAGACCTGTTCCCGAATCTCGACTTTTTTAGGGTCAGGATTCTGGTCCCGCTGGAATTCAATTTTCCTCGGGATCCCGAGATTTCGGGATTGGGATCGGGATCCCATCCGACCTCTAATGTATAGTAAGGTATACAATTAGAAATATAGCCATTGTGCTTTATGGTAATATCTAGGCCTAGCAAATCCAAACAGAACTATATCTTATTGACATTAGCTATGCATTACTAGCTATATCATAAAAACATGCATTGATTTAACTAGGCCCTATTTTAAGTGATGTGATGGTCTTTAACAATCTAAATATAAATTCATAAAAATTAAACTCTTGTCTTAGGCCCTATTCTTATTTAATTAAAGTTGTCACAAAAAGAAATAAAAAAGACCAAATAAAATATATAAATGTCAGAACCAAAAAATCTATAAACTCAAGATCTATAATCTAATGGCAAGGCCTAACTATCTAGAATCTAACCTAGATTTTGTGGGTAAAAAAAGCAAAAAGTTCCAAGTGAGGTTATTAAGGTTTGTTGTAGGCCTAGCTTTATATCATCATGCAAAGCTTTAAGAGTTCATTATCCATTACTAAAAATGGTCTGTCGGTATCTATCTAGGTAGATGTGTGATCAATTTCAGAAAAATTATAACTAGGCCCTCTTAAAAACTTTATTATGCAAACATGTTCGAAAATCGTTCTCTTAAAAACGATTTTAAATAAGAACGAAATTTGTAAGATAAAACAAGTATCTTGCATCTTTCATGATAAAAAACTGTTTGGTTTTTTCTTTAGGGCTGTTAGCGCAATATATAACACTTACAAAAATTTTTTTGCTTATTTTTAATGATTTAGGTCTGTCACTTTTGAAAAGTAGTGAATGTCGAAAATTCGAAATTCAGATCTTTCTAATAAAAGTAGGGTCGTTCGCAAATTCTAGGAGGAGCAAAAATTTTAACAATTTTCCGAACATTTACTATTGTTACTGCCATATTGAAAATAATAGGACACTTTTATCTGTCAATAAAGATAATTTTTGGGTTGAACTTTATCATACAAAAGTGCTTTTAATCATCTGGCGGTATTAAGCGATAATTAGCGATGAAAAAATTCAAATTCAATCATTGTACCGATGTTATTAATTTTTGATACTACAATATGTCTGTAGCTAAAAAAAGTTGTTGTTGTGTTGAAACCTTGCTATATTACATTTAAAATGAAAGCTTATAAAAAATCTAATTTAAGAATTTTTTAAAGCTCAATAAACTGCACTACAAATGATTTTATAGACGCTTAACTGTACGCCTAGCATTTCCGGTAGGATAGCCTCTTTGCGTCTCACAAAATGTATTTTTCGGCTGACGTCTAAAATGCGTGCTTAAAATGATACATTTTGATGCAGATAATTAGAAAAACATGTCTTATTATCTTTTTGTAAAAAATTGTTATGAAATAGAGCACTATTGTTGATAAAAATAATTAAAAGCAACCATGCATCGCAATAAACTCCTACTTTAAAGCACAAAATAAATATCCTGTAACCACACTAGCATTCTCCATGGAGCACCTTTTGAGCTGAAATTTTACAAAGATATCCAGTAAAGTAAACTGAGCAAATGATTTTTTTTGTTTTTGAAAATACTTCAATTTGGCTATGTATCAGTTAGTTCATTGGACATATTTATTATATTTTTATTAAAATCCTTGTAACCAAGCTACAGAGAAACATGTGCAAAACTGGACCTTGAAATTTGACCTGAATGATCAGCAAATGTGTATCTCGAAATGATTTTTTTTGTTTTCATCAAGTCATTCTATGCTAATTTTTTCTGAAGGGAAAGATACCATATATTTAGAGTCAATAGGGGAAGCATTTAAACTTATTCAATAGTCATTAAAATTGCAACTATATTATTATAATATAGTAATACTATTATACATGTATTATATAGTAATATTAACTTCTAAGATGCCCTTATAAATTTAAGTAAAGACAACAGGCCTTAATTAATTAATCAGCATTTTGAAGAAACTGACCTTATACAGATGGGCGGGGGGCAAACGGCAACTTAAACCGAGGGACTCTGTGACATCCGCCAGCTTTTCGTTTTTCGAGGAGGCTCTTCCCCCTCCTTTTCGTTCTGGCCTGGCGTGGAAGCGGCTAGCTTCCTCGTCTTGGTCTGCTGGTGGGGGACGGATCCCCCCTGCTGCTTTTTTGCGGGGCAGGTGGCTGCTAAGTAGTTGGCTGCTGGCTAAGCGCCAACTACCCATCGACAGCCCTTAGTTGCAACTGGTACCACACGGGTTCTCGAGGGCCGCTCTTGTGGGGGAGGGCTCGGGCGTCGGCTGTCAACTCGACCTGGCGCCTGTGTCCCAAGCCCGCAGCCGGCCTCCCGCCCCCTGATCTTGCAGAGTGTGGACCGGGGGCCTGCCGGAGCCTCGCCTGGGAGCAATCCTGGGATAAGACGGCAACCCAAAGCTTCTCTGCTGTTTACCGTGGCAGAGGGTAGCTCCACGGAGCTGGCTGGGGGTATATCCAGTCCCCGAGCGGTTACCCCCCTCTTTTCTACATTTCAGTTTTTCCATTTCAGCCTACTCTGCATGGATAAATCAAAACCACCTGACACGGCTCGGGAGCCGTCAATTCCCGCGGCCGGGGGTCCGTCAATCCCCCAACCCTCCAACATGGAGGTTGATTCTGCCGCGAATCCCGCGGAAACCCCCACACCTCGCTCAGGTGCGTCCACCTCTACCCCCGCTACAGGGGCGTCTCAAAATGACGGCTTCCAGGTCGTCAACCGTCGCAGGCGCGATGATAAAACCTCGGCTGGCTCTGAGCGGAAAAGGCAGCAGCCAGACGAGCGTACCGACCCCTCGCTGGACCCCAAGAGGCCAAAGGAGGCCAATGCTGGCACGTACGCCAAAGTGGCGACGGAGCCGAAATTTAAAATCTGCGTGCGCGCGGCTAGCGGTACGCTGACCACCGCCCAGATGGAAGCATCAATCGGCATGATTGATGACTTCCTCTGGGAAAACGACGCCCTCGACATCAAAGTCGAGGCGACTCGAAACGCCAACGGCAGCGTCATCCTCGCCTTCAAGGACGAAGCCCAGCTCGAGCTCGCGCTGGCTAACCTGGTGTCCATCTCCTGGGACACCTGCACGACCGCTCTCCCGCCTATGGTCGTTGAGCGTGCCCGACCACCGCCGCCCTGCAGGCGCTACCGAGCCTTCTACTCCGGCTCGAGAAGCATCGAGGAGATCCGCGCCCGGCTCCTCAGTAAAAACCCCGACCTACCTCAGGACGGTATCCGGGCCTTCAAGGAGGTTCCGGCAAAAGGCGCTCCCGGCAAGACCCTGTACATGGGTTTCTCCGCGGAGTGGGAAGACGCCCTCAAGAAGGACGATTTTGCCGCCTACATCGGAGCGTGGAAGATCGTCTTCCACCTGCTGCTCAGGCGTCGTCCAGCCGGCGATCGGCGCCGAGGTGAGTCCGTGAGCTCGGATAGCTCTGGGAACGAGTAATGCCGTTCCCAACCCCGTGCCAAACTAGGAGCGGGGCGCTGAGGGCGAACCTTAACGGCCAGCCCAATGATGACACTGCCACCAGCAACCAAATAAATAATCCGCCGCCGGCGAACCAACCTGTTAACCTGCACATTATTCAGATCAACCTGCACCACGCCCTTGCAGCATCTAGCAACCTTTCAGGCACCTTTGCCAACAAGGAAGTTGACATCTACCTTATTCAGGAACCGTATACCCGCAAGGGGAAGCCGACCTGCCTGCCGCCAGGCTATCAGGTTCTGTACCTCTGCGCGAACGACACCCCCAGAGCTATCGCCCTCGTCAAAAACGACCTCCCGGCCACTATTATGCCAATGTTTTGCTCTAAAGACATGTGTACTTTCTCAGTCTTTGACTTGACCTTCGTTTCCGCTTACCTGGACATTCAGGAGGACGTCCCTCCCCCCTCCTGCAGGAGCTGGCGGACTTCTGTAATCTCCAGGATCGGAAGCTTATCGTTAGCTGCGATGCTAACGCCCACAACACTGCCTGGTCTAGTAGCGATACTAACAGGCGCGGTGACTTACTAATTGATTTCATTAACTCCTCCTCGTTACACATTTGCAACAGAGGCAGCAAACCCACATTTATTGTCTCTAATCGGCGTGAGGTTATCGACCTCACTCTCGTCTCCAACAACGCCCTCAATCAGGTCCACAGCTGGCTGGTTAGGGATGACCTCCCATCGCTTTCCGACCACTCGTACATTCAGTACAGCATCAGCTCCGTCGGAGCCCGTCATGAGAACCGGGACCGCCTTAATTTGAAAAAGGCCGACTGGACAGGTTTTCGAAGAGACCTGCTAAAACTCCTGACCGAAGCCAACTTACCGGACTCCAGCGAGGATCTCCCTGGCATTGAGCATCGGTGCAACTCCCTCGTTGAGATCCTAAACACCGCCATACGCGCTAACGCCCCTAAGCTGTTTTGCAGGAAGAAATACTCTCCTTGGTGGAGTCAAGAGCTCACTCGCATGAAGAAAAACACCCGCCGACTGCAACGCCTCGCAAACGGCTCGAATACCCCAGAGGATTGGGAGAACTACCACTCTGCTCTGAGGATGTACAAAAGTGCTATCCGAAGGGCTAAGAAGACCACCTGGAAAGCCTACTGCGCCGGCCTGGAAGGGCAACACCCCACAGCCCGGCTGGTCAGGACTCTCAGGCACGACACGCTAGCTCAGTGTAACTCCCTTCTGCACCTGGATGGTAACTACACTACCAGTGCCGAAGGTTCGCTAAATCTTCTTTTCTCCACCTGCTTTCCGCAGGTTGACGAACCGGAGTACGTGGTCGATGACCACAGGCCTTGTGATCACAAGCTTTTCCAGCAGTGCGCCACCCCCCAGCTACTCCAGCTGGCAGCAAATTCTTTTAAACCGTATAAATCGTCTGGCCCTGACAATATCGCCCCCTGTATCCTGCAGGAGGCGCTAAAGCTGCAAAACTTTGCTGATTCTTTCTCTAAATTGCTTGTTGACTGTTATACCACAGGTTACATTCCCACAATCTGGAGAATGTCCAGAGTCGTGTTCATCCCGAAACCTGCTAAGGGTGACTACACCAACGTGAAATCCTTCCGGCCCATCAGCCTCACTTCCTTTTGTGTTAAGCTGATGGAGAGGCTCATCCTGTGGAGGCTTCGAGAGTGCGACCTGCGCTCCGACCCTGTCAGTAAGTACCAGTACGCCTTCCAGCCTGGGAGGACGACTGAGCATGCTCTCCACGCCATTACCTCCAAAATTGAGAGTGCCATCCTTAGCAAACAACTCGCTTGCGGGTTGTTCGTTGACTTCGAAGGAGCATTTGACAATGTCCTCTTCCGCTCCTTCAGAAATTCTCTTTCCCGCAGGAATGTAAGACACAGCATTGTTCGCTGGATTTATTTTATGATCCGCAAAAGGTTTGTGACATCCACACTTATGGGCGTTACCCTCACCCGGGCGGTGATGAAAGGCGGCCCGCAAGGTGGCGTGCTAACTCCACTTCTCTGGAATCTCGTCATGGACGAACTTCTAACCGCTGACATTCCCAGCAGTATCACCAGGGCGGGCTACGCCGATGACGTTGCCGCGGTCGTCAGCGGACCCGACCCCGCCACTCTGCGCAACCTGATGCAGCAATTCGCCGACAAGGCGGCCGACTGGGCTACACAGCATGGCCTAAAAATCAGCGTCACTAAGACTGTCGCTGTCGTTTTCACCAAGCGCCGTAAGTGGGAGATGAAAAACCTCACTGTCTATGGCAGAAACATCCCCTTCAAGAAGGAGGTCAAATACCTCGGTGTGACGCTAACGCATGACCTGCGCTGGACGAAGCACCTTGATAACGTCATCGGTCGGGCAAAACGCTGCTTTGCCCAGCTGCGCAGAGCCATCGGGCCGACTTGGGGCCTCTCGCCTAGAACGGTCCGTTGGATTTATACCGGCATCATCCGGCCCAGTATCACATACGCGAGTCTCATCAGGACTAGCGTGCTGGAGCAGAAGGCCGCCCGTCAGCGGCTGTACCAGCTTCAGGGCAGCATTTGCCGTGCCATCACAGGTGCGTACCCGTCCACCCCTTACGAGGGGCTGAACACTATCCTTAACCTACCTCCGCTTCACCTATTTATTAGGGCGGAGGCTATGAAGTCTGCCTCCCGGCTTATCAGAGATAAAACGTTAAATAACGCGCCCTCTGGCTTTATGCCAATGAAAACATTAATCCCGCATATGGACTTTGTCCGCCGCGACCTTAACAACATCCACATGGACCTGGGCAATGTGGATAGTCGACCTCCCGCCCTCAACATCAGGAGGGGCTTCAAGACCGCCATCCCTGGCCGAGACAACATTCCGCTGGATGTCGGTGTGAACCGGCGCAGCCAGGGCATTCACTGCTTCACCGACGGCTCGCTGTTCAACGGCCGCGCTGGAGCGGGTATTGCCATTTTCCACGAGGGTAAGATGCTTCTCCAGGAAAGTCTGCACCTCGGTGAGAACACCTCAGTTTTCCAAGCTGAAATTTGCGCCATTGAGCAGTGTGCCCAGCAACTGTTTCAGGCGAACATTAATAATTTTGACATTAATTTCTACACTGATAGCCAAGCTGCTATTAAGGCCTTAACCACTGAGAATATCTCCGCTGCTACAGTATCTCAATGCCACCGCAGTGTGCAATCTCTCTCAGTCCTTAACAGGATTAGAATTATCTGGACACCTGGTCACAGCAACATCCTGGGCAACGAGCTCGCGGACTCTCTCGCCAAGGAGGGCAGCAACCCAGACGGCAACCACCGTCTGATGAGGCTACCCACCCCCAGGTCGCAAGTCACCCGCCATATCAACAGGTGGCTCCATCAGCAGCACCAGCTCCACTGGAACAGCTGCACCGAGTACAGGCAGAGCCGCTCTGCCATGCCTAACCTGAACAGGAAAGTCTCTGATTATCTGATTTCGCTTAACAGAACCGACCTCAGGGAGATGTGCATGGTCCTAACCGGCCACGGATTCTTCCAGAGACATATATCGTTGCAAACCGGTTGCCCTCCCACCTGTCCCTTCTGTGGCATAGGAGAGGAGACCGCGGAGCATCACGTCACCTTCTGCCCTTACTTCAACAAGGCGCGGCACAAATACCTCGGCCACCCCCAGCGGATGGACGAGCTGACCACCGCGGACAATATCCGAGACCTCCGCGCCTTCGTCCGGGACTCCGGCCGGATGAGGGTCGCCGATGCCTCCACTGCGGACCTGCCGACTACTGGCGGGGACTGGGCGCACCCCCAAGGCTAATCCTTGTGCTCTTTTACCTTGGGGTTGCGATAGGGGCCTCGCGGCCTATTCGCGGCGCCTGCGCCCCCCGTCAGTAGTAAGTAAGTAAGTAAGTACTACTTTAGCCCCAATCTACTACTAAGGTAATGTCTCAATCTACTCCTCAAGTCGCTTTCTGCTAGTCCAGCAGTAATCTATAATGCAGTTTTAGCTACTTAAGTACTCACAGCCATGTCCGCAGCCATGCGATCAAAAGCGGCCTTGCCCACACCGTATGGCACGTTAAACAGGTAGCTCAATCCGCCGCCGGAAGACACGTTAATGATTAGTCCAGTGCCTCGCTCTACCATCATGCGAGAAGCGTACACAGAGCAGATGTAGTGATTGCGCAATCCTACATTGTTCACTTCGTCCCACATATCCGGCGACATTTCCCAGAACATTTTGCCCCTGTTTTCAGCAATTGCACGCGCAGCTGAAAATGCATTGTTAACCAGCAAGTCCAGACGACCATTCTGTTCTCGTTGAATCTGCTCAAATAGTTGCTTCACATCCTCGTCATTTCTGTGATCGCATTGAACGCCAATAGCTTGGCCGCCTCTGGCTTTGATCTCTGCCACTGTTTCTTTAATGCTGCCGCCAACTGCGGCGACATCGCCATCAGCTTTGACAGAGTTCACTGGCTCAAGCGTCCTGCCAGTGACGTACACAATAGCCCCGGCTTGACCCAATTGGATAGCGATGCCTTTGCCAATGCCGCGAGTGGCGCCCGTGACTAGACAAACCTTGCCAGAGAGTGACATAATGAAACCTGTTTGGTTCGCCTTTGGCTGCAAAGAAGAAAAGTGATTCTTTCAAATTAGTGACAAATGTAATCAAACGTAAAAATAATTTGGTAGATGCAGCTTATTTATATAACAGAAATTAACCAACAAGCTAAAGAATACAATAACGCTACTAAAGTAGGGATGAATCTAGACCGCACCGGTACAATTATATTGTTACACAATTCATTTATGATAAATTTAAGAAAACTTCACACGCAAGTGCGTCAAAGATGAGCAGAAAATACATCAATCAAGCGAATGCTTTAGTTGTAGAGTCGAATTTTAAAAAAGCAAATAAGCATTTATCTAAGAGACGCAAAGTATATATCAGCGGAGTAATTATGATTTTTATTAAAGTAACTGATTGTTATTCTTGCACTTCTGTTATCGAGCGTACAAACTAGTTACGTTTTGAATAATAACTTGAAATGGCTAAATCTTAAGAGGGGATGATGTGCGTTAGCTAAATTTACTTCGTATCAACAGATACAATCAGTGTAAAATAAGAATACCTATACGAGGCGCATTTGCGGAACCAAAGTTTACCTTTCAAAATAAATTTAAATCAGAGTTTAATCAATTTCAACTAGTTGAATCAGACAGACAAGTAAGTAAATGGAGTCGGCTTAGAGATTAGTAACTAGAACCGGCTTCCAAACAGAGCCAGACAGAACCGCGGCACTTTCACAAAGGTTGGTACAAAACCGGCCAGCCACGAATAACCCGCGTGGGATAGCATGAATTTTAGCGAGCGCATGCTGAGCACCTGACGATTGCCAGCGTCGCGCAGGCAGTACTCGTCGGCAAGGTCGCCAGTCAGCAGCACTCGGCCAGTCTTGTCCTTTAACAAGCTGCTCACAGGTGTAGAAGCCAATGCAACAATGGCTTTTCCAGAAAACTCGACAGTCTCGCCTTGCTCAAACACTCGACGCTGCTGCGGCGGCATATTTGACAGATTAGACATGATCTCTTCGGTTTGAACAGCGCCGGGCCACAGACTGACGGCGGCCACGCCTCGGGACTTCAACTCAACGGCCATATCGCCTGCCAGACGATCTACAGCCGCCTTTCCTACACCGTAGGGCACGTTAAACAGGTAGCGCAATCCGCCAGCTGAGGAGATGTTAACAATAAGACCCGTGCCCCGCTCTACCATCATGCGAGAGGCGTACACAGAGCAGATGTAGTGATTGCGCAAGCCTACATTGTTCACCTCGTCCCAAGCTGACACGTCCAGCTCCCAGAACTTCTTGCCTATCGATTCAAAAATGTAAGACACAGCCGAATAAGCATTGTTAACCAGCAAGTCCAGACGACCATTTTGCTCTTGCTGAATCTGCTCAAACAACCGCTTCACATCCTCGTCCTTCTTGTGATCGCACTGAACACCAATAGCTCGACCGCCTCTGGCTTCAATCTCTGCAATGGTTTCTTTGATGCTACCGCCAACTGCAGCACCTGGCTTCGGGTCCATCGTTCGGTCAGTGATGTACACCGTGGCACCGGCCTCGCCCAGCTGCAGGGCGATGCCTTTGCCGATACCGCGAGTGGCGCCTGTGACTAGACAGACCTTTCCAGATAGAGACATGACTATATTTGCTGCAATGGTTAACGAATAAAAATTATTCTATGAGTGCAGGGTACGCAACAAACAACTCATCCTAATAGCTGTAAAAATCGGCTGCTTCTAGGGCTGTATTAAAGTCTTTACTGGGCTGGAATCTAGTATATTATTTCTAATTATTTCTATATTATTTCGATTTGGAATATTATTTCTCTTCGACGGGGTTCACTTGTGTTAATCTATCTATTATTTGGATTCTTAAGTTCATTCAGATTTCTGAATTAGATATTTGTTGGATTATCCTAGTTGGTGTGACTTTAATACGGACAGTACGGTGTCAAATCAGCCGTAGAATCAATCTATCAGATTGTTGGCAAGGTGTCAATTTTACCGCTAGTTAAGACAATAAAAATGACAAAGTGAAGAAGAATACAGTGATGATGAACTGAAGGAATAAACTTCACCAAAACAGTTACCACAAAAATCAATCCGGTTATTTTATTTGAACACTTCCATCGATGCACAAGATGAACATATCGGTAAAGAAGAAGCTACCAGATAAACTAGGCCAACAAGTGCATTTACTAAAAAGAAAATCGTTTCGCCCATGTCTATCCATATTTATTAAGGTTGTTTGGCTACTTGATTCTGTAGACAAAACAAGGTACACACCTTTTAATACAATATATTGAGCGCGGCTATTGACAACAGAATTAGTGGAAAGGTTATGTAAATTAAAGGATTAGTTGTTGGTTAATTAAGTCACAAACAACAGCAACCTGATCACTGCTAGTGTGTTTTGTGTGTATTCACAAGGTTCAACAAAAATGGTGATCAATGCACAGTGCACTTTAAGGCAAATAAGCAACAAACTAAATCTATTATATATTGTATCTAGTTGACAAGCTACAGCATAGATTAACGCATAATGGTGTTGAATGCAAACAGACATCTGTAATAACATTAACATTCATTTGTTTAGTAATTGCAACCGCAAAAACGATGGCCAGTTACAACCGGTGTGACAAGGTTTCGGGGATATAAACAGGATTCAGTTTATTATCGAGGTTTGAATCGATTTCTTTGGCACACAATGAGTGCTTGATTAATAATTAATAAAACACAAACTGAAACCCTTTGATTCGTGCATCTGGGAGAGGATGAAAGCTCCACAATATTTTAACAGAATCAGCACTCAAAGCGCACCTGTCAGCATCAGGGCAAGGATAGGTTAAATAAACAGATAGAAGACAAAAACTAACAAAATAGGCGTACATTCAAGGCGTATATTTCTTTTCTCATAGTCAAAAAGGCCTACTAGACTAGATATGGATTATAAGGAAGGGTTAAGATTTAGATAACAAAATCGATGATAGCAATTATGTACAAGTCTTAATAAAATATGACTTGTACACAAATCAGGCAATATAGTAGATTAATAACGGGTTTTAATATAGATATCCTACTAACTTTAAGCAGACTTAGACATGGCATTACGTTATCTCTATTACAGTTTTTCAATTCCATGTTTACCTCCTTTTAGAAGTCTTGAAAGCAGAGAAAAACGCAACAGATAATAAACTCAGAAGAAAAGCACGATATCCGCATGATTCTTAACTATGATAGATGATTTTTGTCCACAGGAACTTTATGGGTAAAAGACAGTAAACTGTATTACTGCTTACTTTGATGAGTCAGTACCTTGTCACCCAATTAGTTCATTCATATTAAATGTACTAGTTAATGGAATTCTCATCTCATGAGCTCTAGTCTATGGACAAACCTGAAATTACTAGAATATCTAGATAGAACTAAACTTCTTTGAGCAGCGCGCTGCGCTGCGAGCAAAATACATGTAGATTCCTTATAGCGCAACTAATTACTGAAGTAAAAGTGTAGTACAGTCTACAGCCTGAAGTAGCCTGTGTAAGATGCGGAGGGATGATTTTTGCATAGGAAGCCACTAAGGTAAGGTTGATGGAACTATGGGGAGGTGAGAGATTCAAAGCGAGGGACGGAAGCCATGCATAGGTCGATCATAAGTTTGATTATTGCAAGAGTCTGGGATGCATTAACGAGAGGCGGACGAGAGCATAGAAATAAAGCGGGCTAAATATATTAATACACAAAATTACATGTACTAGCTAGTAATTTCAGAATGGTCAGCGACTCCTCCGATTTGTATCCTCGACCGCGTGCCCACAAATCCCCCGGCAGACCCTGTCGCAGTTGGTGGTTGTGCACAGAATACAATGTTAATTTTCAAGCTTCTCTGCAAAAAATGCGTGATGCACTCAAGATGCGTGCTAAAGTCTACTTCTTTGATTGATGGCTGGGTTTTGCCTTTTCGCTTGTGATCATCAAAAGCTTGGGCGTCATTGCTACTGGTGTTTCAGTGTGCGCATTATGTCTGGTTATCATATTATGTGCATGTGCAGTGTCTTTTACCTACATTTTTGTTTGTCTCTGTTTCCTGCATGCTCTTTCGCATTTTTACACCTCGCACATCCTCATTTTTCTCAATTAACAAGTGAAATCTTTTCTTAAAGACTAATTGCTATTTTAGTTAAGCTAGTAGGTTTTTGGTAATTAAATAATTCAATTTTGTCTATTTTCCAAAAAGTTTCAAAAAATGAATTAATTAAAATAAATTTGAATTATTTTAAGTTGGAGTAAAATGTCTAATAAGTAACTATAATTTTTTATTTTAAGTACATGTAGCTTTGGTATAAGTATTAATGTAATAAGTACTTAAAGTAAAATAAAGCAAGTTATAGTTTTCAGAAATTGCTACAAATAATCAAATATATACTAGAATCCGAATTCCTTTATTAAGGAACATGCAGTTGATATTAAATCCACAATGTGCTTTTTGGTGTTCAAGGATAGTTCCCTGACTTTTTCTATTATTAGTTAGATTTTATTATATTTAATGTAAAAATGAACAATTCTATTTATTCACCGTAAAAATGAACATTCTTTATTTGTCGAATCATCTTGACTTTGAAAAGATACATAGTGAAAACTTGATTTTTAATTCAACCTTTCAAGACTTATTTAGACTTCTTAATTCAGTGATTAGTTAAACTGATCGAAGTCCTTTCGAGTGCATGCTATAATAATTTCGCACTTTTTCGCACACGATAATTTTAAATGTCTGGGATTTAGAGCAGAGTAACAAAATGCTGTGCTCAAAAACATTTCCTTTGTCAATTTCTTGTTCTTTTATTTTTGCAAAAGAAATTTAACTGCATATTTAAAATAAAAATAGAAGAAAATTTTATTTTCTCTTTAATATTTTTGTCGTTTATTTTCCGCAACAAAGAATAACAAATAGCCTTGATTTCTTCTCAATTTCAAGTTTTCTTGTGGTTTTAGTAGCAGCTTCTTACAGAAATTGTCGAAATAATTTTTTTTGTACGATTATTGGTCGATGTATAAACTTTTTTTGCAATAACAAAAAGTTGTGACCTAGCTTTGAGAACGACCCAGTAATTTATCCGATTTAAAGTAGTCACTGCGAGTTACTACCGCTATACTATTCGCAGTCTCGCTGCAGTTGGACAGAAACGGTGTTAACGCGCCTTAAATTTTTAGAATTTAAAGAAGCGCATTGCAAAAAATCGTTGTTTTATCACTTTAGTCTTGCGCTTTGGTTTTTCGAAGTTGTTTTTCAGCATTAGGCCTATTACTGTATTAGTGGTTTTGAAATCTGGTCTAGAATAATTTGGGTACCTTGTCTGAAAATTATACTATAAATCTACTTAGTAGATTTTAAGTAAAAAAGTTGACCGCCTGTCCCTACTAAAGTCTAAACAAAAGTATATTAATGGCTGAAAAAGAAAGCCTAATCCCTCAATCCCATGCATCCCAGACACATCAGCATGAAGCTACTGGTAAGTTTTTGTTGTAGCTAAATGCAATGCGTTTTGAAACTCAAGACTCAAAATCAGTCTCAATACCAGGGTCAGGATTATGTACTGGTGTATGCTAGAATGAAGACTGCTTTGTTAATTAGCTTATGTATGCCAATGTATGCCAATAGACTAAAAATGTTTTCAACTATATATGCTAAAGTTATATGTTTTTTCATTCTTGAATTCATTATTCATCCTGAGTAACAAACTTAAAAATTATGGACTTTTGCAATGTGTACTGAGAAAAGACAATTATAAAAAAGAACTTTAAATATTTTTTGCTAAAATTAAGGAAAAATAAGTTTTTTATGGTTCAAAGTTTAAACTTATCTTTTATTATCCCTTATTCCATGTTGATAGTATTTCATATAGCCTATTTTATATAGTCACTTTATTTGATCCTAACATATATGCAAGTATGCCATAGATATAAGCAAAAAATTTCTATTATGTCATATCTGCTGAGATATATGCTGATGTATGCTAAAAAAGGCATGTACCCTTGTTGTATGCTGGGAAGTCTCAGTATACATGTCATCTTCCAAACTATGGCATATTATACTTTGTCCCCTACTTAGTCCCACTTGCCCCTGCCTTGCTCTGATTTGCCTGACCTGCCTTGCCTTGCCTTGCTTTTCTTTACTTTAGGCTAAATTTGCCCTAGCTTGAATTTTTAGTGGAAAAAACCATCTTTTTGACTTGATTATAGGGGCAATAGGACATTTTGGAAATAGTCATTTTAGTGACAGTTTTAGGTTATTCTAATGAATCTTGAGATAGAAATATAACAACATAAACAATATAGCTTAACTGCCTTGAAATAACTTTCTATGATGAATAGAAAACAATATGCTTAAAACCATCTGATCTAAATTGATCTATTTCACTTGCTAATATCAATTTACAAGGCAATTTTTAGCAAGAAGTTTGTTTTTTGCAAATGAATAACTTTGCACTGAATAAACAGACTTTTAAATAGGAAAAGAGAGGGAAAAAGCTTTGTCAAAAAAGGGATCTTCAAAAATATTTAATCCTATTGATTTTCATTGGAATTTCAATTTATGTCATCTTTTCAGAAAAACTATGATACTTATGTTACAAAAATAGGTTATAATGCTAGAAAATGAATATTTGCAAGAGAACTGTGGGCATCCTGGTGCAGTGCTTTTGGCAATGCCACAACAACCAGTCAGACAGATTTATTTAGGTGGGCATTTTTGCAACTTACCTTGGCTGGACCCCTCACCAGCTTGCCAGATAGCAATTCTGCCTATTACACTGATTCTTGAGCATGTACACATGCTCACACATACATGCGCAACAACCCTGACTTGCACTGGCCTCGCAACTTACCTTTTGACTAAACCAAAAATAAAAGAAACCTAGGCAAAAATTAACACATAATTCTAGGTAAACGGCATGAGTATCTATGACTGTATTATTAAGGCTGAATGCTTCGTCATCTAATTAGTACTACGTGCATGTTTTTTGGGCGATCATTTTTGTAACTTACCAGATTTCAAACGCATTTATCACTGAGCTGCTCTGCTTTATTTTACTCAACCCTATCCTCGCAGAAACGGCCGTGTCAGTGACTGTGACGCCAACATCGCCAGGTTTCACCACAATCAACTGTCAGATATGCAGCTCAGTGATCAGCCTAGAAGGCAAATACAATCAGCACGTTGTCAAATGCCAGCAGTGCGGCGAGGCTACACCGATTAAATCAGCCCCGCCAGGCAAGAAGTACGTGCGCTGCGCCTGCAATTGCCTGTTGATATGCAAAGCTACTGGTAGGCGGATTGCCTGTCCAAGAGAGAACTGCAAGCGTATCATCACCCTGACTGGCGGTGGCGGCACTGGCGGGGGCAGCCATGCCGACTATGGCACCAATTCGCAGGTTCGTTCAGATAATACAGTACTGAGCCTAGTAAAATGTTTTCTCTTCTGTTTTCTATCTACTTCTAATCCTAAGAACTCAGTTGTATTGCTGGGAATCGCCATCTATCCTTTAGGATTCGCCTTCTATCCCTTAGGAATCACCATCTATTCTTTGGGAATCGCCATCTATCCCTTAGGAATCGCCATCTATCCCTTAGGAATCGCCATCTATCCCTTAGGAATCGCCATCTATCCCTTAGGAATCGCCATCTATCCCTTAGGAATCGCCATCTATCCCTTAGGAATCGCCATCTATCCCTTAGGAATCGCCATCTATCCCTTAGGAATCGCCATCTATCCCTTAGGAATCGCCATCTATCCCTTAGGAATCGCCATCTATCCCTTAGGAATCGCCATCTATCCTTAGGAATCGCCATCTATCCCTTAGGAATCGCCATCTATCCCTTAGGAATCGCCATCTATCCCTTAGGAATCGCCATCTATCCCTTAGGAATCGCCATCTATCCCTTAGAAATCGCCATCTATCCCTTAGGAATCGCCATCTATCCCTTAGGAATCGCCATCTATCCCTTAGGAATCGCCATCTATCCCTTAGGAATCGCCATCTATCCCTTAGGAATCGCCATCTATCCCTTAGGAATCGCCATCTATCCTTTAGAAATCGCCATCTATCCCTTATGAATCGCCATCTATCCCTTATGAATCGCCATCTATCCCTTAGGAATCGCTATCTATCCCTTAGGAATCGCCATCTATCCCTTAGGAATCGCCATCTATCCCTTAGGAATCGCCATCTATCCCTTAGGAATCGCCATCTATCCCTTAGGAATCGCCATCTATCCCTTAGGAATCGCCATCTATCCCTTAGGAATCGCCATCTATCCCTTAGGAATCGCCATCTATCCCTTAGGAATCGCCATCTATCCCTTAGGAATCGCCATCTATCCCTTAGGAATCGCCATCTATCCCTTAGAAATCGCCATCTATCCCTTAGGAATCGCCATCTATCCCTTAGGAATCGCCATCTATCCCTTAGGAATCGCCATCTATCCCTTAGGAATCGCCATCTATCCCTTAGGAATCGCCATCTATCCCTTAGGAATCGCCATCTATCCTTTAGAAATCGCCATCTATCCCTTATGAATCGCCATCTATCCCTTATGAATCGCCATCTATCCCTTAGGAATCGCCATCTATCCCTTAGGAATCGCCATCTATCCCTTAGGAATCGCCATCTATCCCTTAGGAATCGCCATCTATCCCTTAGGAATCGCCATCTATCCCTTAGGAATCGCCATCTATCCCTTAGGAATCGCCATCTATCCCTTAGGAATCGCCATCTATCCCTTAGGAATCGCCATCTATCCCTTAGGAATCGCCATCTATCCCTTAGGAATCGCCATCTATCCCTTAGGAATCGCCATCTATCCCTTATGAATCGCCATCTATCCCTTATGAATCGCCATCTATCCCTTAGGAATCGCCATCTATCCCTTAGGAATCGCCATCTATCCCTTAGGAATCGCCATCTATCCCTTAGGAATCGCCATCTATCCCTTAGGAATCGCCATCTATCCCTTAGGAATCGCCATCTATCCTTTAGAAATCGCCATCTATCCCTTATGAATCGCCATCTATCCCTTAGGAATCGCCATCTATCCCTTAGGAATGGCCATCTATCCCTTATGAATCGCCATCTATCCCTTAGGAATCGCCATCTATCCCTTAGGAATCGCCATCTATCCTTTAGAAATCGCCATCTATCCTTTAGAAATCGCCATCTATCCCTTATGAATCGCCATCTATCCCTTAGGAATCGCCATCTATCCCTTAGGAATCGCCATCTATCCTTTAGAAATCGCCATCTATCCTTTAAGAATCGCTATCTATTCCTTAGGAATCGCCATCTATCCCTTGGTAAACGTTTATCATTATAAAAGCTATGTTTACAATGCCAAAATAATCAATACAGTAAACTTTATAAAATTCAGCATGCCATTAGTAGGAATCAAGTACAAGAAGCACTTCTCAAGTAGATGCCTCTGTCTACATATGGCTCTTTCTTACTATCGTAGCCTGTAGCATTCTATAATAGCTTGTAATAAGTCTTAAGCCCGCTTTTTCCTATGACTATTTTTGCCATCTGTGCCACACCCAGTGCCTTCCTGTCTGCCTGCTTTTTAAAGGATTTATTTTAAGAACGGTTTTGTATTATTCCATTATTGTCCTTTTATCTTTCTTCTATTATATCATATTAGTGACTGACTTAAGCATGCAATCGCTCTCAGCAATATCAGCAATCGCCCCTCAGCAATATCAGCAATCGCCCCTCAGCAATATCAGCAATCGCCCCTCAGCAATATCAGCAATCGCCCCTCAGCAATATCAGCAATCGCCCCTCAGCAATATCAGCAATCGCCCCTCAGCAATATCAGCAATCGCCCCTCAGCAATATCAGCAATCGCCCCTCAGCAATATCAGCAATCGCCCCTCAGCAATATCAGCAATCGCCCCTCAGCAATATCAGCAATCGCCCCTCAGCAATATCAGCAATCGCCCCTCAGCAATATCAGCAATCGCCCCTCAGCAATATCAGCAATCGCCCCTCAGCAATATCAGCAATCGCCCCTCAGCAATATCAGCAATCGCCCCTCAGCAATATCAGCAATCGCCCCTCAGCAATATCAGCAATCGCCCCTCAGCAATATCAGCAATCGCCCCTCAGCAATATCAGCAATCGCCCCTCAGCAATATCAGCAATCGCCCCTCAGCAATATCAGCAATCGCCCCTCAGCAATACCAGAAATCGCCCCTCAGCAATATCAGCAATCGCCCCTCAGCAATATCAGCAATCGCCCCTCAGCAATATCAGCAATCGCCCCTCAGCAATATCAGCAATCGCCCCTCAGCAATATCAGCAATCGCCCCTCAGCAATATCAGCAATCGCCCCTCAGAAATATCAGCAATCGCCCCCTGAGCAATATCAGCAATCGCCCCTCAGCAATATCAGTAATCGCCCCCTCAGCAATATCAGCAATCGCCCCTCAGCAATATCAGCAATCGCCCCTCAGCAATACCAGAAATCGCCCCTCAGCAATATCAGCAATCGCCCCTCAGCAATATCAGCAATCGCCCCTCAGCAATATTAGCAATCAATCGCCCCTCAGCAATATCAGCAATCGCCCCTCAGCAATATCAGCAATCGCCCCTCAGCAATATCAGCAATCGCCCCTCAGCAATATCAGCAATCGCCCCTCAACAATATCAGCAATCGCCCCTCAGCAATACCAGAAATCGCCCCTCAGCAATATCAGCAGTCGCCCCTCAGCAATACCAGAAATCGCCCCTCAGCAATATCAGCAATCGCCCCTCAGCAATACCAGAAATCGCCCCTCAGCAATATCAGCAATCGCCCCTCAGCAATATCAGCAATCGCCCCTCAGCAATATTAGCAATCAATCGCCCTTCAGCAATATCAGCAATCGCCCCTCAGCAATACCAGAAATCGCCCCTCAGCAATATCAGCAATCGCCCCTCAGCAATATCAGCAATCGCCCCTCAGCAATACCAGAAATCGCCCCTCAGCAATATCAGCAATCGCCCCTCAGCAATATCAGCAATCGCCCCCTGAGCAATATCAGCAATCGCCCCCTGAGCAATATCAGCAATCGCCCCTCAGAAATATCAGCAATCGCCCCCTCAGCAATATCAGCAATCGCCCCTCAGCAATATCAGCAATCGCCCCTCAGAAATATCAGCAATCGCCCCCTGAGCAATATCAGCAATCGCCCCTCAGCAATATCAGTAATCGCCCCTCAGCAATATTAGCAATCAATCGCCCCTCAGCAATATCAGCAATCGCCCCTCAGCAATATCAGCAATCGCCCCCTGAGCAATATCAGCAATCAATCGCCCCTCAGCAATATCAGCAATCGCCCTGACCCTATACCTAAGAATGCAAATGAATGCCCCCTGACCCACCGCTCCTCAGCCGCAGCAGCAGCGAGGCGCAGACGTGGCCTTCTCCCCCGGGCCAGGCCAGGTGCAGTGCCTGTGCGGCCATTGCGGCGCAGCATTTACGGTGCCAGAGCCGGCTAGCAGTCCGCTAGCCCGATGCCCGCAGTGCCGCAAGGTGAGCTCAGTTGGGCCGCACTACGTGCGCACCCGATCCATCGCTTGTATCAGCACCGGCCTGGCTTTGCTCACCGCCGCCGTACTGGTGATGGCCTTCACCTGGAATTCCGCTGTGACATCTAGCCGCGGCCTGTTTGCACTCTATGTTGGTGAGCTGCCATTCTATCTGTTGCTTTTCAGCCTTGGGAATGGGGATTCTACGGCTGGGTGTTGTCTGATGGGTGAGATTTAAGGTTTAAGATGGGTGAGATGCTAGTTTGTGAGATTGAGAGGCTGAGATTCTGGTGAGGTAGGGGTGAGATTCTGGTGTGGTGTGGTAGGGGTGATATTCTGGTGTGGTGTGGTAGGGTGAGATTCTTGTGAGGTAGGGGTGAGATTCTGGTGAGGTAGGGGTGAGATTCTGGTGTGGTGGGGGGAGATTCTGGTAAGCTAGGGGGAGATTCTGGTGAGGTAGGGGGGATTCTGGTGATGTAGAGGTGAGATTCTGGTGGGTAAGGTGAGATACTGGTGGGATAGGGGTGAGATTCCGGTGAGGTAGATGGGAGATTCTGATGGTGTAGGGGTGAGATTCCGGTGAGGTAAGGGGAGATGTTGATGTAGGGGTGAGATTCTGGTGTGGTAGGGGGGAGATTCTGGTAAGCTAGGTGGGGGGATTCTGGTGATGTAGAGGTGAGATTCTGGTGTGATAGGGGTGAGATTCCGGTGAGGTAGAGGGGAGATTCTGATGGGGTAAGGGTGATATTCTAGTATGGTAAGAATAATAATCTAGTATGGTAAGGGTGAGATTTTACTATGGTAAAGGTGAGATTCTAATATGGTAAGGGTGAGATTCTAGTATGGTAAGGGTGAGATTCTAGTATGCTAAGGGTGAGATTCTAGTGTGGTAAGGGTGAGATTCTAGTATGGTAATGGTGAAATTTTGATGGTGTAAGGGTGAGATTTTGAATATTACAAAGAATAGAAATATCAGTCATTAAAAGACTCCCAATTTAACATCATTTGTTTCACAATGCCCCCCCCCCCACCTACGCATCTCAGGCCTCATGTCGCTCTCCTTTGGTTTCTTAATCCGGGGCGCGTTCTACTGCCGCACCAAGGTGAGCATTGTTGAGTCCCGTGGTATCGCCACCTGAGGATGAAAGTTAGTCAAAACCAATTCATCGATCGCTGTTTGGCTTGGTTTTGAAATCAATAAATACAACAATTTCTGTGTGTTGGACTTTTATAACAGAAGTCAACTGATTAATTAATCAATTTGGTCAAGCCAATACGGTTTGTTATTCTTGTCTGTCAAAAATTATATTTGTTATAAGTTAATATTATTTTTCTGTTTTTATACTTGAAGCAAGGATGCATGAATTTTTTGTGGCCGGCAGTTGTTTTTTATTTTTTATTTTTCTGTCATAACCAAATAAATAAAACTCACTACTGTCCTATACCTCCTGTGTATCATCAGCTTGCTTACTACTTGATTAATTTAGTAGTATAAATTGTATATCCGCTTACTTTTTTATGAATAGTTCAGACCGTAGATTCTAGAATAACTAGATGGGCCACTCAGCACATTTGCGTGCAAGCTACTTTCAGTTCAGTAGTAAGTTAAGCGGAAGCATTTTAATGTATTTTAAAGCCAAGGTTCATTTATTGGCTCTTACCCCCCATTTAACCTCCAACCGCGCCTTTCTTTCCACTCTACCCCCACCCCGCCCGCCCCAATTTTTATTGCCTTTCTCGGAAATTCCAGCCCAAAGCGGCCATGTACATTTCAGTGGACTGGCTAATGTACATTATTGCTGAACGAATTAGCAAGTTGTTTACGCCTGCAAGCTTAGGCTTCTAAACTTATCGGTCATTTCAGCGGGACGCTTTCATAAGACCTAAATTTCACAACGCCTAAAACCACCACACTTCACAACGCCTAAATTTCATATTGCCTAAATTTCACAACGCCTAAAATATTTGCACGGTCTTTCACATCACCTAAATTTCATATCGCCTGAATTTCACAACGCCTAAAATATTTGCACGGTCTTTCACATCACCTAAATTTCATATCGCCTGAATTTCACAACGCCTAAAATATATGCAGCCTCCTTCACAACGCCTAAATTTCATATCGCCTAAATTTCACAACGCCTAAAATATTTGCACGGTCTTTCACATCACCTAAATTTCATATCGCCTGAATTTCACAACGCCTAAAATATATGCAGCCTCCTTCACAACGCCTAAATTTCATATCGCCTAAATTTCACAACGCCTAAAATCAAAAGTGCAGCCTCCTTCACATCGCCTAAATTTCATATCGCCTAAATTTCACAACGCCTAAAACCGAAAATGCATCCTACTTCATATCGCCTAAATTTCATATCGCCTAAATTTCACAACGCCTAAAATCTTTGCTTCTCTCCTTCACATTCAGTTTTAGGTGTTGTGAAATTTAGGCGATATGAAGTTTTGGCGATATGAAAGAGCATGCAGATTTTTAGGCGTTGTGAAATTTAGGCGATATGAAATTTAGGCGATATGAAGTAGGATGCATTTTCGGTTTTAGGCGTTATGAAATTTAGGTGATATGAAATTTAGGCGATATGAAATTTAGGCGATATGAAATTTAGGCGATGTGAAATTTAGGCGATATGAAATTTAGGCGATGTGAAATTTAGGCGATATGAAATTTAGGCGATGTGAAATTTAGGCGATGTGAAATTTAGGCGATGTGAAATTTAGGCGATATGAAATTTAGGCGATATGAAGTAGGATGCATTTTCGGTTTTAGGCGTTATGAAATTTAGGTGATATGAAATTTAGGCGATATGAAATTTAGGCGATATGAAATTTAGGCGATATGAAATTTAGGCGATGTGAAATTTAGGCGATATGAAATTTAGGCGATGTGAAGGAGGCTGCATTTTCAATTTTAGGCGTTATGAAATTTAGGTGATGTGAAGTCATGTGCTTTAGGCGTTGTGAAATTTAGGTCTTATGAAGCGCCCCCATTTCAGCTGCCTTGTTTTTATAAAATAGCTTATGTATTCTTCTTTGCTACTGAACGGAAAGTAGAAAGCTGTTTTACTAAGTATATATGCCTGAGTGGCCCATCTAGTTATTTTGGTATCTGTGCTCAGTCTGAAACAAATGAAAATCTATTCATTTCCCGGCGTTGTAAATTCTGAATATCATTCTTGCTTGACTTTGCTTAGTTTCTGTGTCTGTCTGTCTGCCTCTCTGTCTGTCTGTCTGCCTGTCTGTCAGACGTCATAGTTCGTGTTAATAATATATGTGATATGCACTCTTTGTTTTTTAAATTCATTTTGATGAAGTTTTCGTAATTTTCCGCTTTTGCTACTGAGTATTAATATTATTATTAATATATCATCGCTAGTACTGCCGACTGTCTGTGGATTAGCTTTTTCATTTAAAAAAATATTTTACTGAGTAGTTGGTCAACTAGTAATCCATTTTCATCGATTAAATGAATCTCTTACCTGCAATGGCTGCATCGTCAGTAGTATATAGTGCCGATGTGCATCCTGTTTTTTTCTCTATAAAATCTATTCAATAAAAATCTTAACATGCTGTTTTCCTCTTCGCATTACTCACTAATTTAACTAATGCTAATTCGTAATTAATGATAATTCTGTTATTTATAAATTATCGATTTGTAGAACTGTAGAGAATCGAATGTATGCAAATACTATAATTTTGATATAATAAATGCTTTAATCCCGGCGCTAATCTGGTATAAAAAGTTCTACTGGAAGCAGAGAGCAGCTTCTTGTCCGCACTTTGCACCATTTTTCTCTGCTTTACTCTGCCGCTATTCTCAACGCTTTATTGTCCAATTTGCCGGATTTTTTAATTTTCGTACTAAAAATCAATAAAAACTACTGCACTACTTACTGCAAGTAGCTGAAAAAGTTGGTAATAGCAAGAGTTATTTTTATCGGAATGTTCGTTTGAATTTTTTGCTTAAAAAATCTAATAAATTCAATACAGTGTCGCACAGTGGCCATAGGATAAGCAGGGATTTCTACAGGTATATTGCTATATGCTTTCTTGATTAAAATTGAAGTTATACAAATACATATTGTCAATAATATTTTCGTTTTTTTACTTAAAATAAAATTTTGACATTTGCAACAGTCCAAATCTGGAATTGTCAATTTAAAAAACAATTGATATTTTTCAGACAGCTCTGCAATATCTTTTAAATAATTGTTGAAACTACTGGAGTATTGATTTTTCGTGCTTTGTGGAACAGAGGGCATGCAAAACGCAACGGTTTGTAGAATTCTTCAGATCTTAGAGATCTTAAGAGGTTCTCAAGCTTCATTCTTCAGTGAGTTTCGGCCATATGAGCGGCTGTTCCACTGGTAAAGAAAGAGCCTAACAGAAGTAGGCATGAACAGTCATATCTGTAGGTTAATTTTCGTCAATGATGTAACCGCCCTTGATGACCGTCCGCTCCGCGGTGAGGAGAGCGTATGACCAAAGGGGGCAATGACCGTAGGCTGCCTATGACCTGACGGACCTCCAGCACCAGACTGTCCCGCCAATATGACTTTTTTTCGTCAGTGTTTTTCCAAATGCTCGTAGCAGTATTATTTATGAGTATCAAATATAAAGCACACCTTGTTGAACAAGGGAAAGTTTCACTATCCAGCACCTGTCTCACTCTAACTAGTACCTGTCTCACTCTAATCAGTACCTGTCTCACTCTAATCAGCACCTGTCTCACTCTAACTAGCACCTGTCTCACTCTAATCAGCACCTGTCTCACTCTAATCAGCACCTGTCTCACTCTAATCAGCACCTGTCTCACTCTAACTAGTACCTGTCTCACTCTAATCAGTACCTGTCTCACTCTAATCAGTACCTGTCTCACTCTAATCAGCACCTGTCTCACTCTAATCAGCACCTGTCTCACTCTAACTAGTACCTGTCTCACTCTAATCAACACCTGTCTCACTCTAATCAGTACCTGTCTCACTCTAATCAGCACCTGTCTCACTCTAATCAGCACCTGTCTCACTCTAATCAGTACCTGTCTCACTCTAACTAGTTGTGGGACGATGGAGCCAGTAAGTAGTATAGAAAAAAAGGCGAGCGAAGCGAGAATTTTTTTCTATGCTGCTTACTTTTGCGAAATCGTCCCTGATAAGATGTGCAACAGATGTGACACACTAAAAATGACGTTTTTCAACTTTTAAACGCTGCGCATAAAAAACGGTACGACCGATTTACAAACGGTTTTTGCCAAAATGCGTCAAAAACCTAGGGCTAACAGATCCGCAGTGTTTGGTTGTCATGGCGACGCGTTTTGGTTGCCATGGCAACCAAAAACTGCGTTTTTTCGACATTGTCAAAAAATTTGATCTCAATTACAGCGGCAGGAAATTATGGCAGCGCTTAGTGAGTGTGCTCAAAAGACGCGGGCATTCAAACGCTACAATGATCCGAAATGGATTTTTTGATTGTACTTTCACTTCACAGGTAAAAGTACAAAAAACGTGTTTTTTGAGGTCGAAAAATTGGCATTTTTTTTAACTTTGCTTTAACTTTAACTTAACAAGCGCTTTGCTGAATACGCCATTGCGTCGTTTGGAAGTAAAGATTCGCGATCGTTTGCTAGAAGAGAAATTGCAATGGCCAAGATCGAGCCGAGTACCGGTAAATGAATTCGAACAGGAGGGCTTGTTTAGTCTGGCCTATCCTCACCTATTTCCTGACGGTAGAGGCGACTACAAGACCCCGCGAGTTCGTTCGATAAGCCTGGGCGACTATGCAAAGCACCTGATGCAGTTTCACTGCCCGAGATTTCGTTGCGATCCTCGCTTTCGCTTTTTCATTGAGAACATGGTGATGCGTTGGAGAGCATTGGAAGTTGGACGAGTATTTGTGCACGACAAGAATTTGGCTGGCTTAAGTGCGCCAGAGATGCTGGAGAAGCTGAAAGACCCAGCGGTGATGTCCAGCGTGTCAGCCAGAGCATCAGAGTTGCGTGGAACAGCCAGCTATTGGCAAAGCAAGCGTAGACAATTGGAAGCAATGATTAAAACAATTGGTTTGCCGCACTATTTTGTGACGTTATCCGTGGCGGATATTCAGTGGCCAGAGTTGTTGCAAGCTTGGCAAATCGAAGAAGACGTCGACAATGATAATTGGCAAGAAATCCGAGACGAGTTGCGTTCCAGACTGCAAAAGGATCCTGGCATGGCGGATACTGTGTTTTGGATTCGTTTTGAATTGTTTTTGCAAAGATTTTTTTGTTGAGCACTGGAAAGTAAAGGACTTTTGGTTTCGTATCGAGTATCAGAGTCGAGGAAGCCCGCATGTTCATGGCTGCGTTTGGATGCCGGACGGAGTGGATGTGACTTCGGAATCCTTGCAAGCAGAAGATTTGGTTGCCTTTGTGGACAAGTACATTTGCAGTTTGAACACGTGCATGGACGAATCAGATAGCGGTCGCGAAATTTCCTCTGGCGGAGTAGGAGCGGAGCCGGCTCGATTGAAGCCGTCCGAAATTAAGGACGATAAAGCTGATTTGCAAGCACTTCTTCACAACAACATGAGGCACTCAAGGTGCAGTAATCGGTGCCTACGAAAGGAAAAAACGGTTCTATGAAGTGTCGATACAAATATCCGCGAGATTTGCAGACAAAGACTGTCGCCAAAAAGCTGTCGAGTTTAAACTGGAAGGTTGAGACGCAGCGCAACGACCAGTATATTGGCATGTACAATCCTCAAGTACTGTGCATGTGGAGAGCTAACCTAGACATTCAGATGATTTCGTCGGCCAAAGATTTGATTCGCTATTTGATCAAGTATGCAAGCAAAGGAGAGAAGGAATCGGAGCAGTTGCAAGAGTTGAATCGTCGCTATCTTTCTATGGAGCAGCAGCAGGAGTCAGTGGACATTGATAATGCAGCAGAAAATGATAATAATCAGCAGCACGACGAGTATAGTCGAACAAATACTGCACGTCGCATTGTTCAGCAGCACTTGATGATGCAAGTTGGAGCGCGCGACTATTCAGCACAAGAGGCTATGCATCTGGTATTACAGACACCGATGTACAAGGCGTCGCGAGAGTTTGTCTACGTTCAAACTGGCGAGACTAGAGCGATTGAGAGTCGAGGCGTTTGCAAGAATAGTATTGAAAAGTACGCAAATCGGCCGGCACAATTGGAGAATGAGACAATGTATCGATTCTTTTCGGACTATATTCCCCCGATGCGTCAACAAAGACGCGGTGGTGAACAAGTTGCCGTCTACAAGAAGCGACTAGCGGGCAAGGAAGCAGTTTTGATTGTGAGTCCGTTTTTGCGC
The DNA here is from genome assembly GCA_002269645.1 of Macrostomum lignano. Taxonomy (NCBI): domain Eukaryota; kingdom Metazoa; phylum Platyhelminthes; family Macrostomidae; genus Macrostomum; species Macrostomum lignano. The sequence continues at coordinate 119,374 of NIVC01000509.1, read as the reverse complement.
TCAACAGACAGCGACGATAAACGGCGCGAACAAACTATCGGCAGCAGGTACTACTGTGGAGCTGTTGGCGAACCGAAGAGCAAGCAAAGGGATCGCATGCAAGCTGGCGCGAGGCCTACGAGGCGATGATGCAAACGGAAGCGTGTCAGCTGGTTGTGCGCGATTTGGACGACCTGCGCAACGATGAAGCCGACGAGGAGGAACGCGAAGCAGTCGCCGGTTTGCCAGACATGACTGCCGCGAATGCCGAATCAGTTGCTGGTCCAGCTTATCCGGAGCGTCAGCAAGAAGATTGGATGGCAGCACTGGGTGCAAGGCATGCGGACATTCAGCTGAATGTGAACAAGAATCCGGAAGATACTCTGCCAGTTGCGCCAGAAGGTTTCGATTGGAGTGCTGCTTCAGATTGGCAATTTCCGAGTCTGGCAGAGGCAAAGCAGTTTTTAATGACCGAATTGACTAAGCCTGTTAGACGTGTAGCTGGAATTACAACCGAAGATGGTGCAGGCGCTAATCGTCAAACGATTGACGTTTCACTGCTGAATGAGAGACAGCGGAAGCTCTACGACATGATTGACAATCAATTGAAGCTTGAACGGCTGGCCGAAAGTGACACTACTAACAATAGTACTGAGTCGGGAAAGATGCCTCCACCACTGCGAGTAATTTTGTATGGCAGCGCTGGAACAGGCAAGAGTTTTCTGATTGCTGCACTACGAAAATTGATTGGCGAGGACAAGTGCAAAGTAATGGCACCGACTGGTGTGGCTGCGTTCAACATTGCTGGCGAGACACTGCATTCAGCGTTGAAGTTGAACGTAAAGTTTTCGACTACGGCCTGTACTACTAATGCTGACGGTTCAACGACTTCGGGCAGCAGCAAGGCATTGTCAGACATGCAATCGGTATGGTCAAACGTGCGCTACATAATCATTGACGAGTTTAGCATGGTTGGCCAAAGGACACTGGCCAAGGTGCACAACCGGCTGTGCGAACTGTTTCCTGAGGAGAAGCGAGACACGCTTGAAGAAGGATATTTCGGCGGACGGTCAATCATTTTGGTTGGTGATGTGTTTCAGCTGCCTCCCGTTCAAGACAAACAGCTGTACGTGTTTAACAAGAATGCCAAAGATAATTTGACACCGATTGGCTATCAAGTGTATCAGAGTTTCAAAACGGTTGTTTATCTAAACAAGCAGGTGCGTCAAGCAAATGACACAGAGTTTGCCAGCATTCTAGAGTCTCTTCGCGAAGGCAAAGTAACCGAAGCCATTTGGAAGACTGTAATGGACAAGTGTCAAGTAGCAGCTGCAGACATGCTACCGCTAGATGTTGATGGCAAATGCACTCTATTGTACCACACAAATGAAGATGTGTCTAATGCCAATTGTGAGGAGCTGCGAAAAATTGTCGATGATAACAATCCGGTGCGGATAATCAATGCAACTTGTACTGGAAGGCAACCGCTGACTGGCAACAATGCTGCTGATAGTAGCAAGCAGAAATCGGAGACAGGCCTAGCCAGGCGACTATTTCTGGCGATTGGAGCACGCGTGATGTTGACTCGGAATCTATCTGTGCAAAATGGCCTGGTGAATGGCTCGGTTGGAACGGTTCGTGGCATCTGCTATGCGAATGGAAAGAAGCCGCCAAACGATTTGCCCGACTGCATTTGGGTTGAATTCGAGCGCTACAATGGCCCGGCAATGCAAGCCATGCGGCTGACCAGAGGAGATGGTAGTAGTAGCAGCAGCAGCAGCAGCAGCGAGTGTGCGTCATCAGTTTCTGTTGTGCCAATTCTGCCAGTGTCGAGCCAGTGGCTTCAGCGAGGCGCCAGCTTGTCGAGACAGCAGTTTCCGCTGAGGCTAGCCTGGGCAATCACTATTCACACGTCGCAAGGCCTAACGATTGACAAGGCGTTTGTACAGCTGGGTAAGGGCCGCAAGTCGCCGCCAGCAGGTCTGTACTACACTGCGGTGAGTAGAGTTCGTGCCTTGTCTGATCTGTTTGTTACCTGTTGCGATTTCGTTAGATTTCAGCGCCTATTTTCAACAGGTGGTATTCTGGCACAGGTAAATGAGCAGAAGCGTTTATTAGCTTTTTGCGAGAAATGAGCCAGCAGCAATTGGCGTTGATGATATTATAGTAATGTAGTTATCAGTCACTCGGTATTGAGTGGGTGTTACGCGCAGCGAAAATCTAGCGTTGACGTTCTACACAGCAGACATGGCAATATTGCGTTTATTTACATCACTACTAGAAAGTAGTCGCCTACCATGCAAGGTTAGATTTTTCTGCGCATAATCTTATGCCTATTGTCAACGCTAGTGCATGGTGGGCCAGGATTTTAGAAATTTACTAGCAATCTACGCCCCCCGTTGGGGAGCCAAAGAAATGCAATACACGTTTTTTTAATAAGCTACATGTATCCTTGAAATCTTAAAAAATCTCCTGTCAAACCTTGTAAGCCTCGACATGTCAGTAATTCCCCCCCACAAGCTTTAACATATCAACTTCCCCCTTGACATCTCAGCAATGCCCCCAATAAGCCTTGGAAATCTAAAAATATCTGTCAACCTTCTAACCCTAACCCTAGCCTAAGCCTAACCCTAACCCTAACCCTAACCCTAACCTAACCCTAAAGCATTGAAATTTCAGTAATTCTCTCTAAGAGTCATTATAGCACTACTACAGCATTATAGCGATTCCCTGCAAGCCTCGACATCGTAGGGATTCCCAAATGAGTCTTTTAACTTCGACATGAAGCTTCTTTTATTTTTTACATTACGCTTTTTCTATCAGCGATCCCTCCCCAGAGGAGGCATCAAATAATGTAATAAAAAGTTTTCAATAAACTACATGTAGCTTCTGACTTTAGCCTTGAAATCTCATTTATACCCCCGTGAACCTTGCCATCTCAGCTATTCCCCCCGTAAGCCTTAACATGTCAGCGATGGCCCCCATAAACCTTCTAATCTAAAAAATCCCCTGTTATTCTGTTAACCTTGAAACCCGCTAAAATATAACCCTCAACCCACACCTGACCTAAACCTAACTTTAACCCAACCTAAAGCCTTGAAATCTCAGCAATTCTTCTCCCCTAAGCCTTGACATTTTAGTGATTCCTTCTTTAAGAATCACAGCACTATAACGATTTCCACCAAGCTTTGACATCGTAGCAATTCCCAAATGAATCTTTTAACTTCGACATGACTTTTCTTTTATGTATACATAGTGCTACTTTTATTTTTTACATGACTCTTCTTCTATCAGCGCCCCCCCCCGTGGCGAGCCAACAAAGAATGCAATAAAAAATTGAGTAAAGTACATGAACTTTGAAGTAGCTTCTGACTTTTGCTTTGACATCTCAGAAACAACCCCCCCCCCCGTAATCTCAGTTATTCTCTGAGAGCCTTTACGTCTCAGTTTTTCTCCCCAGCACAGCATTATAGCTGCATTTAATTTTTACATGACACCCTTCATGTCTGACATGATGCTTCTTTTATTGTACCATGATGCTTCTTAATTTTTAAATGACACTTTCATTAGTTTTTAAATGAGGCTTCTATGATTTTTATATGACGCTTCTATGATTGTTTACATGACGCTTCTATGATTTTTACATGACGCTTCTATGATTTTTACATGACGCTTCTATGATTGTTTACATGGCGCTTCTATGATTTTTTACATGACGCTTCTATGATTGTTTACATGACGCTTCTATGATTGTTTACATGGCGCTTCTATGATTTTTTACATGACGCTTCTATGATTGTTTACATGACGCTTCTATGATTTTTTACATGACGCTTCTATGATTTTTTACATGACGCTTCTATGATTTTTTACATGACGCTTCTATGATTGTTTACATGACGCTTCTATGATTGTTTACATGACGCTTCTATGATTGTTTACATGGCGCTTCTATGATTTTTTACATGACGCTTCTATGATTTTTTACATGACGCTTCTATGATTTTTTCATGACGCTTCTATTATTGTTTACATGACGCTTCTATGATTGTTTACATGACGCTTCTATGATTGTTTACATGACGCTTCTATGATTTTTTACATGACGCTTCTATGATTGTTTACATGACGCTTCTATGATTGTTTACATGGCGCTTCTATGATTTTTTACATGACGCTTCTATGATTGTTTACATGACGCTTCTATGATTTTTTACATGACGCTTCTATGATTGTTTACATGACGCTTCTATGATTTTTTACATGACGCTTCTATGATTTTGTAAATGACGCATCTATGATTTTTTATATGACGCTTTTTTCTGATATTTTACATGATGCTTCTTTTTAAAAAGTCTTTTAGTTTTCCTGACGTTGAAAAGTTTTAATTAAAAAAATTGTACTCTATGAAAATTCGAACCATCGTCGCTGCATTTAGCAGTTCAGTTTGTTCACCTCTAGGCTAGCTCTCATCGATCGTTTTGATAACATCAAATTTTGCACTTATATAATTCAACACTTTAAAATCCAAGCATAGAGTAAATCACACGAAGCAGTTATGACATAATCAGTTTCTCAGTCAGTCAGTATCAGTTAACAATATGGTTACGCAATCTAAATCAAGTCTGGTGCTACGCTTCCACACTGCATTTTCAATTCAAGTCGGAGTTACAATTCAGTTATGATGCAATCTATTTCAGAATCAGAATTCAACCAGTCAGTTTTTTCTCTAGCATTCTTACAATGCATTTCAAGTCGAAAAGTTTGCTTGACCTTTGCAAAAAAGCATGTTTTTCGAATATTTAATGCCTTTAGCATCGAGAAATTTCTTAGCCACGATGCATGTACAGTCACGGGAAAATTTCTGATCGAACAGTGCAAGTTCGAACAAAATCGGTCCAGCCATTTTTTCTCTAATCGATCACATAGACACAGACAGACCATTTTTAGTATATAGGACTAGCAATCTTCGCCCCCCGATGGGGGACATCTGGATGGAATCCTTGTTCTTTAAAAATAACAAATAGACAGCGAAATAAAGCCTTTAAAAAACAACAATAGACATTCCCTCTTAAAAACAAAACATCCCAAGACAGCAAGCATCCTCAGACAGCATTCAAGCATCGATCCCCAAATAGCAAGCATCCCCCAGACTGCAAGCATCCCCCAGGTAGCAAGCATCCCCCCGATAGCAAGCATCCCCCCCATAGCAAGCAACCCCAGATAGCAAGCATCCCCAGATAGCAAGCAACCCCAGATAGCAAGCATCCCCAGATAGCAAGCATTCCCCCAGACCCCAGATAGTAAGCATCCCCCAGATAGCAAGCATCTCGCAGATAGCAAGCATCCCCCAGATAGCAAGCATCCCCAAATAGCAAGGATTTCCCTAGACCCCAGATAGTAAGCATCCCCAGATAGCAAGCATTCCCCCAGACCCCAGATAGTAAGCATCCCCCAGATAGCAAGCATCCCGCAGATAGCAAGCATCCCACAGATAGCAAGCATCCCCCCATAGCAAGCAACCCCAGATAGCAAGCATCCCCAGATAGCAAGCAACCCCAGATAGCAAGCATCCCCAGATAGCAAGCATCCCCAGATAGCAAGCATTCCCCCAGACCCCAGATAGTAAGCATCCCCCAGATAGCAAGCATCCCGCAGATAGCAAGCATCCCCCAGATAGCAAGCATCCCCAGATAGCAAGCATTCCCCCAGACCCCAGATAGCAAGCATCTCCCAGATAGCAAGCATTCCCCCAGACCCCAAATAGCAAGCATCCCCCAGATAGCAAGCATCCCCCAGATCGCAAGCATCCCCCAGACAGCAAGCAACCCCTGATAGCAAGGTTATCCATAACCTAGATGCAACAACAACAAAACAACAAAATACGCTGTCATGATGGTAAAAGTCAGCGTCACAGGGCGCGCTTCATGGCTTGGGCGCGAACAAAGGCCGCGCCACCGGCAGTGTCCGGGGCGCCGGCGTCAGCCAGCAGACAGTCGACATAACGCCGAGTTCGCGCTTGACCTCGCCGGTAGGGTGCCTGCAGCGTGAGCAGCAGCACCTCCTGCACCGGCTGTGGGCAGTACGACTCGGCGCGGATGAGATGGCCTGCGAGCTGGAGTCGCCGACGGCGCAGTAGATCACTTGGACGTGGCAGGCCAGCGCGGCGATAGAGTGCCGCGTTGGTGACTCGCTCGACGCCGATGTTGAAGGCGGCGCGCAGCAGACCAGCGTGCGCCGCATCGACTTGCTGTTCGAGTGAGTCCGTCAGCGTCCAGGTCTCGGCGTTGTACAGCAGGACGGTCTCGATTACCGCCTGGAACAGCGCCGCCCTCTGGCGGTCCGGTAGGGCCTCGGACTGCAGGACTGCCCTCACAGAACGAAAGGCAGCCCAGGCAAGCCCGCGGCGGCGTCGCAGGTCCTCGCGAGCGTCTGGAACCAGACCGCCGAGGTAGACGAACTGCTGACATCGCGGGAGTTCGGTCGCCTGCCCGTCAGCGCCTCGGCAAAATATTGCAGCCTCGATGTCGTCCGGCACGCAGAGCACAACGGTCTTCTGCGTGTTGACCACCAGGCCGACACTCGCCGCAACGGCAACCAGCCTGTCCAGCTGCCGTTGGGCGCCCTCGACGGTCGAGGACAGCAGGGCGAGGTCGTCGGCGTAGCCAAGCACGCTGAGCCGCTTCTCCGGTTGACGTCGACCCACGCGTCGCTGCAGCAGAAAACCGTCGTCGTCGGTAGGAAGAGCAGTCCGCAGCACCCAGTCAAGCACCAGGACGAACAGAAACGGCGCCAGCGTATCTCCCTGAAGCACTCCGGAGGATGTCTCAAAGGAGTCCGATAGGCCGTCCGGTGTTGTCACAGCAGCTGTCGTATCACGGTACATCGCCATGACGATGTACCAAATATTTAGCAAGATATCTAGCAACCCCCTCTCAGATAGCAAGTACCCTCCACCCACAAGAGCAAGCATCCCCTTGTAAGCAAGTATCCATCCTTAAATAGCAAGCATCCACCAGAGAACAAGTAGCTAGTGCAACAATTTCCTTAGCTTTATAATGGTTCCATTTTGTTTGGCATGACACTTCTTTTATGTTTGAAATGGTGTCTCTTTTTTTGTTTAAAAAGGTGGCTCTTTAATGTTTGACATGGTAGCTCTTCTATGTTTGACATGGTAGCTCTTTTGTGTTTGACATGATAGCTCTTTAATGTTTGACATGGTGGCTCTTTAATGTTTGACATTGAGTCACGTATATGTTTCACATGATGGCTCTTTGATGTTTGACATGGTGGCTCCTAAATGTTTCACATGGTGGCTTTGTAATGTTAGACAAAGTGGCTCCTTAATGTTCGAAATCATGGCTGTTTTTTGTTCTAAATGGTAGCTCTTTTATGTCTGACACGGTGGCTCTTTAATGTTCAAAATGGTGGCTCTTTAATGTTTGACATAAAGTCACATATATATTTGACATGGTGGCTCTTAAATGTTTGACATGGTGGCTCTTAAATCTTTGACATGGTGGCTCTTTAATGTTAGACAAAGTGGCTTTTTAATGTTTGACATGGTGGCTCTTTTATGTTTGACATGGTGGCTGTTTTTTGTTCTACATCGTAACTCTTTTATGTTTGATATGGTGGCTTTTTAATGTCTGACATGGTGGCTCTTTTATGTTTTACATGGTGGCTCTTCTATGTTTGACATGGTGGCTATTTAATGTTTAACATGGTGGCTCTTCTATGTTTAACATGGTGGCTCTTCTATGTTTGACACGGTGGCTCTTTTATGTTTGACATGGTGGCTCTTCTATGTTTGACATGGTGGCTCTTTATTGTTTAACATGGTGGCTCTTTTATGTTTGACACGGTGGCTCTTTAATGTTTGACATAATGGCTCTTTAATGTTCGAAATGGTGGCTCTTTAAAGTTTAACATAAAGTCACATATATGTTTGACATGGTGGCTCTTAAATGTTTGACATGGTGGCTCTTTTATGTTTGACATGGCGGCTTTTTAATCTTTGACATGGAGTCACGTATATGTTTGACATAGTGCTTATTTTATGTTTGGCATAGTGGCTCTTTAATGTTTGACATAAAGCCACATATATGTTTGACATGGTTGCTTTTAAATATTTGACATAGTGGCTCTTTAATATTCTACATGTTGGCTCTTTTATTTTCGACATGGTGGCTGTCTTTTGTTCTACATGGCAACTCTTTTATGTTTGATACGGTGGCTTTTTAATGTCTGACATGGTGGCTGTTTTATGTTTGACATGGTGGCTCTTCTTTGTTTGACATGGTGGCTCTTTAATGTTTAACATGGTGGCTCTTTTATGTTTGACACGGTGGCTCTTTAATGTTCGACAAAGTGGCTATTTAATGTTTGACATGGTGGCTCTTAAATGTTTTACATGGTGGCTCTTTATTGTTCGAAATGGTGGCTCTTTAATGTTCGAAATGGTGGCTCTTTAATGTTCGAAATGGTGGCTCTTTAATGTTCGAAATGGTGGCTCTTTAATGTTCGAAATGGTGGCTCTTTAATGTTCGAAATGGTGGCTCTTTAATGTTCGAAATGGTGGCTCTTTAAAGTTTGACATAAAGTCACATATATGTTTGACATGGTGGCTCTTAAATGTTTGACATGGTGGCTCTTTAATGTTTGACATGTTGGCTCTTAAATGTTTTGACATGGTGGCTCTTAAATGTTTGACATGGTGGCTCTTAAATGTTAGACGTGGTGGCTCGTTTAGGTTTGATATGGTGGCTCTTCTATGTTTGACATGGTGGCTTTTTAATCTTTGACATGGAGTCACATATATGTTTGACATAGTGCTTATTTTATTTTTGGCATGGTGGCTCTTTTATGTTTGACATGCTAATTCTTTTATATTCAAAATGTTGGCTCTTTAATGTTCGACATAGTGGCTCTTCTATGTTTGACATTGCGCTTCTCTTATGTTTAGCAGTTTTGTGTTTTTAAGGTGTTGTGATAAAAAAAATCTTTTTAAATTTTCTTTTTGCACTACTAAGATTCGAACCCAGGTCGCTACGTTAGCATTCCAGTCTGTTCGCATCTTGGCTATCTCTTTTCAATTGGAGAACATGAATTGTGGCCCTTATAACTCAATTCTTACAGCAAGTCAATTGAAGTAAAAAGTTATGACATAATCAATTTCTCAGTCAGCCAGTATCAGTCTCAATTTAAGTTAGCAATATGGTTACGCAATTTTAATCAAGTCGTGTGTGCATTTCTTCGACACTGTTTTCAACTTGTTGTGAGGCAATCTTTATCACAATCGGAATTCAGCCAGTCAGTTTTTTCTCTAGCATTCTTACAATGCATTCCAGGTCGAAAGAGCTGCTTGACCTTTGCAAAAAAGCATGTTTTTCGAATATTTAATCCCTTTATCATTGAGCAATTTCTTAGCCAAGATGCATGTACCGTCCCAGGAAAATTTCTGATCGAATGGTGCAAGTTTGAAGAAAATCGATTGAGCCATTTTTTCTGAAATCTATCGCATACCTACCTACCCACAGACAACTAATTTTTAGTATATAGGACTAGCAATCTTTGCCCCCCGTTGGGGGACATCTATATAGAGTCTCTGTTCTCTACAAGTAAGTAACAAAAAAATAGTGAAATAAAGCCTTCACAAAGAAAACAGACAAAATACTCAAATGAAGTGCAATGCAAAAAGAAATCATCGCAAGACAGCAAGCATCCCCCAGATAGTAAGCATCCCCCAGATAGCAAGCATCCCCCAGATAGCAAGCATCCCCCAGATAGCAAGCATCCCCAGATAGCAAGCATCCCCAGATAGCAAGCATCCCCAGATAGCAAGCATCCCCCAGATAGCAAGCATCCCCAGATAGCAAGCATACCCCAGATAGCAAGCATCCCCCAGATAGCAAGCATCCCCAAGATAGATAGCATCCCCAAATAGCAAGCATCCACCAGACAATAAGTAGCTAGTGCGACAATTTCTTTAGCATTATAGCGGCTCCTTTAAAATTCACTTACTTTTACATTTGAAATTGTGTATATTTTATGTTTAACAGGGTGGCTCTTTTATGTTCTACATTGTGGCTCTTTTTTGTTCAACATGGTAACTCTTTTATGTTTGATACGGTGGCTTCCAATGTCTGACATGGTGGCTCTTCTATGTTTGACATGGTGGCTCTTCTATGTTTGACAAAGTGGCTCTTTAATGTTCGACATGGTGGCTCTTTAACGTTCGACATGGTGGTGCTTTAATGCTCAACATGGTGGCTCTTTATTGTTTGACATGGTGGCTCTTTAATGTTCTACATTGTGGCTCTTTAACGTTCGACAGGGTGGCTCTTTAATGTTTGACATGGAGTCATGTATGTGTTAGACATGGAGTCATGTATATATTTGGCATGGAGTCACATATATGCTTTACATGGTGGCTCTTTAATGTTCGACATGGTGGCTCTTTAACGTTCAACATGGTGACACTTTAATGTCTGAAATGATGGCTCTTTAATGTTTGACATGGAGTCACGTATACGCTTGACATGGTGACTCGTTAATGTTTGACATGGTGGCTCTTTAACGTTCGACATGGTGGCTCTTTAATGTTAGACATGGTGGCTCTTTAATGTTTTACATGGTGGCTCTTTTATGTTCGACATGGTGGCTCTTTAACGTTCGACATGGTGGCTCTTTAATGTTCGACATGGAGTCACATATATGTTGGACATGGTGGCTCTTTAATGTTGCATGTTGGACATGGTGGCTCTTTAATGTTCGACTTGGAGTCACATATATGTTAGACATGGTGGCTCTTTAATGTTGGACATGGTGGCTTTTTAATGTTCGACATGGTGACACTTTAATGTCTGAAATGATGGCTCTTTAATGTTTGACATGGAGTCACGTATACGCTTGACATGGTGACTCGTTAATGTTTGACATGGTGGCTCTTTAACGTTCGACATGGTGGCTCTTTAATGTTAGACATGGTGGCTCTTTAATGTTTTACATGGTGGCTCTTTTATGTTCGACATGGTGGCTCTTTAACGTTCGACATGGTGGCTCTTTAATGTTCGACATGGAGTCACATATATGTTGGACATGGTGGCTCTTTAATGTTGCATGTTGGACATAGTGGCTCTTTAATGTTAGACATGGTGGCTCTTTAATGTTCGACATGGAGTCACATATATGTTGGACATGGTGGCTCTTTAATGTTGCATGTTGGACATGGTGGCTCTTTAATGTTAGACATGGTGGCTCTTTAAATTTTTTTCATGGTGGCTCTTAAATGTTTGACATGGTGGCTCTTTATTATTTGACATGGTGGCTCTTTAATGTTTGACATGGTGGTTCTTTAATGTTCGACATGGTGGCTCTTTAATGTTCAACGTGGTGGCTCTTTAATGTTCGAAAAAGTGGCTCCTTTATGTTTGACATGGTGGCTCTTTAATGTTTGACATGGTGGCTCTTTAATGTTTGACATTGTAGCTCTTAAATGTTCGACATGGTGGTTCTTTTACGTTTGACATGGTGGCTCTTAAATGTTTGACATTGTAGCTCTTAAATGTTCGACATGGTGGTTCTTTTACGTTTGACATGGTGGCTCTTTAATTTTCGACATGTTGGCTCTTTTATGTTTGACATGGTAGCTCTTTAATTTTCGACAAAGTGGCTCTTTAATGTTTGACATGGTGGCTCGTTAATGTTTGACATGGTAGCTCTTTAATTTTCGACATGTCGGCTCTTTTATGCTTGACATGGTAGCTCTTTAATGTTCGACATGGTGGTTCTTTATTGTTAGACATGGTGGCTCTTTTATGTTTGACATGGTGGCTTTTTCACGTTCGACGTGGTGGCTCTTTAAAGTTTGACATGGTGGCTTTTTTATGTTTGACATGGTAGCTCTTTAATGTTCGACATGGTGGCTCTTTTAAGTATGACAAAGTGGCTCTTTAATTTTTGACATGGTGGCTCTTTAATGTTTGACATGGTGGCTCTTTAATGTTCGACATGTCGGTTCTTTTACGTTTGACATGGTGGCTCTTTAATGTTCGACATGGTGGTTCTTTTACGTTTGACATGGTGGCTCTTTAATGTTCAACATGTAGGTTCTTTTACGTTTGACATGGTGGCTCTTTTATGTTTGACATGGAGTCACGTATATATGTTTTACATGGAGTCACAAATATGTTTGACATGGTGGCTTTTTAATGCTTGACATGGTGGCTCGTTTATGTTTGGCATGGTGGCTCTTTAATGTTCGACATGGTGCCACTGATATGTTTGACATTGTGCTTCTTTTATGTTTAGCAGTTTCATGTTTTCAAGGTGTTTTAATAAAAAAATTATTTTGCACTACTAAGATTCGAACCCAGGTCGCTACATTAGCATTCCAGTCTGTTCGCATCTGGGCTATCTCTTTTCAATTGGAGTACATCAATTGTGGCCCTTATAATTCAATTCTTACAGCAAGTCAATTAGAGTAAAAAGTTATGACATAATCAATTTCTCAGTCAGCCAGTATCAGTTTCAATTCAAGTTAGCAATAGGCCTATTGGTTACGCAATTTAAATCAAGTTGTGTGTTCATTTCTTCGGCACTGTTTTCGACTTGTTGTGATGCAATCTTTATCAGAATTGAAATTCAGCCAGTCAGTTTTTTCTCTAGCATTCTTACAATGCATTTCAAGTCGAAAATTTTGCTTGACCTTTGCAAAAAAGCATGTTTTTCAAATATTTAATCCCTTTAATATATAGCAATTTCTTAGCCAAGATGCATGTACCGTCCCAGGAGAATTTCTGATCGAATGGTGCAAGTTTGAAGAAAATCGGTTGAGCCATTTTTTCTGAAATCTATCGCATACCCACAGACAACTCATTTTTAGTATATAGGATTATATAAGTCGTTGATAATGGAATTCCATTCCATTGCCTAGCCTCATTAATTATGAGTGTCAAGGCGGTCTACTGTGCATGTGGTTGTTCTTGTTTAGCACAAATTCTCTTGCATTCTGCAGGCTGTGATAATTTCAGCATTATTCAGCAGACAGAATAGTGTGTTAAGCATTCGCGCCTTAGAAGGTGGGCAATCGTGAGGTGAAAAGCTTTCCTAGCTGTGATATAGTATACTGTTCGGATAGATAGGTTTATGCACAGTAGGCAATGCAGTACTGCGGTATATAGCTTAGGAAAGTTGAAATGTGTGCCAAATGATTAAATAATTGCCTCTGCTCATTAAGTATGGGCAGTATGGCGGTCTACTGTGCACTTTGTTCGCCCTTGTGTGACACACCACTATTGCGTTTTGCCTACTGATAATGTGACAGACACTATTCAAACGTTATCCAGTTAACAAGATGCGTGTCACTCATGCGCCTTAGAAGGTGGGCGTTCGAATTTCATAAAGTTTATATTAGAATTGCCGACGATAGTGCACAGTAGACAATGCAGTACTGCGGAGATACGACTCTCGATTATTTGCCTAGACTCATTAGGTATGAGTACTATGGCGGCTTGCTATGCACGTGGTTGCCTTCAGGTGGGCAATCGATTTTATGGTTTAAATACCAGAACTTTAATGTCGGCCTTAGTTTGTGCATAGCAGGCACTTCTCCAATATACTAAAAATGAAATGTCTGTAGCTATGCGATAGATTTCAGAAAAAATGGCTCAACCGATTTTCTTCAAACTTGCACCATTCGAACAGAAATTTTCCTGGGACGGTACATGCATCTTGGCTAAGAAATTGCTCAATGCTAAAGGGATTAAATATTCGAAAAACATGCTTTTTTGCAAAGGTCAAGCCAAATTTTCGACTTGAAATGCATTGTAAGAATGCTAGAGAAAAAACTGACTGACTGAATTCCGATTGTGATAAAGATTGCATCACAACAAGTTGAAAACAGTGCCGAAGAAATGCACACACGACTTGATTGAAATTGCGTAACCATATTGCTAACTTAAATTGAGACTGATACTGGCTGACTGAGAAATTGATTATGTCATAACTTTTTACTCCGATTGACTTGCTGTAAGAATTGAATTATAAGGGCCACAATTCATGTTCTCCAATTGAAAAGAGATAGCCCTGATGCGAACAGACTGGAATGCTAATGTAGCAACCTGGGTTCGAATCTTAGTAGTACAAAAAGATTTTTTTTATTAAAACACAACAAACACAACAAAACTGCTAAACATCAAAGAAGCGCAATGTCAAACATAGAAGAGCCACCATGTCGAACATAAAAGAGCCACCATGTCAAACATAAAAGAGCCACCATGTCAAACATAAAAGAGCCACCATGTCAAACATGAAAGAGCCACCATGTCAAACATAAAAGAGCCACCATTTTGAACATTAAAGAGCCACCATGTCAAACAATTAGAAGCCACCATGTCAAACATTAAAGAGCCACCATGTCGAACATTAAAGAGCCACCATGTCGAACATTAAAGAGCCACCATGTCAAACATAAAAGAGCCAACATATCAGACATTAAAAAGCGACCGTATCAAACATAAAAGAGTTACCATGTCAAACATAAAGAGCCACCATGTCAAACATTTAGGAGCCACCATGTCAAACATATATGTGACTTTATGTCAAACATTAAAGTGTTACCATTTCAAACCTTAAAAAGCCACTATGTCGAACATTAAAGAGCCACCATGTCTAACATAAAAGAGCCACCATGTAGAATATTAAAGAGCCACCATGTCAAACATTTAAGAGCCACCATGTCGAACATATATGTGACTTTATGTCAAACATTAAAGAGCCACCATGTCGAACATTAAAGTGCCACCATGTGTAACATAAAAGAGCTATATCATGAAGAACATCAAAGAGCCACCATGTTACGAGTAAAAACTAAAGAGCCACCATGTGAAACATTTAAGAGCCACCATGTCAAACCTAAAAGAGCCACCATGTCGAACATAATAGAGCCACCATTTCAGACATTGAAGAGCCACTATTTCGAACATTAAAGAGCCACCATGTCAAACAATAGCCACCATGTCAAACATAAAAGAGCCACCATGTCAGACATTAAAAAGCCACCGTATCAAACATAAAAGAGTTACCATGTAGAACAAAAAAGAGCCACCATGTCGAACAAAAAAGAGCCACCATGAAGAACATTAAGGAGCCACCATTTCGAACATTAAAGAGCCACCATGTCGAACCTTAAAGAGCCACCATGTTAAACATAGAAGAGCCACCATGTAAAACATTAAAGAGCCACATTGTTAAACATAGAAGAGCCACCATGTCTAACATTAAAGAACTACCATGCCGAACATTAAAGAGCTACCATGTCTAACATTAAAAAGCCACCATGTCTAACATTAAAGAGCCACCATGTCTAACAGTAAAAAGCCACCATGTCGAACATTAAAGAGCCACCATGTCAAACCTAAAAGAGCCACCATGTCGAACATTAAAGAGCCACCATGTCAAACATAAATCTGGCATGATGTCAAACATTAAAGTGCCACCATATCAAACATTAAAGAGCCACCATGTCTAACAGTAAAGAGCCACCATGTCGAACATTAAAGGGCCACCATGTAGAACATTAAAGAGCCACCATGTCGAACATTAAAGAACCACCATGTCAAAAATTAAAGGACCACCATGTCGAACATTAAAGAGCCACCATGTCAAAAATAGAAGAGCCACCATGTCAAACATAGAAGAGCCACCATGTCTAACATTAAAGAGCCACTATGTCGAAAATTAAAGAGCCACCATGTCTAACATTAAAGAGCCACCATGTCGAACATTAAAGAGCCACCATGTAAAACATTAAAGAGCCACATTGTTAAACATAGAAGAGCCACCATGTCTAACATTAAAGAACTACCATGCCGAACATTAAAGAGCTACCATGTCTAACATTAAAAAGCCACCATGTCTAACATTAAAGAGCCACCATGTCTAACAGTAAAAAGCCACCATGTCGCCTGCTATCTGGGGGTGCTTGCTATCTGGGAGAGCCTGCTATCTGGGGGTGCTTGCTATCTGGTGGTGCTTTCTATCTGGGGGTGCTAGCTATCTGGTGGTGCTTGCTATCTGGGGGTGCTTGCTATCTGGGGTGCTTGCTATCTGGGGTGCTTGCTATCTGGGGTGCCTGCTATCTGGGGGTGCCTGCTATCTGGGGGATGCTTGCTATCTGGGGGTGCCTGCTATCTGGGGGTGCCTGCTATCTGGGGGATGCTTGCTATCTGGGGGATGCTTGCTATCTGGGGGATGCTTGCTATCTGGGGGATGCTTGCTATCTGGGATGCTTGCTATCTGGGGGATGCTTGCTATCTGGGGGATGCTTGCTATCTGGGGGATGCTTGCTATTTGGGGGATGCTTGCTATCTCGGGGATGCTTGCTATCTAGGGGATGCTTGCTATCTGGGATGCTTGCTATCTGGGTGATGCTTGCTATCTGGGGGGAGCCTGCTATCTGGGGGGATGCTTGCTATCTGGAGGTGCTTGCTATCTGGGGGGATGCTTGCTGTCTTAGGATGTTTTCTTTTCGCATTGCACTTCATCTGAGCAGTTTTTCTATTGACTATGTGAAGGCTTTGTTTGGCCATCTTATTGATACTTGTAGAGAACAGAGATTCTATCTAGATGTCCCCCATCGGGGGGCGAAGATTGCTAGTCCTTCCTCTTCTATCTATATATACTAAAGTTGACGCGTTGTTTGTCTGTCTGTATGTCTGTCTGTATGTCTGTCTGTATGTCTGTCTGTCATTTCGACAACTCCTCCTTGAATAGTGCCAACTCAGCGTTGAAACTTATATGGGAAGATTGGAAATTATCCGAGGTCGGCTATAGGCTATTTTAATTCTGAAATTTTAATTTCTAAGATCCTCAAAAAAGCAGAAAACGGCGGTCTTGACCTTTGATAATCTTAATTGTCCCCTCTTTCTGCTTGGAGCTGAAAATCTGCATGAATTTTAAGTGATTGCGCCATAAAATTTTGCTAACTTGGCAGTGTATTTTCTCTCCAGTGGGGGGATAGGAGCGTTCTCAGTGGCGGCGTGTGTACACTTGGACCCTAGCTAACTGGCGGACAGTGAAATTCAATGCATCAATTTGCGAGCCTCTCTAGCAGGCAGTGAACGTACACTCGATATTTCAATGCTTTAAATCAGAAAGTTTCAAATGCTAACTGTTGCTCGATTTTTGAACTTTGAGAGGAGAGACTTATATTGCTGGAAAGATCTTGCAACGCTGAGTTCAGGGATATAAGTTGTTTGCTTTAACTGTAAAAATTAAAAGCACAGCATTCAAAAAACGATTTTATTACTTTTACTTTTAACTTGCTGCAAAGATTGTACTTATTTTTGCGATAGGTCAGAGATAAATTTGGGGGTTCAATTGCTAATTGCCACTGCGTAGTGGAAGGCGGTCGGGCGCTGTGTATTGGAGGGTTGATTTAGATTGCGCAATGTTTTTCTTAACTTTAACTGAGACTGATACTGACTGACTGTGAAATCGGTTGCGCCATCAATTTGTTTTATTATCTGTGCCTTTCAATAGGCTGCCCTGTGTAATAGCCAGCCTGTGTAATGAATGAATAAATTTGCGAGCCTCTTTGGAAGGCAGTGAACGTACACGCGATATTTCAATGCCTTAAAACGGGAACTTTCAAACGCTAACTGCTCTTCGAGTTCTAAACTTTAAGAGAAGATACTTATACTGCTGAAAAGATCTTGCAACGCTGAGTTCGAGGATATAAATTGTTTGCTATAAATGTAAAGACTAAAAGAGCAGCATCAAAAAAACTATTTCCATACTTTTAGCTTTATGCAAAGATTGTACTCATTTTTTGGTTCAATGCCCCCAACAGTTCGGCGTTCAATTTCTAACTGCTACTGCGTATTGAAAAGAGGTCGGTCTCTGTGTACTGGAGGGTTGATTTAGATTGCGCAATCTTTTTGTTAACTTTAACTGAGACTGATACTGACTGACTGAGAAATCGGTTGCGCAATCAATTGATTCAATTGGTTCAATTTTTATTTGAACACGCAGCTGTGTAGCTTTAACCCTAACCCTAACCCTAACAATAACCCTAACCAATGAATCCTGATATTTATTTTTTTTGACGGAGAAAATTTCGATTGAGTCCAGTTTAAAAGAGAGAATTTCGATGGTTTTCAGTTGCACGGACAGGATTTCTGCTTCGCGGAGAGGATCTTGATGGATTTGGCATCTTCAATCAGTCAGAGAAAAGAGTAAAGAGAAGAATGAAAGCAGAAGAGAGATGAGATGATAGAAAACAGAGTAGAAATAAGTGGAGATATTAGACATGACAGATTGGAGAGAAGAGGGGATTTAGGCGGGAACGAAGAGGGAGAGAGTAGAAAAGAGGAGAGAGGAGAGAAAATAGATTAGGGATAAGAGCGTACAGAGAAAATAGAAGAGAGGGGAGAGTAGAGGAGAAAGAAAGAGTGAGATGAGGGGATGAGGGATGAGAGAGGAGGGGAGACAGGAGAGACAAGAAAGGAGAAAAGAGGGGAGAAAGGAGAAAGGAGAGAGTAGAGACGAAGGACCAGTTAGAAGATATAAATACGGTAGTAGAGATGAGAGGAGAGATAGGAGAGAGAAGCGAGAGAAGAAGCGAGAGGAGAAGAGAAAGAGGAGAGAGGAGAGAGATGAAATAGATAAGAGAGTTAAGAGAGGAAAGTAGTGAGGAGAGGAGAGATGAGAGATGCGATAAAAAGAGATGAGTGAGAACATAAGAGAGAAGAGAGAAGAGATTAGAGAAGAGAGGGGAGAAGATAAAAGGAGCAAGGGGAGGAGAAAAGAGAGAATGGAGAGGATAGAAAAGAGAGAAGAGAAGAGACAGGGAAAAGTGGAAAGGAGGAAAGAAAGATTGGAGACAAGTAAGTGGAGTGTGAGAGCGTATATGAGATATGAGAAATGAGAGCAGAGAGGAAAGAAAAGAGAAGAGAGAGAGGGTTAAGAGAGACGATAGATAAGTGAATAGGGATGACATATAAAAGAGGAGAGAAGAGGGAGAGATAAGAGAGAAGAGAGAAGACAGGAGACAGAAGTGAAGAGGAGAGATATGAGAGAAGAGAGGAGACAAGAGACAGGAGAGGGTACAGACGAAAGACGAGGGATAAAACATAAATAAGGGAGTACGGGTAGAGATGAGATGAGAGAGAGGAGAGAGAAGAGAGTCACGATAATAGCGAATAGAAGAGAGAGGAGATATGAGAGACGTGAGAGTCTTTGAGCTATGGTCTTTCAAAGATTTTGTAAAGAATTTGGAGACGATTTGGAAGATGGGATTCAAGTGGAGTTTCAGCTGATGGATTTCAGGGAATGGAATTCCGGTGATGGGAGTTCTTCCCCTTTCTCCTCCGAAGGAGGAGTTCCACTCGTATATACTAAAGTTGGTGCGTTGTTTGTTTGTTTGTTTGTCTGTTTGTTTGTAGGATATCTCCTCCTAGACTACGTGCAACTCAGCGTTGAAACTTATATGGGAATACTGCAAATTTTCCGGAATCGGCTTTAGGCTGTTTTAATCTTTCATTTTTTAATTTTAAGATCCCTAAAAAAGCAGAAATCTGATTTCCTAACCTTCTCTGGACACTTTTTCTGCTCAAAGCTGAAAATTGGCATAAATTTTGAGTGATTACGCCACAACTTTTTCCTATGTCGCCAGTGCATTTTCTCTCCTGTGGGGGAATGGGCGCGTTCTCATTAGCGGCGTGTGTACAATCGGACCCTGGCTCACTGGCTGACTTTATAGACAATTGCGCAACTATTTGTGTTCTGTTTTTTAACAGGAAGCCCTGTGTATTTTTTGCACAGTGAAATTCAGTGCATTTTAATGCATAAACTCGCGAGCATCTTTAGCAGGCAGTGAAGGTACACTCGATATTTCAATGCTTAAAATCAGAAAGTTTCAAACGCTAACTGTTGCTCGATTTTTTAACTTTGAGAGACGAGACTTTTATTGCTGGAAAGAGCTTGCAGCGCTGAGTTCGGGGATATAAGTTTTTTGCTTTAAATATGAAAATTAAATTCACAGCATTCAAGAAAAGATTTTCATACTTTTAGCTTTCTGCAAAGATTGTTCTCATTTTGGAGTTCAATGGGGGTTCGACCGACCCCCAATAGTTGGTGGGGGGGGGTTCAATTTCTAGCTGCACTGCGTATTGGAAGGGGGGTCGGTTGCTGTGTATTGGAGGGTTGATTTAGATTGCGCAATCTTTGTGTTAACTTTAACTGAGGCTGATACTGACTGCCTGAGAAATAAGTTGCGCAATTTAATTGGTTCAATGTTTTTACGGCGCCTTTCAACACGCAGCTGTGTGTAGCTCTAACCCTAACCCTAACCCTAACCAATGAATTCTGAGAGCTAGGCTGTTTGACGTAGAAATTTCGATTTAGTCCAGTTTCACGGAGAGGATTTCTATTTCGCGGAGAATATTTCGATGGTGTTCAGTTTCACGGAGAGGATTTCGATAGTGTTCAGTTTCACGGAGACGATTTCTGTTGCGCGGAGAGGTGTTGGAAAATGGGATTCCGCTGATGGAGTTCAGGGAATGGAATTCCGCTGATTGGAGTTCTTCCCCTTTCTTCTCCGAAGGAGGAGTTGGCCTCGTATATACTAAAAATGGTCTGTCTGTGTCTATGTGATCGATTAGAGAAAAAATGGCTGGACCGATTTTGTTCGAACTTGCACTGTTCGATCAGAAATTTTCCCGTGACTGTACATGCATCGTGGCTAAGAAATTGCTCGATGCTAAAGGCATTAAATATTCGAAAAACATGCTTTTTTGCAAAGGTCAAGCAAACTTTTCGACTTGAAATGTATTGTAGCTCGTAAGAATGCTAGAGAAAAAAACTGACTGGTTGAATTCTGATTCTGAAATAGATTGCATCATAACTGAATTGTAACTTCGACTTGAATTGAAAATGCAGTGTGAAGCGTAGCACCAGACTTGATTTAAATTGCGTAACCATATTGTTAACTGATACTGACTGACTGAGAAACTGATTATGTCATAACTGCTTCGTGTGATTTACTCTATGCTTGGATTTTAGAGTGTTGAATTATATAAGTGAAAAATTTGATGATATCAAAACGATGAGAGCTAGCCTAGAGGTGAACAAACTGAACTGCTAAATGCAGCGACGATGGTTCGAATTTTCATAGAGTATAATTTTTTTAATTAAAGCTTTTCAACGTCAGGAAAACTAAAAGACTTTTTAAAAAGAAGCGCCATATAAAAATCATAGAAGCGTCATGTAAAAAATCGTGGGAGCGTCATTTAAAAAATCATGGAAGCGTCATATAAAAATCATAGAAGCGTCATGTAAAAAATCATAGATGCGTCATTTAAAAATCATAAATGCGTCATTTAAAGAATCATTGAAGCGTCATGTAAACAATCATAGAAGCGTCATGTAAACAATCATAGAAGCGTCATGTAAAAAATCATATCTAAGAGTCTTGTAAAAAAATCGAAGCGTCATGTAAATAATCATAGAAGCGTCATGCAAACAATCGTAGAAGCGTCATATAAAAATCATAGAAGCGTCATGTAAAAAAATCATACAAGCGTCATGTAAAAAAGTATAGAAGCGTCATGTAAACAATCATAAAAGCGTCATGTAAACAATCGTAGAAGCGTCATATAAAAATCATAGAAGCGTCATTTAAAAAATCATAGAAGCGTCATGTAAACAATCATAGAAGCGTCATTTAAAAAAGTCATAGAAGCGTCATGTAAACAATCATAGAAGCGTCCTGTAAACAATCATAGAAGCGTCATGTAAAAAATCATACAAGCGTCATGTAAAAAAGTATAGAAGCGTCATGTAAACAATCATAGAAGCGTCATGTAAAAATCATAAAAGCGTCATGTAAAAAATCATAGAAGCGTCATGTAAAAAATCATAGAAGCGTCATTTAAAAAAATCATAGAAGCGACATTTAAAACATCATAGAAGCGTCATGTAAAAAAATCATAGAAGCGTCATGTAAACAATCATACAAGCGTCATGTAAAAATCATAGAAGCGTCATGTAAAAAATCATAGAAACGTCATGTAGAAAAATCATAGAAGCGTCATGTAAACAATCATAGAAGCGTTATGTAAAAATCGTAGAAGCGTCATTTAAAAATCATAGAAGCGTCATTTAAAAAATCATAGAAGCGTCATGTAAAAAAGTCATAGAAGCGTCATGTAAACAATCATAGAAGCGTCCTGTAAACAATCATAGAAGCGTCATGTAAAAAATCATAGAAGCGTCATGTAAAAAAATCATACAAGCGTCATGTAAAAAAGTATAGAAGCGTCATGTAGACAATCATAGAAGCGTCATGTAAAAATCATAAAAGCGTCATGTAAAAAATCATAGAAGCGTCATGTAAAAAATCATAGAAGCGTCATGTAAAAACATCATAGAAACGTCATGTAAACAATCGTAGAAGCGTCATGTAAAAATTACAAAACTTATACAAAACCTATTACAAAACTTATATAAAAACTAATGGACGTGTCATTTAAGAAATCATAGAAGCGTCAAACATCAAAAGCTAATGAGCTAAAAACATCATAGAAACGTCATATAAACAATCATAGAAGCGTCATGTAAAAAGTCATAGAAGCCTTATATAAAAACTAATGGAAGTGTCATTTTAGAAATCATAGAAGCGTCATGTAAAAATCAAAAGAAGCGTCATGTCAGACATGAAAGAAGTGTCATGTAAAAATTAAATGAAGCTATTGTGCTGTGCTGGGGAGAATTACTGAGATGTCAAGGCTCACGGAGAATAACTGAGATTAGGGGGGGGGTTTCTGAGATGTCAAAGCAAAAGTCAGAAGCTACTTCAAAGTACATGTAGT
Source organism: Macrostomum lignano (assembly GCA_002269645.1). NCBI lineage: Eukaryota > Metazoa > Platyhelminthes > Macrostomidae > Macrostomum > Macrostomum lignano. The sequence goes on along the minus strand of NIVC01000509.1, from coordinate 96,521 downwards.
TTACTCAATTTTTTTATTACCTTCTTTGTTGGCTCGCCACGGGGGGGGCGCTGATAGAAGAAGAGTCATGTAAAAAAAAAAGAAGCACTATGTATACATAAAAGAAGAGTCATATCGAAGTTAAAATATTCATTTGGGAATTGCTACGATGTCAAAGCGTAGTGTCAAAGGTTGAGGGTTAGATTTTAGCGGGTTTCAAGGTTAACAGGGGATTTTTCAGATTTCAAGGTTTATGGGGGGCATTGCTGACATTTCAAGGCTTACGAGGGGAATAGCTGAGATGTCAAGGCTCATGGGGGAATAAATGAGATGTCAAGGCTAAAGTCAGAAGCTACATGTAGTCTATTGAAAACTTTTTTTCATTATTTGTTGGCTCCTCACGGGAGGGATCGCTGATAGAAAAAGCGTAATGTAAAAAATAAGAAGCTTCATGTCGAAGTTAAGAGATTCATTTGGGAATCCCTACGATGTCGAGGCTTGCAGGGAATCGCTATAATGCTGTAGTAGTGCTATAATGACTCTTGGAGAGAATTACTGAAATGTCAATGCTTTAGGGTTAGGTTAGGTTAGGGTTAGGGTTAGGGTTAGAAAGTTGACAGATTTTTTTAGATTTCATGGCTTATGGGGAGCATCGCTGAGATGTCAAGGGGAAGTTGAAATGTTAAAACTTGTGGGGGGGGGAATTACTGACATGTCAAGGCTTAAGGGACTGCTTGCAAAGCAGTATATTATTGCAAAGAGATGCAAATATTGCAGAGAGATATTGCAAAGTGATGCTACATGTAGCTTATTACAAAACTTGTACTGCATTTTTTGGCTCCCCAACGCTAAGATACTAAGCTAAAAAAATACTACTAGCGCTTCACAAACTTATACAGATGTCAGGCTGTAGGGTTAGTGTTAGCGTTGGTGTTAGGGTATATGGTTAGGGTTAGGGTTATAGCGTTAAGATTCGGGTTAGTGCTAGGGTTAGGGTAGCTTATAACTTAGCTCATGTAGCTTATTAAAAATGTTTAGCATAGAAGCGTCATGCAAAAATCATGGAAGCGTCATGCAAAAAATCATAGAAGCATCATGCAAAAACTCATGGACAAAATATTAAATTTAGGGTTATGTTTAGGGTTGGGGTTAGGGCTATTAGAAGTTTGACAGGAGATTTTTTAGGATTTCAAGGCTACATGTAGCTTATTAAAAAACGTGTATTTCATTTCTTTAGCTCCCCAACGGGGGGCGTAGATTGCTAGTCCTATATACTAAAAATGGTCTGTCTGTGTCTATGTGATCGATTAGAGAAAAAATGGCTGGACCGATTTTGTTAGAACTTGCACTGTTCGATCAGAAATTTTCCCGTGACTGTACATGCATCGTGGCTAAGAAATTGCTCGATGCTAAAGCGATTAAATATTCGAAAAACATGCTTTTTTGCAAAGGTCAAGCAAACTTTTCGACTTGAAATGTATAGTAAGAATGCTAGAGAAAAAACTGACTGGTTGAATTCTGATTCTGAAATAGATTGCATCATAACTGAATTGTAACTCCGACTTGAATTGAAAATGCAGTGTGAAGCGTAGCACCAGACTTGATTTAAATTGCGTAACCATATTGTTAACTGATACTGACTGACTGAGAAACTGATTATGTCATAACTGCTTCGTGTGATTTACTCTATGCTTGGATTTTAGAGTGTTGAATTATATAAGTGAAAAATTTGATGATATCAAAACGATGAGAGCTAGCCTAGAGGTGAACAAACTGAACTGCTAAATGCAGCGACGATGGTTCGAATTTTCATAGAGTATAATTTTTTTAATTAAAGCTTTTCAACGTCAGGAAAACTAAAAGACTTTTTAAAAAGAAGCGCCATATAAAAATCATAGAAGCGTCATGTAAAAAATCGTGGGAGCGTCATTTAAAAAATCATGGAAGCGTCATATAAAAATCATAGAAGCGTCATGTAAAAAATCATAGATGCGTCATTTAAAAAATCATACAAGCGTCATGTAAAAAATCATAGAAGCGTCATGCAAACAATCATAGAAGCGTCATATAAAAATCATAGAAGCCTCATTTAAAAAATTATAGAAGCGTCATGTAAAAAATCAGAGAAGCGTCATGTAAACAATCATAAAAGCGTCATTTAAAAAATCATAGAAGCGTCATATAAAAATCATAGATGCGTCATTTCAACAATCATAGAAGCGTCATGTAAAAATCATAGAAGCGTCATGTAAAAAATCATAGAAGCGTCATGTAAACAATCATAGAAGTGTCATGTGAAAAATCGTAGAAGCGTCATTTCAAAATCATGGAAGCGTCATTTAAAAAATCATGGAAGCGTCATATAAAAATCATAGAAGCGTCATTTAAAAAATCATGGAAGCGTCATATAAAAATCATAGAAGCGTCATTTAAAAAATCATAGATGCGTCATGTAAAAAATCATAGAAGCGTCATGTAAACAATCATAGAAGTGTCATGTGAAAAATCGTAGAAGCGTCATTTTAAAATCATGGAAGCGTCATTTAAAAATCATAGAAGCGTCATGTAAAAAATCATAGAAGCGTCATGTAAAAAATCATAGGAGCGTCATGTAAACAATCATAGAAGCGTCATGTAAACAATCATAAAAGCGTCATGTAAACAATCATAGAAGCGTCATGTAAAAAATCAGAGAAGCGTCATGTAAACAATCATAAAAGCGTCAAGTAAACAATCATAAAAGCGTCATGTAAACAATCATAGAAGCGTCATGTAAACAATCATAAAAGCGTCATGTAAACAATCATAGAAGCGTCATGTAAAAAATCAGAGAAGCGTCATGTAAACAATCGTAAAAGCGTCATTTAAAAAATCATAGAAGCGTCATATAAAAATCATAGAAGCGTCATGTAAAAAATCATAGAAGCGTCATGTAAAAAATTATAGAAGCGTCATGTAAAAATCATAGAAGCGTCATGTAAAAAATCATAGAAGCGTCATATAAAAATCATAGAAGCGTCAAGAAAAAATCATAGAAGCCTCATTTAGAAACTAATGAAAGTGTCATTTAAAAAATTAAGAAGCATCATGGTAGAATAAAAGAAGCGTCATGTCAGACATGAAGGGTGTCATGTAAAAATTAAATGCAGCTATAATGCTGTGCTGGGGAGAAAAACTGAGACGTAAAGGCTCTCAGAGAATAACTGACATTACGGGGGGGGGGTTCTGAGATGTCAAAGCAAAAGTCAGAAGCTACTTCAAAGTTCATGTACTTTACTCAATTTTTTTATTGCATTCTTTGTTGGCTCGCCACGGGGGGGGTCGCTGATAGAAGAAGAGTCATGTAAAAAATAAAAGTAGCACTATGTATACATAAAAGAAAAGTCATGTCGAAGTTAAAAGATTCATTTGGGAATTGCTACGATGTCAAAGCTAGGTGGAAATCGTTATAGTGCTGTGATTCTTAAAGAAGGAATCACTAAAATGTCAAGGCTTAGGGGAGAAGAATTGCTGAGATTTCAAGGCTTTAGGTTGGGTTAAAGTTAGGTTTAGGTCAAGTGTGGGTTGAGGGTTATATTTTATCGGGTTTCAAGGTTAACAGAATAACAGGGGATTTTTTAGATTTCAAGGTTTATGGGGGCCATCGCTGACATGTTAAGGCTTACGGGGGGAATAGCTGAGATGTCAAGGCTCACGGGGGTATAAATGAGATTTCAAGGCTAAAGTCAGAAGCTACATGTAGTTTATTGAAAACTTTTTATTACATTATTTGATGCCTCCTCAGGGGAGGGATCGCTGATAAAAAAAGCGTAATGTAAAAAATAAAAGAAGCTTCATGTCGAAGTTAAGAGATTCATTTGGGAATCCCTACGATGTCGAGGCTTGCAGGGAATCGCTATAATGCTGTAGTAGTGCTATAATGACTCAGAATTACTGAAATTTCAATGTTTTAGGGGTAGGTTAGGGTTAGGGTTAGGGTTAGGGTTAGGCTAGGGTTAGGGTTAGGGTTAGGCTAGGGTTAGGGTTAGAAGGTTGACAGTTTTTAGATTTCCAAGGCTTATTGGGGGCATTGCTGTGATGTCAAGGGGGGAAGTTGATAACTTAAAGCTTGTGGGGGGGAATTACTGACATGTCAAGGCTTACAAGGTTTGACAGGAGATTTTTTTAAGATTTCAAGGATACATGTAGCTTATTAAAAAAACGTGTATTGCATTTCTTTGGCTCCCCAACGGGGGGCGTAGATTGCTAGTCCATATACTAAAAATGGTCTGTCGGTATGTGTGTGTGTGCATGTGTGTGTGTGTGATCGATTTTAGCAAAAACGGCTCAACCGATTTTCTTCGAACTTGCACTGTTCGATCAGTAATTTTCCCGTGACAGTACATGCATCGTGGCTAAGAAATTGCTTGATGCTAAAGGGATTAAATATTCGAAAAACATGCTTTTTTGCAAAGGTCAAGCAGCTCTTTCGACTTGAAATGCATTGTAAGAATGCTAGCAGAAAAACTGACTGGTTGAATTCTGATTCTGAAATAGATTGCATCACAATACACAAGACACTCAATTGAATTGCGTCACAGCGTTGAGTGTGAAAGCATAGCACAGTACTCAATTTATATTGCGTAACCATATTGTTAACTTTTATAGAGACTGGTACTGACTTGCCTAAGAAATTGATTATGTCATAACTGCTTCGTGACTTTTTACTCTACCTGACTTTGTGTGAGTGTTGAACTATATAAGTGGTACAAATTCAGTGATAACTTCGATGAGAGCTAGCCTAGAGCTGAACAGACCAGACTGCTAATGCAGCAACCTGGGTTCGAATCTAAGTAGTTTAAAAGTAGTAGTGTAAAATTTTTTATTAAAAGCTAAATAAAAACACTTAGATTACTCCACTCCATAAGCCAAGGATTATTGCTCTTTAATAAACTAAGGATTACTGCACTCGATAAGCCAAGGATTATTGCTCTTAATAAATCAATGATTACTGCACTCGATAAGCCAAAGATTATTGCTATTAATAAACCAAGGATTACTGCACTCAAGAAGCCAAGGATTACTGCTCTTAATAAACCAAGGATCACTGCACTCGATAAACCAAGGACTATTGCTCTTGGCAAACCAAGGATTACTGCACTCGATAAGCCAAGGATTATTGCTCTTAATAAATCAATGATTACTGCACTCGATAAGCCAAAGATTATTGCTATTAATAAACCAAGGATTACTGCACTCGATAAGCCAAGGATTACTGCACTTGGAAAACCAAGGATTACTGCACTCGATAAGCCAAGGACTATTGCTATTAATAAACCAAGGATTACTGTACTCAATAAGCCAAGGATTATTGCTCTTAATAAACCAAGGATTACTGCACTCAATAAGCCAAGGATTATTGCTATTACTAAACCAAGGATTACTGCACTCAAGAAGCCAAGGATTACTGCTCTTAATAAACCAAGGATCACTGCACTTGATAAACCAAGGACTATTGCTATTAATAAACCAAGGATTACTGTACTCAATAAGCCAAGGATTATTGCTCTTAATAAACCAAGGATTACTGCACTCAATAAGCCAAGGATTATTGCTATTACTAAACCAAGGATTACTGCACTCAAGAAGCCAAGGATTACTGCTCTTAATAAACCAAGGATCACTGCACTTGATAAACCAAGGACTATTGCTATTAATAAACCAAGGATTACTGTACTCAATAAGCCAAGGATTATTGCTCTTAATAAACCAAGGATTACTGCACTCAATAAGCCAAGGATTATTGCTATTACTAAACCAGGAATTACTGCACTCGATAAACCAAGGACTATTGCTATTAACAAACCAAGGATTAATGCATTTGATTAATCAAGGACTATTGCTATTAATAAACCAAGGATTACTGCACTCGATAAACCAAGGACTATTGCTCTTGGCAAACCAAGGATTACTGCACTCGATAAGCCAAGGATTATTGCTCTTAATAAATCAATGATTACTGCACTCGATAAGCCAAGGATTATTGCTCTTAATAATCCAAGGATTACCAAGACCAAGACTGCATAGCAGAGAGCGACTTTCATATATATAAGCGATTTTTATTGAAAGTTTTCAATGCAACATTGCTAACAACTTTGTGGTAAAAAAGATGAGTGTAAAATGTGCACGAGTATTTGCACATCTATTTGTTCATCGCTGCTTGTTGACTTTGACCATTTTATTAGCAGTTTTGTAAGGAGAATTTTGGCTTTAAAGGGCAGCTTGACCAATTAATTAGCAGCGGGCGCTGGAGAGAATTTACGTTTAGTGTACGTACATTTATTAACACTGAATAGTGTACAGCTTTTTGGGGTGGGGGTGGTGCGCTGAGTATAAAAAGTTTGTCATGATTGTTTTCTTATCTTTGTCAATTATCACACAACCCCTCACTCAGACTATCTTTACTTTTTCATTCTAATTCTACCTATCTTATTTTTCAATTCAATTCCTATCATATTTTTCGATCCAAATTCTAAAATGGCTCGACGTGGCACCAGCGCTTTGAAAAAGAGCAGAGATGCCAAAAAGAAACGTCAGCAAGAGACCGCTGTTCAACGAGAGGAGCGCCTGGCTGCACACCGGCAGCAGGAGACTGAGCGAAGGGACAGGGAGACCGACGCTCAGCGCGAAGAGCGCCTGGCTGCACACCGGCAGCAGGAGACTGAGCGAAGGGACAGGGAGACCGACGCTCAGCGCGAAGAGCGCCTGGCTGCACACCGGCAGCAGGAGACTGAGCGAAGGGCCAGGGAGACCGACGCTCAGCGCGAAGAGCGCCTGGCTGCACACCGGCAGCAGGAGACTGAGCGAAGGGCCAGGGAGACCGACGCTCAGCGCGAAGAGCGCCTGGCTGCACACCGGCAGCAGGAGACTGAGCGAAGGGCCAGGGAGACCGACGCTCAGCGCGAAGAGCGCCTGGCTGCACACCGGCAGCAGGAGACTGAGCGAAGGGCCAGGGAGACCGACGCTCAGCGCGAAGAGCGCCTGGCTGGACTCCGACAGCAAAAGGCTAAGCGGAGTGCCGTGGAGACCGACGCTCAGCGAGAAGAGCGCCTAACTGCAGCTCGGCGGCGCACAAGTGAGCGTAGGGCCACGGAAACTGAGGCTCAGCGAAGAGCTCGAGTGGAGGCCGACCAAATTCGCCGTCGAGGAGTGTCGGTTAACAGGTGAGATGAACATTTTAATTTGACTGTATCTGTATATCTAAGTCTAAGAAACGTTTCAAAAAATGTTTATTTGTAGAGATGAACTGTGTTTATATAAGAAACTGCTTTTCTAGGATACGTTTTCAAGAATCTTTATTTGTAGGATTTGTGCTAAGAATCAGAATTTCTAAGAAACCACTGTAAGAAACTGTCTGTGGAGGAATGTTTGTAAGGGTCTGCATTTGTGAGAATTGACTTTTTGTTGACTCTCTAGGAATCTGTATCAGTGGGAATGAGTTTTTCAGAGTCTAAAGTATAACTTCAATCTTTCAGGTTTGACAGTAGTGAGTTGGCCACACCAGCTGTGGTACCATTCAATACGCTAAGTGTTGTTCCAATCCCTGGTGATGGAAATTGCTTTTTTCATGCAGTATGTGACCAGTTGCAGGGCACTCCGCTTGAGACCAATGCAGCGTCTTTGAGGCATGAACTGACATGTCGTGCAGTGCAGGTAATGCCCGAATTAATTGACGAAGGCTTTGTTTTGCCGGATAATGCTGATTCCATTATTAATGAGTCTTTTTCTGAGGGCACCTATGTTCCTGATGAGGTCGTGCCACTTTCAAGCCGTTTTTTCAATGTTGACCTGGTTATTTATCAGGCAAATGGCAGTGTATTGCAGTACTGCATGTCCACTGTGCAGCCACCCACTGCAATTGTGCGTATCCTTTTACGCCATGAACACTATGAGTCGTTGCGCGTGACTGATCCACTGCCAGTTTCTGAGCCCGTTGCAGATGCAGAAGCGCCGAGTTTAACGGAGCAGAGGGCAGATCTTTCCGATTCAGGTCATTTTGGTACAGGTCATTCTGATGCAGAATCTGCTCAAAATAGGTAGGCTTTTTGTGCTGCTGGTCAGTGTAATTTTTATATTTTAGTTTTTATATTTACACTGTACATTTCATAAATTTTGGCAGTCTATATTATAGTAACTATTTGTGCATGCATTTAACTCAATCACAGGTCTGACAGAATACAGAGGCCAGAGGCCCCGGCCCATGATTGCGGCCCAATGAACAGGGCATGCCAGGAATGTGGTGCTCTACTCTGGCGCGCAGAGACCAGGAATTTCTGCTGCGCCAAAGGCAAGGTGAAGCTGCCCAGCCGCACCGTGCCGCAAGTGCTGGCGGATCTGTACATGGGGCGGCACAGATTGAGTGTTGAGTTCCTGGCCAACATCAGGAGCTACAATTCGGCGCTGCACCTGACATCGCTGGGTGCCAAACTGCGGTTGGTGCCAGGCTGGTGTCCCAGCTTCATCATCAGCGGCCAGATGCATCACCGCACGGCGCCGCTGTTTGCAGAGGCTTCGGCTGAAGCTCAGGGATGACAGGTGTACTTCAACGATCGCGAACTCGAAAGCCGCCAGAGTCTCAGCCAGAAGGTAAAACCGGAGCTACTGGAGCTGCTGCAGACGCTGCTTCACGAGTGCAATGGCTATGTCCGCAGCCTGAAGGCTGCTGCTGAGCGAATTAGCCAAGACCCAGAGCTGGGAGATGCGCGAATTGTGATTCACCCTGACCGTCGACCATCTGGGGAACACATTCGGTAAGTTAGTGTGTTTGTTATAACGAAACTTAAAAATGTAAACGAAAGCAGAAGTAAAATAAGCGTAATAAGTGATTCAGTTTCTACAGAATTTGTATCCCATGAACTCCGTTAAAATCAGGCGCTACAACTTGCCTACGGCAAACGAGGTCGGTATCCTGATCGTTGAGGACAATGAGGACGCACCGGCCAGTCGGGACGTCGTGATTCAACTGCGTGGTGGCGGTTCTCAGCGAATCAGTGAGACGCACCGCTCATATGACCCGCTGGAGTATGTGCTGCTGTTCCCGAATGGCGAGGACGGCTGGCACCCAGAGTTGCGGATGAGTAATGACAAGAAATTGACCCCCATGAAATACTATGCAAGCGAAATCATGGTGCGAGCGGGCCAGTTCAGTGTGCTGCACTATGGCCGAAGATTATTTCAACAGTACCTGGTGGACATGTGTGCCAAGATTGAGGCAGAGAGGCTGCTGTATTTGCGGACCCATCAGCAGGACCTGCGCAGCGAGACGTATAGCGGTCTGCGGGACGCTCTGTTTGCAGCCGATGGCAGGTCTACCGACAGAGATCCGAGTGACATAGGCAAGCCCGCGCATGTGCTTCTGTCCTCGAGCTTTGTTGGCGGGCCAAGGTACCTGATGGAGAGGCTTCAGGACGCTATGACCTATGTTCACAAGTTCGGTAAGCCGGACCTGTTTGTCACCGCAACGTGCAATCCGAAATGGCCGGAGATCAGCGCCCAGCTGCTGCCTGGACAGCGGGCTGAACACCGGCCGGACATTGTTAGCCGAGTCTTTGAAATGAAGAAGAAAGCTCTGCTGGCTCAGCTAACGAAGCGCTATGGGAAAGAGGCCGCGCACGTCTGCTCGCTAGAGTACCAAAAGCGTGGTGAGTACAACTCTGAGTGTTAAGTTTTATAATATTTATATCGTTACAAAAATACTAAATATAGGCATGGTTTGTGTGATGCAAATTCGATACAAATTGGATAACTGAATTGAAAAATGTTTCGATATTTTTTTTAATAATTCAGGTCTCCCCCATGTGCACTTTCTGCTGTGGCTCGCGAGTGGCCAGCGGGTGACTCCGGACCGATACGATGACATCGTGTCTGCCGAGATTCCGGACCCAGAGCAGCAGCCTGTGCTGTATGAGCTGGTGAAGACGCACATGATCCATGGCCCCTGCGGCAAGGAGAATCCGGCGTGCCCTTGCATGGAGAATGGCGAATGCAGCAAGGGCTTTCCGAAGGAGTTCCAGCAGGTGACGCTGACCAGCGATACTGGCTACCCTTTGTATCGCAGACGCTCGCCTGAGATGGGCGGATTTACGGTGGACAAACTGTTCAAAGGCCGCAGCATTCGCATGGACAACAGGCGAGTTGAAATGATATTGCCTGGTTGTACTTTTCTGCTTTTGTATTTTTAAAAGTTAATGACATTCTTTTTTTAATAAAAATATAGGTGGGTTGTTCCGTACAGCCCTGACCTGTTGCTCCAGTTTGCGTGCCACATGAACGTTGAAGTTTGTGCCACTGTGAAGTCGGTCAAATACGTGATCAAGTACTTGCTGAAGGGCGGCGACATGGCGACGTTCAAAGTCGACGCCAATAAGAATTCAACTGATCCGAGAGAGCAGGCTGTGGGTAGCCAACAGCCGGCAGAAACGGTAGCGGCAAACGATGGAGAGAGGCCGCGTGATGAAATCAAGGAGTATCTGTCTGCGCGCTACATTGGCCCAATGGAAGCCGTGAATACCATTTTGGGCTTTGAAGTAATAAGTATTTTAAATTTTAAATATTGCAAAGCTGTGAGCTTTAGAAGTCAGCAACAACTTTAAAGGTATTTATTTCTCCCACCTTCTGATCAGGTGCACGACAGATTTCCGGCGGTCATCCGGCTCTGCGTTCACAAGTCGGAGGAGCAGCTCGTGTATTTCAACGAGCAGACCGCAAGTGCTAGAGCCAGGACGCCGAGGGACTCTACGTTGACGGCATTTTTCAAGCTGTGTCGTACTGACGAGTTTGCTCGGTCCTTGCTCTACACGGAGTGCCGTCCTACTTCGTTTGGCATGCCAGTGAAAGAGTGTGGCGGCGAGCGAAGCGAGGCGCGAAAGTCGATGGCCACCCGGGTGTAGTGCGGAACACAAACGTTGCACGCATGTACACGGTGAGCCCAAGAACTGGTGATTTATTTTATGTTCGCATGCTCCTTTTGCAGGTTAGGGGACCAACCAGCTTTGAGGCGCTGCTGACTGTGGATGGCGTTGTGCACCCGAGCGCCAAGGCTGCTTGCATGGCCCTCGGCCTGCTGCAGCGAGATGACCACTGGCGGCGGTGCCTAGCTGAGGCCGTTCAGTCAAGAATGCCAAGAGCCCTGAGACATCTTCTGGCTGTCATTCTCATATGGGGTGACCCTGATGATGGCAACGACCTCTGGTGCAGCTTTGCCGAGGATATGTGCGAGGACCTGCGGTTTCATCACCGAGACTTGAGCACCGAGGAGATTACTGACCTGGCGCTGCGCGAGCTGCAGAGCATGCTGACCTCCATGGGCGGGAACAACCTGCCAGATTACGGCCTGCCTGCGGCATCCGCGATGCCTCAAGTTGGACCGATGCAGTTCGATGCGGTCGAGCAAGCGCAGATTACTGAGGCGCGCTTACCAATGCTGACAGACGAGCAGAAAGCGGTGTACGAGTCAGTGACTCAGGATCTTGTGAGCGGCAACGGCGGCTTGCACTTCCTGGACGCGCCCGCTGGCACTGGCAAGACCTTCCTACTGGAGGTTTTGCTGGCCTTCGTGCGCAGCCGGGGGGAAGTCGCCCTCGCCGTTGCGGCTTCTGGAATCGCAGCGACTCTGTTGCCAGGTGGACAAACTGCGCATTCCACGTGAGTTGCTTACTATCTGACTAAGCCGCATTGTTCCGCTGTACATGATTGCGCCGAAACCAACTGTTCATGACAGGTTCAAGATCCCTATCCGGGCGGTCCGCTCTAACAAGGACGTCTGCTCTGTTGGAGTGCAGTCCAAACAAGCCGCCGTGTTTCGGACAGCGCGTCTAATTGTCTGGGACGAGATTTCCATGACTAACCGGAAGGATTTGGAGGCAGTCGACCGGTGCTTGCGAGACGTGCGAAAGCAGGACGTGCCATTCGGCGGACTGGTGTTTGTTTGCGCTGGTGACTTTCGCCAGCTCTTGCCAGTTGTTTTGAATGGGACGCGTGCGAATAACGTTATGGCGTGTGTTAGTAGATCCCCGCTGTGGAAATTTTTCCGGCGGCATCGTCTGACGAGAAACATCCGATTGCTGAGCAGTTCCGATTCTGCAACATATGTGAAGTACACCGAGCTACTCAAGCAGGTAAGTTTGGTCTTTGTTGACTTAAATATTTAATAATTCCGGGCGTTAAATTTAAAGGGCGGGTTTTTGTGGAAAAAATGCAAAGTGCTTTTATTGTGCTTTATTCAGAATGTCTAACCTAAAAGTCTGGCTAGCTTTTGACTAACTGTTTCACTCCTCACAGATCGGATCTGGAACAATGGAGCAGGATGTGGAGGAGAAAGTGTCCCTCCCAATCGAGATCGTGATATCTGCGGAGGGGCCACTCACTGATCTAATCAATTTTGTTTACCCATCGTTTGAGGAGTCAGTGGAGAGAGACGGCTATTTTGCAAGCCGAGCGATCCTGGCGCCTTACAACGACTCTGTCGATGCCATTAATGAGACGTGCCTGGGCATGTTCCCCGGCAGCCTGCGGGAGTACCGCTCGATAGACAGCGTGGCCGATGAGGATGCCGCTACGCACTTCCCGCCTGAGTTGCTCAACCAGCTGGATGCTCCAAACTTTCCGATTCACTTGCTGAGGCTGAAAGTCGGTATGCCGGTGGTGCTTCTCAGGAACATCAACCCGCCACGGATGTGCAATGGTACGCGGCTGATCATACTCGCAATGGGCGATAACGTGCTTAGATGCAAGATTGCCGCCGGCCAGTTCACGGGAGACGAGATTCTTCTGCCGCGAATTCCGCTGATTCCAAGCAATGCGGACCTGCCCGTCAGTTTTAAGCGGCTGCAGTTCCCTGTGAAGCCGAGTTTCTGCCTGACGATCCACAAGTCGCAGGGACAGTCTCTGGACACAGTTGGCGTGGACCTGGCAGTCGGTTGCTTCACTCATGGCCAGCTGTACACGGCTCTGTCACGAGCGAAGAACGCGGCTAATGTCCGTGTGCGAATTTTCGGAACCAAGACTAGGAACGTGGTTTACCCTGAAGTGCTTACAGGAGACTAGGCATATGCGTGAGTTGATGATGTACACATGTTTGCATGTTTTGCTCAAGCCATAATGTAGTGAAACTAGACGTGGTGATGGTGATTACTATGTTGTACCATGGCAGTGACAACGGGGACTTGAAAGTGCAAATTCCAAAAGTGTACTGTAAGTGGGAAATAATGAAAGGATATTTTCAGACCCATTCTTTCTTTTCTGACCATTGTGTGAACCATGATCTATTTTTGTAATCTCTGATCTATTTTATTATTCGTGACCCATTCCATAATCGTATATCTATTTTGTCACTCCTGATGCAGACCTGTAAACTTTTGTTCATTGAATTTAACGTTCAACAGAAACTATACAGACTGGTGCCGTCTGATGAGAGCCAACTCGAGTCAACACGAATCGACTGGAGTGCGCAGGCGGATGAAACAAGCAGAATGTTATGCGAAGATTTCTCTAGCAGTTGAAGAAATCAGTGAGTTTTTGAAGCACATGTGTTGAAAAGCCATCACAAGTAAAATTTTAGCATGGAAAAATAATTGCTACCTTGGCCCTACATGCTAAAATTCCTGCTGCATTGGCATTGGCATGAATATGACCTTTAAATTGGGTGCTTAAGGAAAATTTGTGACACAACAGGCAGCAGACAAGGCAGGCATCCCCACAAAACGAGCAGGCATTCTAACTTATCTGTCATCTCATCAGAATCTCATCTAATGACAGTCTAAGAATTGTATCTATACTGGAATTCTAAGGTGCTCATGTAATAGCATTCTAATACTCGTAATTTCATCTTATGGCATAATGCGCAATAAGATGGTCGATAAGGAAAGTGGACCGAAAACTTGATTGCAATTTTGGCTAAGTAAAATATGACTTGGTGGGTTCCCCAATAGCAGGCATCCTATCTAATGGCATTCTAAGAAGTTCTTTAATGGGATTCTAAGAAATTGATACCTTAGGAAAGATATGATACAGTTTAATTTTTGCGTTTAGATTCCAGAAAAGAAATTACTAGCTTCTGGTCTATCTTTGTTAAAGCAATATTAAGGATGAATTATTAAATTAATACAAGAGATATTTTTGCCATTGTCAATGTTGATAGCAGGCTGGCTGCAGACGTGCTGGGCCTGACAGAGAGTTGGTTGAAATGGACATTTCGCTGCTTTTGTATGTCCCTGGTAGATTTCTTCCACTCTAATACGTGGTTCAATCCAGAAGTTCATGCCATTTGCTTATTCCAGTTGCCGGTGCACTTGTGCAGATTAAGTTCCTGGAAGTAAGTTGTATTAATGCATGCCCGTTGATTAGAAGTTGACTTTCGTGCTAATTTGTGGAGTTTGTTAGAGTCCTTTTCCAAGCGATAGGAAAATTCAGTCAATTAATGTTTCAATTGAAGGATTCGGTCAGAGACAGTCTTGATACTGCAGTGATAGAAGCTCAATTAGAGTCCTTTTCCAAGCGATAGGAAAATTCAATCAATTAATGTTCCAATTGAAGGATTCGGTCAGAGACAGTCTTGATACTGCGGTGATAGAAGCTCAATTAGAGTCCTTTTCCAAGCGATAGGAAAATTCAATCAATTAATGTTCCAATTGAAGGATTCGGTCAGAGACAGTCTTGATACTGCGGTGATAGAAGCTCAATTAGAGTCCTTTTCCAAGCGATAGGAAAATTCAATCAATTAATGTTCCAATTGAAGGGTTCGGTCAGAGACAGTCTTGATACTGCGGTGATAGAAGCTCAATTAGAGTCCTTTTCCAAGCAATAGGAAAATTCAATCAATTAATGTTCCAATTGAAGGGTTCGGTCAGAGACAGTCTTGATACTGCGGTGATAGAAGCTCAATTAGAGTCCTTTTCCAAGCGATAGGAAAATTCAATCAATTAATGTTCCAATTGAAGGGTTCGGTCAGAGACAGTCTTGATACTGCGGTGATAGAAGCTCAATTAGAGTCCTTTTCCAAGCAATAGGAAAATTCAATCAATTAATGTTCCAATTGAAGGGTTCGGTCAGAGACAGTCTTGATACTGCGGTGATACAAGCTCAATTAGAGTCCTTTTCCAAGCAATAGGATAATTCAATCAATTAATGTTCCAAATGAAGGGTTCGGCCAGAGAGTCTCGTAGTGCAGTGATAGAAGCCCAAATTAGCAGCTTTTTGTTGTAATAAAAAATGTCTGATTGCATGAACTTTTGGAATGGCCCTCGTACATGCAAATGCAGCCAGAGGGGGTTTGAAGCAGCCTTTGCAAACCCCAGATAGTCTCTTGTGATGGCTTTAACTCTGCCAAAGCCGGTCCCAAGCCCGGTTGCAAAAAGAGGAGGGTTGTAACTGTTTTTGAATGCTCATTAGTAATGAGTGAAATTTACATGCTCCCAAGTGAATGCCTATGACCAGCTGTGCAGACTAAAGCAAGCCAACAAGTGGTAAGATTGCCACCAATGAAATGTTCGTAACAGAATTTGTGCAATGGTACCATCTTGTTGGTGAAGCCTTCTGCAAAAGCGCCACTGACGCCTCTTGGTATTATAGCCAACTGTTCTGCCAATGAGTAACATTTTTTTCTGCTGTTGCTGCTTTTGCAGCCGTTGCAGGGCGTACTGCTTGCCGTGTAATACCTGGAGCCCCCCCGGCTACAGAAGTAGCACGCTATTGCTCTGAAAGATGGCAAGCATGGTTAAATAGCATATGTTTGATTTATACATAATCCCAGAATAAAAAATAGAATTAATTATTAAATTCTATTCTATTTATAAATTAATTAATAAACGAATTAAGAATTATTTTCATAAAGGATTCGTCCCTTGCTCATTGGCCGCCCCGAAGGGGGGCACTAGATTGCTAGTAGTATACTGTTCGGATAGATAGGTTTATGCACAGTAGGCAATGCAGTACTGCGGTATATAGCTTAGGAAAGTTGAAATGTGTGCCAAATGATTAAATAATTGCCTCTGCTCATTAAGTATGGGCAGTATGGCGGTCTACTGTGCACTTTGTTCGCCCTTGTGTGACACACCACTATTGCGTTTTGCCTACTGATAATGTGACAGACACTATTCAAACGTTATCCAGTTAACAAGATGCGTGTCACTCATGCGCCTTAGAAGGTGGGCGTTCGAATTTCATAAAGTTTATATTAGAATTGCCGACGATAGTGCACAGTAGACAATGCAGTACTGCGGAGATACGACTCTCGATTATTTGCCTAGACTCATTAGGTATGAGTACTATGGCGGCTTGCTATGCACGTGGTTGCCTTCAGGTGGGCAATCGATTTTATGGTTTAAATACCAGAACTTTAATGTCGGCCTTAGTTTGTGCATAGCAGGCACTGCAATATTGCGACGGCCTATGGCCTAGGTAGGAAACAAATTGCCGTGGCTCATTAGAATGAGTTCATTGGCGGTCTGCTGTGTAGGTGGTTGCACTTGGGCAGCAGCACAGTATACTGTTGTATTCAGCATGCAGAAAAGTGTGCTGCCCATTCGCCTTAAGCGTGCAATCGTTATTAATCTATTGGTGAATTGGCTGCGCGTAACATCGCCCGCAAAATGTGCAGTAAAGGTCCGTCAAAGTGTGAGCGGCATCGTTTGGCATTGCTTTGATATTGCATAAAGAAATATAGTTTGCCTACCAAACAAAAAGGCTATTTTAATTTTGAAATATCTATGATTGATAAAATATCCTCTTCTACCGATTAGCTATTCGATGCACGACGCTTTGAGTTTTAGACACAGTCTTTTATTTGAAAAATATTTTAAACAGCTGCTTTATGAACAATTATGAATACAACTGTGTCTAATTATGGACTTATCACGCAAAGTTGCCCTGCCTTATCCAGGCATGCAACGTGATCATCTGTTTACTGCAAAGTCGTATCCAATGGCTTCACGAGCCTGCGGGTGTTAAGCCGTTCTTTAGAAGTCAAGAGTCTATAATAGTTTTTTATGTTCTGTGAAACATGTTAAAACTCTTGTCTCTAAATTTTGGCAACAGAATTGGAACGACGCAAGTGTATTTAATGACTTTTGATTAGTTTTAATCCACTATTAGACTGATTTCTGATCTAATAGTGCAAGTTTGAAGAAAATCGGTTCACACAATGTCAAGTTAAGCCAAAATTCGTATAGATACATACATAGGTTGGTAGATAGTTGGTAGAATATTTGGCGTAAGGTATTTAGGATTTAGAAATATTGGTCACTAAGATGTATTTTAGCAGTATTATTGCTTCTTAATTAAGTTCTTAATTTGTGTTTAATAAACAAGTCATAGCCATAAAAGTTAATAAGCAAATAATAAACCATCGTCCCACCTTTGAAGACGACAGCGTCTTCATTCACTAGTACCTGTCTCACTCTAATCAACACCTGTCTCACTCTAATCAGCACCTGTCTCACTCTAATCAGCAGCTGTCTCACTCTAATCAGTACCTGTCTCACTCTAATCAGTACCTGTCTCACTCTAATCAGTACCTGTCTCACTCTACTTACTTACTTACTTACTACTGACGGGGGGCGCAGGCGCCGCGAATAGGCCGCGAGGCCCCTATCGCAACCCCAAGGTAAAAGAGCACAAGGATTAGCCTTGGGGGTGCGCCCAGTCCCCGCCAGTAGTCGGCAGGTCCGCAGTGGAGGCATCGGCGACCCTCATCCGGCCGGAGTCCCGGACGAAGGCGCGGAGGTCTCGGATATTGTCCGCGGTGGTCAGCTCGTCCATCCGCTGGGGGTGGCCGAGGTATTTGTGCCGCGCCTTGTTGAAGTAAGGGCAGAAGGTGACGTGATGCTCCGCGGTCTCCTCTCCTATGCCACAGAAGGGACAGGTGGGAGGGCAACCGGTTTGCAACGATATATGTCTCTGGAAGAATCCGTGGCCGGTTAGGACCATGCACATCTCCCTGAGGTCGGTTCTGTTAAGCGAAATCAGATAATCAGAGACTTTCCTGTTCAGGTTAGGCATGGCAGAGCGGCTCTGCCTGTACTCGGTGCAGCTGTTCCAGTGGAGCTGGTGCTGCTGATGGAGCCGCCTGTTGATATGGCGGGTGACTTGCGACCTGGGGGTGGGTAGCCTCATCAGACGGTGGTTGCCGTCTGGGTTGCTGCCCTCCTTGGCGAGAGAGTCCGCGAGCTCGTTGCCCAGGATGTTGCTGTGACCAGGTGTCCAGATAATTCTAATCCTGTTAAGGACTGAGAGAGATTGCACACTGCGGTGGCATTGAGATACTGTAGCAGCGGAGATATTCTCAGTGGTTAAGGCCTTAATAGCAGCTTGGCTATCAGTGTAGAAATTAATGTCAAAATTATTAATGTTCGCCTGAAACAGTTGCTGGGCACACTGCTCAATGGCGCAAATTTCAGCTTGGAAAACTGAGGTGTTCTCACCGAGGTGCAGACTTTCCTGGAGAAGCATCTTACCCTCGTGGAAAATGGCAATACCCGCTCCAGCGCGGCCGTTGAACAGCGAGCCGTCGGTGAAGCAGTGAATGCCCTGGCTGCGCCGGTTCACACCGACATCCAGCGGAATGTTGTCTCGGCCAGGGATGGCGGTCTTGAAGCCCCTCCTGATGTTGAGGGCGGGAGGTCGACTATCCACATTGCCCAGGTCCATGTGGATGTTGTTAAGGTCGCGGCGGACAAAGTCCATATGCGGGATTAATGTTTTCATTGGCATAAAGCCAGAGGGCGCGTTATTTAACGTTTTATCTCTGATAAGCCGGGAGGCAGACTTCATAGCCTCCGCCCTAATAAATAGGTGAAGCGGAGGTAGGTTAAGGATAGTGTTCAGCCCCTCGTAAGGGGTGGACGGGTACGCACCTGTGATGGCACGGCAAATGCTGCCCTGAAGCTGGTACAGCCGCTGACGGGCGGCCTTCTGCTCCAGCACGCTAGTCCAGATGAGACTCGCGTATGTGATACTGGGCCGGATGATGCCGGTATAAATCCAACGGACCGTTCTAGGCGAGAGGCCCCAAGTCGGCCCGATGGCTCTGCGCAGCTGGGCAAAGCAGCGTTTTGCCCGACCGATGACGTTATCAAGGTGCTTCGTCCAGCGCAGGTCATGCGTTAGCGTCACACCGAGGTATTTGACCTCCTTCTTGAAGGGGATGTTTCTGCCATAGACAGTGAGGTTTTTCATCTCCCACTTACGGCGCTTGGTGAAAACGACAGCGACAGTCTTAGTGACGCTGATTTTTAGGCCATGCTGTGTAGCCCAGTCGGCCGCCTTGTCGGCGAATTGCTGCATCAGGTTGCGCAGAGTGGCGGGGTCGGGTCCGCTGACGACCGCGGCAACGTCATCGGCGTAGCCCGCCCTGGTGATACTGCTGGGAATGTCAGCGGTTAGAAGTTCGTCCATGACGAGATTCCAGAGAAGTGGAGTTAGCACGCCACCTTGCGGGCCGCCTTTCATCACCGCCCGGGTGAGGGTAACGCCCATAAGTGTGGATGTCACAAACCTTTTGCGGATCATAAAATAAATCCAGCGAACAATGCTGTGTCTTACATTCCTGCGGGAAAGAGAATTTCTGAAGGAGCGGAAGAGGACATTGTCAAATGCTCCTTCGAAGTCAACGAACAACCCGCAAGCGAGTTGTTTGCTAAGGATGGCACTCTCAATTTTGGAGGTAATGGCGTGGAGAGCATGCTCAGTCGTCCTCCCAGGCTGGAAGGCGTACTGGTACTTACTGACAGGGTCGGAGCGCAGGTCGCACTCTCGAAGCCTCCACAGGATGAGCCTCTCCATCAGCTTAACACAAAAGGAAGTGAGGCTGATGGGCCGGAAGGATTTCACGTTGGTGTAGTCACCCTTAGCAGGTTTCGGGATGAACACGACTCTGGACATTCTCCAGATTGTGGGAATGTAACCTGTGGTATAACAGTCAACAAGCAATTTAGAGAAAGAATCAGCAAAGTTTTGCAGCTTTAGCGCCTCCTGCAGGATACAGGGGGCGATATTGTCAGGGCCAGACGATTTATACGGTTTAAAAGAATTTGCTGCCAGCTGGAGTAGCTGGGGGTGGCGCACTGCTGGAAAAGCTTGTGATCACAAGGCCTGTGGTCATCGACCACGTACTCCGGTTCGTCAACCTGCGGAAAGCAGGTGGAGAAAAGAAGATTTAGCGAACCTTCGGCACTGGTAGTGTAGTTACCATCCAGGTGCAGAAGGGAGTTACACTGAGCTAGCGTGTCGTGCCTGAGAGTCCTGACCAGCCGGGCTGTGGGGTGTTGCCCTTCCAGGCCGGCGCAGTAGGCTTTCCAGGTGGTCTTCTTAGCCCTTCGGATAGCACTTTTGTACATCCTCAGAGCAGAGTGGTAGTTCTCCCAATCCTCTGGGGTATTCGAGCCGTTTGCGAGGCGTTGCAGTCGGCGGGTGTTTTTCTTCATGCGAGTGAGCTCTTGACTCCACCAAGGAGAGTATTTCTTCCTGCAAAACAGCTTAGGGGCGTTAGCGCGTATGGCGGTGTTTAGGATCTCAACGAGGGAGTTGCACCGATGCTCAATGCCAGGGAGATCCTCGCTGGAGTCCGGTAAGTTGGCTTCGGTCAGGAGTTTTAGCAGGTCTCTTCGAAAACCTGTCCAGTCGGCCTTTTTCAAATTAAGGCGGTCCCGGTTCTCATGACGGGCTCCGACGGAGCTGATGCTGTACTGAATGTACGAGTGGTCGGAAAGCGATGGGAGGTCATCCCTAACCAGCCAGCTGTGGACCTGATTGAGGGCGTTGTTGGAGACGAGAGTGAGGTCGATAACCTCACGCCGATTAGAGACAATAAATGTGGGTTTGCTGCCTCTGTTGCAAATGTGTAACGAGGAGGAGTTAATGAAATCAATTAGTAAGTCACCGCGCCTGTTAGTATCGCTACTAGACCAGGCAGTGTTGTGGGCGTTAGCATCGCAGCTAACGATAAGCTTCCGATCCTGGAGATTACAGAAGTCCGCCAGCTCCTGCAGGAGGGGGGAGGGACGTCCTCCTGAATGTCCAGGTAAGCGGAAACGAAGGTCAAGTCAAAGACTGAGAAAGTACACATGTCTTTAGAGCAAAACATTGGCATAATAGTGGCCGGGAGGTCGTTTTTGACGAGGGCGATAGCTCTGGGGGTGTCGTTCGCGCAGAGGTACAGAACCTGATAGCCTGGCGGCAGGCAGGTCGGCTTCCCCTTGCGGGTATACGGTTCCTGAATAAGGTAGATGTCAACTTCCTTGTTGGCAAAGGTGCCTGAAAGGTTGCTAGATGCTGCAAGGGCGTGGTGCAGGTTGATCTGAATAATGTGCAAGTTAACAGGTTGGTTCGCCGGCGGCGGATTATTTATTTGGTTGCTGGTGGCAGTGTCATCATTGGGCTGGCCGTTAAGGTTCGCCCTCAGCGCCCCGCTCCTAGTTTGGCACGGGGTTGGGAACGGCATTACTCGTTCCCAGAGCTATCCGAGCTCACGGACTCACCTCGGCGCCGATCGCCGGCTGGACGACGCCTGAGCAGCAGGTGGAAGACGATCTTCCACGCTCCGATGTAGGCGGCAAAATCGTCCTTCTTGAGGGCGTCTTCCCACTCCGCGGAGAAACCCATGTACAGGGTCTTGCCGGGAGCGCCTTTTGCCGGAACCTCCTTGAAGGCCCGGATACCGTCCTGAGGTAGGTCGGGGTTTTTACTGAGGAGCCGGGCGCGGATCTCCTCGATGCTTCTCGAGCCGGAGTAGAAGGCTCGGTAGCGCCTGCAGGGCGGCGGTGGTCGGGCACGCTCAACGACCAAAGGCGGGAGGGCGGTCGTGCAGGTGTCCCAGGAGATGGACACCAGGTTAGCCAGCGCGAGCTCGAGCTGGGCTTCGTCCTTGAAGGCGAGGATGACGCTGCCGTTGGCGTTTCGAATCGCCTCGACTTTGATGTCGAGGGCGTCGTTTTCCCAGAGGAAGTCATCAATCATGCCGATTGATGCTTCCATCTGGGCGGTGGTCAGCGTACCGCTAGCCGCGCGCACGCAGATTTTAAATTTCGGCTCCGTCGCCACTTTGGCGTACGTGCCAGCATTGGCCTCCTTTGGCCTCTTGGGGTCCAGCGAGGGGTCGGTACGCTCGTCTGGCTGCTGCCTTTTCCGCTCAGAGCCAGCCGAGGTTTTATCATCGCGCCTGCGACGGTTGACGACCTGGAAGCCGTCATTTTGAGACGCCCCTGTAGCGGGGGTAGAGGTGGACGCACCTGAGCGAGGTGTGGGGGTTTCCGCGGGATTCGCGGCAGAATCAACCTCCATGTTGGAGGGTTGGGGGATTGACGGACCCCCGGCCGCGGGAATTGACGGCTCCCGAGCCGTGTCAGGTGGTTTTGATTTATCCATGCAGAGTAGGCTGAAATGGAAAAACTGAAATGTAGAAAAGAGGGGGGTAACCGCTCGGGGACTGGATATACCCCCAGCCAGCTCCGTGGAGCTACCCTCTGCCACGGTAAACAGCAGAGAAGCTTTGGGTTGCCGTCTTATCCCAGGATTGCTCCCAGGCGAGGCTCCGGCAGGCCCCCGGTCCACACTCTGCAAGATCAGGGGGCGGGAGGCCGGCTGCGGGCTTGGGACACAGGCGCCAGGTCGAGTTGACAGCCGACGCCCGAGCCCTCCCCCACAAGAGCGGCCCTCGAGAACCCGTGTGGTACCAGTTGCAACTAAGGGCTGTCGATGGGTAGTTGGCGCTTAGCCAGCAGCCAACTACTTAGCAGCCACCTGCCCCGCAAAAAAGCAGCAGGGGGGATCCGTCCCCCACCAGCAGACCAAGACGAGGAAGCTAGCCGCTTCCACGCCAGGCCAGAACGAAAAGGAGGGGGAAGAGCCTCCTCGAAAAACGAAAAGCTGGCGGATGTCACAGAGTCCCTCGGTTTAAGTTGCCGTTTGCCCCCCTGTCTCACTCTAATCAGTACCTGTCTCACTCTAATCAGCACCTGTCTCACTCTAATCAGCAGCTGTCTCACTCTAATCAGCAGCTGTCTCACTCTAATCAACACCTGTCTCACTCTAATCAGCACCTGTCTCACTCTAATCAGCAGCTGTCTCACTCTAATCAGTACCTGTCTCACTCTAATCAGTACCTGTCTCACTCTAATCAGTACCTGTCTCACTCTAATCAGCACCTTTCTCACTCTAATCAGCACCTGTCTCACTCTAATCAGCAGATTTCTCACTCTAATCAACACCTTTCTCACTCTAATCAGCACCTGTCTCACTCTAATCAGCAGCTGTCTCACTCTAATCAGCACCTGTCTCACTCTAATCAGCACCTGTCTCACTCTAATCAGCACCTGTCTCACTCTAATCAGCACCTGTCTCACTCTAATCAGCAGCTGTCTCACTCTAATCAGCAGCTGTCTCACTCTAATCAGCAGCTGTCTCACTAAAATCAGCACCTGTCTCACTCTAATCAGCACCTGTCTCACTCTAATCAGCACCTGTCTCACTCTAATCAGCAGTTGTCTCACTAAAATCAGCACCTGTCTCACTCTAATCAGCAGCTGTCTCACTCTAATCAGCAGCTGTCTCACTCTAATCAGCAGCTGTCTCACTCTAATCAGCACCTGTCCCACTCTAATCAGCAGCTGTCTCACTCTAATCAGCACCTGTCTGACTCTAATCAGCACCTGTCCCACTCTAATCAGCAGCTGTCTCACTCTAATCAGCACCTGTCTCACTCTAATCAGCACCTGTCCCACTCTAATCAGCAGCTGTCTCACTCTAATCAGCAGCTGTCTCACTCTAATCAGCAGATTTCTCACTCTAATCAACACCTTTCTCACTCTAATCAGCAGCTGTCTCACTCTAATCAGCACCTGTCTGACTCTAATCAGCACCTGTCTCACTCTAATCAGCACCTGTCTCACTCTAATCAGCACCTGTCCCACTCTAATCAGCACCTGTCTCACTCTAATCAGCACCTGTCTGACTCTAACCAATTATGTTTCGATCAAGGGTCCTCTCGGTAGTCATAAAAAGACCAGACTACCGCCGCAGCACAGGAGTCACCTGATGTTCGCCTAGCAACCACTTTCCTTCTCTGCGAATCCCATGCTGATGAGAAACTCACAAATGAAAACATTTTCTTTTCAAGAAATCACAAGGCGGAAACGAATATGTCAAAATTAAGATTTTGAATAAATAAATGGATTAACGATATAGTTATTAATATATTAATCACGGCATGTTTGTTCTCAAAGTTTATTATTAGAATAGGACAGTTCATATTTAGCAAAATAATTACCCATAAAGAATTTATGTCAAGAAGTTCTGAGTACAGCATAACAAGTAGCTTACATGTGGGTCTTAATTATTGCTTTGGAAAGATATGCAAAGGTGCAGACTACTTATAGTAATGTTTTTTGAGGAATTGGAGCTTAAAATCAATATTGAAACATCACAATAAAATGGATTGGACCTTGTGGTAAAAGAGCTGGCTGGAATGGAGTTAACGGAAATCAAGAAGCCCTACTAAAGCAATTTCTAAGAAAATTAAAGTCACTTCAGCGGCTGACCCGGGGAAAAAACCCACCGGGAAAAAATCCCGGTGGTAAAAAAACCGAGCAACCGCGGGGCAGGGGGGATCGGAGCTCAGTAAGGTCAAAGCTGCAGCATCTCCCATGTTTAACACCTGATTCTTCATCAGCATGAGGCTACCTGGGTGCTATTCATCATTCGGTGACAGCCATCTGATTGTAAAATAAAATCAAGTACATTTCCCCTTGCTGACGACTCAATGCGTCAAGCAGACATTTGCTTAAACAGGCCACCCCAGTCCAGAGTGACTTAAACTTCCCTGCTACCTGAACCAGTCCAGAGTGACTTAAACTTCCCTGCTACCTGAACCAGTCCAGAGTGACTTAAACTTCCCTGCTACCTGAACCAGTCCAGAGTGACTTAAACTTCCCTGCTACCTGAACCAGTCCAGAGTGTCTTAAACTTCCCTGCTACCTGAACCAGTCCAGAGTGACTTAAACTTCCCTGCTACCTGAACCAGTCCAGAGTGTCTTAAACTTCCCTGCTACCTGAACCAGTCCAGAGTGACTTAAACTTCCCTGCTACCTGAACCAGTCTAGAGTGACTTAAACTTCCCTGCTACCTGAACCAGTCCAGAGTGACTTAAACTTCCCTGCTACCTGAACCAGTCCAGAGTGACTTAAACTTCCCTGCTACGTGAACCAGTCCAGAGTGGCTTAAACTTCCCTGCTACGTGAACCAGTCCAGAGTGGCTTAAACTTCCCTGCTACCTGAACCAGTCCAGAGTGGCTTAAACTTCCCTGCTACGTGAACCAGTCCAGAGTGACTTAAACTTCCCTGCTACCTGAACCAGTCCAGAGTGGCTTAAACTTCCCTGCTACCTGAACCAGTCCAGAGTGGCTTAAACTTCCCTGCTACGTGAACCAGTCCAGAGTGGCTTAAACTTCCCTGCTACCTGAACCAGTCCAGAGTGGCTTAAACTTCCCTGCTACCTGAACCAGTCCAGAGTGGCTTAAACTTCCCTGCTACGTGAACCAGTCCAGAGTGACTTAAACTTCCCTGCTACCTGAACCAGTCCAGAGTGGCTTAAACTTCCCTGCTACCTGAACCAGTCCAGAGTGGCTTAAACTTCCCTGCTACCTGAACTAGTCCAGAGTGACTTAAACTTCCCTGCTACCTGAACTAGTCCAGAGTGGCTTAAACTTCCCTGCTACCTGAACCAGTCCAGAGTGGCTTAAACTTCCCTGCTACCTGAACCAGTCCAGAGTGGCTTAAACTTCCCTGCTACCTGAACCAGTCCAGAGTGGCTTAAACTTCCCTGCTACCTGAACCAGTCCAGAGTGACTTAAACTTCCCTGCTACCTGAACTAGTCCAGAGTGACTTAAACTTCCCTGCTACCTGAACTAGTCCAGAGTGGCTTAAACTTCCCTGCTACCTGAACCAGTCTAGAGTGGCTTAAACTTCCCTGCTACCTGAACCAGTCTAGAGTGGCTTAAACTTCCCTGCTACCTGAACCAGTCCAGAGTGACTTAAACTTCCCTGCTACCTGAACCAGTCTAGAGTGACCTAAACTTCCCTGCTACCTGAACCAGTCTAGAGTGACCTAAACTTCCCTGCTACCTGAACCAGTCTAGAGTGACCTAAACTTCCCTGCTACCTGAACCAGTCTAGAGTGACCTAAACTTCCCTGCTACCTGAACTAGTCCAGAGTGACTTAAACTTCCCTGCTACCTGAACCAGTTCAGAGTGACTTAAACTTCCCTGCTACCTGAACTAGTCCAGAGTGACTTAAACTTCCCTGCTACCTGAACCAGTCCAGAGTGGCTTAAACTTCCCTGCTACCTGAACCAGTCTAGAGTGGCTTAAACTTCCCTGCTACCTGAACCAGTCTAGAGTGGCTTAAACTTCCCTGCTACCTGAACCAGTCCAGAGTGGCTTAAACTTCCCTGCTACCTGAACCAGTCTAGAGTGACCTAAACTTCCCTGCTACCTGAACCAGTCTAGAGTGACCTAAACTTCCCTGCTACCTGAACCAGTCTAGAGTGACCTAAACTTCCCTGCTACCTGAACCAGTCTAGAGTGACCTAAACTTCCCTGCTACCTGAACCAGTCTAGAGTGACTTAAACTTCCCTGCTACCTGAACCAGTCCAGAGTGACTTAAACTTCCATGCTACCTGAACCAGTCCAGAGTGACTTAAACTTCCCTGCTACCTGAACCAGTCCAGAGTGTCTTAAACTTCCCTGCTACCTGAACCAGTCCAGAGTGACTTAAACTTCCCTGCTACCTGAACTAGTCCAGAGTGACTTAAACTTCCCTGCTACCTGAACTAGTCCAGAGTGGCTTAAACTTCCCTGCTACCTGAACCAGTCTAGAGTGGCTTAAACTTCCCTGCTACCTGAACCAGTCTAGAGTGGCTTAAACTTCCCTGCTACCTGAACCAGTCCAGAGTGACTTAAACTTCCCTGCTACCTGAACCAGTCTAGAGTGACCTAAACTTCCCTGCTACCTGAACCAGTCTAGAGTGACCTAAACTTCCCTGCTACCTGAACCAGTCTAGAGTGACCTAAACTTCCCTGCTACCTGAACCAGTCTAGAGTGACCTAAACTTCCCTGCTACCTGAACTAGTCCAGAGTGACTTAAACTTCCCTGCTACCTGAACCAGTTCAGAGTGACTTAAACTTCCCTGCTACCTGAACTAGACCAGAGTGACTTAAACTTCCCTGCTACCTGAACCAGTCCAGAGTGGCTTAAACTTCCCTGCTACCTGAACCAGTCTAGAGTGGCTTAAACTTCCCTGCTACCTGAACCAGTCTAGAGTGGCTTAAACTTCCCTGCTACCTGAACCAGTCCAGAGTGGCTTAAACTTCCCTGCTACCTGAACCAGTCTAGAGTGACCTAAACTTCCCTGCTACCTGAACCAGTCTAGAGTGACCTAAACTTCCCTGCTACCTGAACCAGTCTAGAGTGACCTAAACTTCCCTGCTACCTGAACCAGTCTAGAGTGACCTAAACTTCCCTGCTACCTGAACCAGTCTAGAGTGACTTAAACTTCCCTGCTACCTGAACCAGTCCAGAGTGACTTAAACTTCCATGCTACCTGAACCAGTCCAGAGTGACTTAAACTTCCCTGCTACCTGAACCAGTCCAGAGTGTCTTAAACTTCCCTGCTACCTGAACCAATCCAGAGTGTCTTAAACTTCCCTGCTACCTGAACCAGTCCAGAGTGGCTTAAACTTCCCTGCTACCTGAACCAGTCCAGAGTGGCTTAAACTTCCCTGCTACGTGAACCAGTCCAGAGTGTCTTAAACTTCCCTGCTACCTGAACCAGTCCAGAGTGACTTAAACTTCCCTGGTACCTGAACCAGTCCAGAGTGTCTTAAACTTCCCTGCTACCTGAACCAGTCCAGAGTGACTTAAACTTCCCTGCTACGTGAACCAGTCCAGAGTGTCTTAAACTTCCCTGCTACCTGAACCAGTCCAGAGTGACTTAAACTTCCCTGGTACCTGAACCAGTCCAGAGTGACTTAAACTTCCCTGCTACGTGAACCAGTCCAGAGTGGCTTAAACTTCCCTGCTACCTGAACCAGTCCAGAGTGACTTAAACTTCCCTGCTACCTGAACCAGTCTAGAGTGGCTTAAACTTCCCTGCTACGTGAACCAGTCCAGAGTGTCTTAAACTTCCCTGCTACCTGAACCAGTCCAGAGTGACTTAAACTTCCCTGCTACGTGAACCAGTCCAGAGTGGCTTAAACTTCCCTGCTACCTGAACCAGTCCAGAGTGACTTAAACTTCCCTGCTACCTGAACCAGTCCAGAGTGACTTAAACTTCCCTGCTACCTGAACCAGTCCAGAGTGTCTTAAACTTCCCTGCTACCTGAACCAGTCCAGAGTGACTTAAACTTCCCTGCTACCTGAACCAGTCCAGAGTGTCTTAAACTTCCCTGCTACCTGAACCAGTCCAGAGTGACTTAAACTTCCCTGGTACCTGAACCAGTCTAGAGTGACTTAAACTTCCCTGCTACGTGAACCAGTCCAGAGTGGCTTAAACTTCCCTGCTACCTGAACCAGTCCAGAGTGACTTAAACTTCCCTGCTACGTGAACCAGTCCAGAGTGGCTTAAACTTCCCTGGTACCTGAACCAGTCCAGAGTGGCTTAAACTTCCCTGGTACCTGAACCAGTCCAGAGTGGCTTAAACTTCCCTGCTACCTGAACCAGTCCAGAGTGGCTTAAACTTCCCTGCTACCTGAACCAGTCCAGAGTGACTTAAACTTCCCTGCTACCTGAACCAGTCCAGAGTGGCTTAAACTTCCCTGCTACCTGAACCAGTCCAGAGTGTCGCACTGATAAGGCTGCAGCTTCAGACCTCCCCTATTGACTCCGATCGAGTTCAGTTAGGCTAGTTACAGAACTTCGATTCAACCCATTCGATCTTGACGCGTCCATCGGAGTTGAGGTTGGCGCCAGGAAGGGTGACGCAGCTGTGGCCAAAAAAGCATGCGGAGCCGCCACCGCCTGCAGCCTGTTTCGGGCCTTCTCCTCCAGTTCCGCCGCCACTGATACCGCCGCCTCCGCCTGAGGTTCCAAAGCGATAACCCGAGACTCCCTCTCCCATGGCGCCGCCGCCGCCACCACCGAAGCCGCCATCGCCAGAGCGCACCCCGATACTGCGAGCTCCTCCAAGCCATCCGTCCACGCGGCTCATTCCACCGCCGCCGTCACTTGAGCTGGGGGCGTTCGACGCACTGCCGCTCCAGCCAGCTCCGGGACCTCCAACATTACACGTATACGAGCCAGATGAAAAGCGACTTACGGCCCGATGTCCCGGCCCGCCATTTTCACCTCCGGTTCCAATGTAGTCGGCAGCAATGTCGGATGTAAAGCTGCTAAGTCCCATCATGTTCGATTGCCCATCGTAGGCTAAAAAGTGGTGCATGCAATCACAATGTGACACAGCAATAGATTGTATAAATGTCATGATTACTTTGCAAAGCTCATATCACGACCTACCGCCCATAGAGCAGCACGCACCGCCTCCTCCGCCTCCACCAGCAGCAATGAGCAGGTTGTTGTCGCTCCGGTAAACGAAGCTGCCGCCGCCACCGCCTGCGCCAGAAAACGCTTGATCGGCCGCCTCACCCGCCTGACCCACAACAATGGCCAGCTCGGTTCCAGCAGTCAGGGTGAAGTTGCCAACAGCTGAGGCGCCTTTGCCTCCAGGGTAGCCCATTTTTTTCTCGGTCCCGCCTTTGGCACCGAGCGCTTCGATGCGGTAGCAGGCGGTGACGTTGATTCTGATGGACTGAACGTAACCGTTTCTTCCAACTCCAGTTGCTAAAATCAGTTCAGCCATGCGATACACTGTGATCCGAGAAATAGCCAATTAAATTATTTGTTCTAGTCGATAATTTGCTGAATAAAAATCGGCACTCGACTTCCCAGCGAAAGCAGACGGTATTACCAAGTAGGCAGCTCTTTGTTTTAGTTGGAGGCAGGCAAGGGGCTGTGTGCACCCTGCATTTTAAGCGGCATTGTCACACAACCGGAGAGAGGGATTACTGCCCATTCCGCCGACTCCCCTGAGCAGGCACACAAGTGCGCGGATACGTACGCAGTCACTTTATATTATCGTTAGGCATGTACACTTCACTGTGCCTTGGGGGTTGGCCCTCAAGGCCGTTAATTGCACAAGAAGAGCCAAGCCGAGATTCCAATTTAGCCCCAAATTAATGTGACTGCACCTACGGCCCCCCTATTCTTGTCCAATTGGTATTTATAATTGAATTAACTGAAAGCTTGTCTAGGTTACTTATAAGTTTGCAGTAAAATCGATTGCTCACTTGCTATGGTACTCAGTAAAATATCATTTACAAAGTTTATACTGCAATAAAAAGAAGCTTTCGCATCGACTTACCGTTGAAAACTCGAGGCTTTGAACTGTACACCACCTGGTCAAAGTTGTCCGCCTTCCAGACCTTCACGCTGTCGCTTGGCCGGAACTCCCTGGCTACGAATGACTCCGGACTCAGGCTTGCATGGTTATTCGTGTTAGCAACCAGCACCTCGCACTCGTAGCGCCCACCCGTGGCGACTTTCGCAACGGTGACAACGCAGGATTTTTCCTGGCACCGAGTGACGCAATGCAAGTCTGATTCAACGACGATTCCGGTGAGCAGCTCCGTGCTGATGTCACTCGGGATGGTGATGGAGCCGCTGCTCACCAGAGAGTAGGAGCGCTCGGTGATGGCGCCGGAGGCTGCGGCTGAGCCCAGCACTGCAATGGGGTCGTTGAGGGTGAGACTGTCTGCAAGTAAAGAATTACAGTGGTTGGAACCGCAATGTCTTGACTTGATGAAGTTTTGTCTCCCATGCTGTTCCTGTCTCCCATGCTGTTCCTGTCTCCCATGCTGTTCCTGTCTCCCATGCTGTTCCTGTCTCCCATGCTGTTCCTGTCTCCCATGCTGTTCCTGTCTCCCATGCTGTTCCTGTCTCCCATGCTGTTCCTGTCTCCCATGCTGTTCCTGTCTCCCATGCTGTTCCTGTCTCCCATGCTGTTCCTGTCTCCCATGCTGTTCCCATGCTGTTCCCATCTCCCATGCTGTTCCCATCTCCCATGCTGTTCCCATCTCCCATGCTGTTCCCATGCTGTTCCTGTCTTCTCAATGTCTTCAGCGGTCGCACTCACCCAGGAGCAGCTGGCCCAAAAGCAGCCGCAGCAGCTCGGATTGCTTGACTGCCAGCTTCATCGCAGATGGGTAGTTGCTATGCAGATTTCTGGATAGATGCAGTTTAGCTGCTGTCAGCTGCAATAAATTATCCCAGAGCAGGGAGAGGAGCTTCGGGGTGGCCGCTGATCAGGCAGACTGTTATATTTTCTCCGACTGAGTTCTCTTGCTGTCTGCCTGAGAGTCAGACCACCCCACTCCGCTGAATAACTGAATGCGTGAGTGGACTTTAAAACGATTCACAATAGGCTTTTGATGACATAAAAGGCTTGTGTTATCGCTAATCTCTGAGCTGCGCCTCACAATAGAAGAGAAACTTTGTGAGGCAGATGCACTCATGTCAGTTCATATTTGATGGATTGTAATACCAGCCTGTTTATCCCACTATGTGCTGATTCGCAATCGCTATATTCTATATAATGCAATATGTTGTGCGTAGCCTTAAGGCCCAACAAGTGCTCTAACGATGCTGGCGTCAGTGTGACTTCTGTTCCACCCTCTAAACTGGCCTCAACACTGAGACAGGCTGATGAGGCATGCTACGAGTGTGCATAGTCAAGCAGTGTCCCGGCACAGATAGTTTTAAAAATTCTTTTTCAAGTAATATTTCACAATTTTCAGCCTCCCCATCGGTCTCTCCTGCAGAAAAATTTAATGAAGCAATCATTGTTGGCTTAATTTTTTTTGCTTCAATAAGTTAAATAATTATAAATTACGATTTTTTTCTCTTCATGCCATTTAACCAAGCTAGCATGAGCTCAGTCTGTTGCTTCTCACGCAACTTGATAAGAGAAAGTACAGTGCACCATTAGTAGACCATTAGTATACCATTAGTGTACCATTAGTGTACCATTAGTGTTCCATTAGTATGCCATTAGTGTACCATTAGTGCACCATTAGTGTATCATTAGTGTATCATTAGTGTATCATTGGTGTACCTCTCCAGTGTACCTTTAGTTTACCATTAGTGTACCACTAGTGTGTCATTAGTGTGCGATTAGTGAACTATTAGTGTACCATTAGGTGTACCATTAATGTACTATTAGTGTGTCTTTAGTGTATCATTAGTGTATCCTTTAGTGTACCATTAGTGTACCATAAGTGTGTCATTAGTGTGCGATTAGTGTACCATTTTTGTGCCGTTGGTGTACCATTTAGTGTGCCATTCGTGTGAAATTAGTTTACCATTAGGTGTTCCATTAGTGTATTATTAGTGCATCATTTGTGTGCCATTAGTTAGTGCCTCATTAGTTTACTATTATTGTATCATTAGTGTCGTAAAGCTCTTTTTACCTTACTGCGATATGTCTTCCACTAGTCTAGCTGTACAATGGAGATCGCCGTCAGGTATATATTTTAACTGTCTTAAAAGATTTGAGAAAAAAAAAACGATTTGAGCTTTCCATTTGTGAAGAACTGAGTTCTCCAAAGCGATCAAGCGAGCAGTGCCGCTTGAGGGGGCGGCCTCCGTGCTGGGGGCTCATTTAATACTCTCCGGCCGGCCGTCTCCGTCTGTCAACCGCTTCAGTCATTTTGCTGCCTCCCATTGATCTCCGTCTGCAATGGATGGTGGCAGCTGTAGTATCATTGCATGTCTTTGTTTTTATGCTACCATGGTACCTGTTCGAACTCGTAAGAAATTAGGGTTTAGTGGTCTGTTATGTCGGAGCAATATCGATTGGATTCATAAAACAAGGTTCAAAGCAGGACAGGATTGCAACTGTATGAACAGTCTGTCTGTCTGCTAGTCTTAGGTGTACCCAGGTTTTCTGGTTCCAAAACAAACAGGTTCTGAACTTGTAATGCTTTTCATGAACATCTAAATAAATATCTGTGAATTGGTTTACATGTATAACAAGAATTTTGTAATAACTTTTGACTGAAGGAACATATGAACTTGAAATTTTCACTCAACAATTTCATGCATTAGGGCAACTAACAGCTTTATTTGAAGCTTTATATAACTGCATATCAACAGTGTAATCGTAAATGAAAGTCAAAAATTATTCGGTGGCCTCGAAGGTAATTAACGAAGGCAAACACGGCAGAGGCAAGTTTTGTAGCGGTAGCACTTGATGATAGTACGACTGGTGCGGGCAATGGCCACAGTCTTTGTTTATTGTAATCGTATGAGAGGATAGTTAGGCTTGCTATTATCAATTCCGTCTGGGTGGTCAACAGAGATAGGTCAGAGTACTTGCTGAATCCGTAAGAAATGCACTTGGGCGGCTACGCAACAATAAGATAGATGGTAGACGATAGAGTGAGTCGATGAGCTTGAGGCAATGGTGACGATGTGATGGCGGTGAACGTGTGGTGGCGGTGCTCGTAGCGGGAGCTCGTACAAGACGTAGAGGTGGCGTGACTGAGATTTGGCAGAGGCGTGGTTTAGAACCGTGGCGTAGCGAGGCGGAGAGAGAAGGCAAGCAAACAAGGAGTGCCGCGGTGGCAAGGCTCTAAGGGGTCTACGTACGAAGGCGGGAAGGCAGGAGGGTGGAGGATACCCCGAGCGCCCCAGCCAGACAGGACTGATAAGGAGCGGGCTGGGGGTGGGTGCGCGCGGAGAACTTAATTTCAGGCTAACATAATTTATTTATGCGCGGCTTTTCTATTGGCCGGCGAGAAAAACAGAATTTATCGATCGCCTACTGTACTTAGGCTTTACAAACGTACGCAAGTTATTTTAAAGTCTTTGGTCGCTACTTTAAGCAGACGTGAGAGTACGGGACCATTAAATTAACAATATTACAGATTGGTACCGTATGTTAAAACGGCCCTTGACGGGGCAACTAAAATTGACAACGTCACCCTTTCTTTTAAGTATTGTATAGTCAGGCTGCATTTTTAAACTATCTGGAAATGTCACTTCCTCCAAAAGTCTCAAATAATAACAGCTGGCATATTTACAGTTTTAAAGAACGACCAACAGTCGCCGCAGAAAATAGGGCGATCAAATTTTGCGGTCAATTGTCGGTCTCCCCAAGCCACAGATACTACTTACAGCAGCTGTATCTGTGCATCTGCCTTGACTTACTTGACTTAGCTGCAGGGTGGTCCGTAGACACAGCGGGGAGGCGAGGGTCGCCCATTCCGCTAGCCCCTGAAGGCCCGCAGACAGGCAGAGGCGTGGGGCCGGTCAGGGTGGTCCGCCGGTCCGTCCTGCAGCGTGATCTTCCGTTGGGAAGAAACTGGCTCGTCTAGTCGCCCGAAGGAACTGGATGAGCCGTGGGATGCTGTCGGGCTGGCAAACCTCGTCAATGGACGGGTTCGGCCCGAGGTAGCGTAGCCGGTCTCTGTTAAAGAAAGGGCAGTGACAGACAAAGTGCTGAGCATCTTCATTGTCGCACTCGCAAAAGGGGCAAATTTCGCTCTCGAGGTCGCCTCGGAGGAAGCAGTGCCTGGCGAGGTAGCCATGGCCGGTAAGGGTCATGACAAGGGCTCGAATATCCTTCCGATTCTGGTTCAGAAGGATGTTTCTGAGCCTGTGAGACGGGCAAGGAACCGCGGCACGAGATTGCCGGCAGTTTTGGGTGCCCGCCCATCTGTCCCTGTGGAGGGAGTCAGCCCAGTCGTCGATCTGACGATTGATGACTGTCAAGGGCATAGGGACCAGGGGGGCAGGGCCGAAAAAAGAGCCAGAGCCGCCCCTCTTGGCGAGGGTGTCTGCCAGCTCGTTCCCCGGAAACCCTGCGTGCCCTGGGATCCACTTCAGCCTGACAGTATTGCTTCTGGCCAGGAGGTTGAGCTGCCGGGCGCAGTCGGCGACTGTCCGGGAGTTCGTTGTGGTGTGGCAAAGGGCCTGTAAGGCCGCTTGGCTGTCGGAGTGGATGACAATAGTCTTTCCTCTCGTAACCTTGGCGTTTAGCTCTGCAGCGCAAGAGCTGATGGCAAGGACTTCGTTCTGGAAGACTGTGGAGAGTCTACCAGTGTGCTGGGCATGCGTGGCAATTACGCGGCCGTTGATGATGATGCAGACCCCAAAGCCGGCGCGACCGTCTTTGATGGATCCGTCCGTGTAGCAATGGACCTCCTGGAAATTCCAGTGGTCATTGGCAGCATCCCTAGAGGGGATGGTGACCTTGTAGCGCTGAAAGAGGTTGAGAGTGCGGGGTTCGCCGTCAGATAGGACGTGGAGCCCGCCGCTGTCTCTCAAGTCCTTGAGGCAGAGGTCAGCGTGGGGCAGAAGCTTGCGCTTAGCCATGGCCCTATGGGGCTGGATTCGAATGCCAGCGTCAGCTAGACGGCGGGCAGTCTTAGCCGCTTCCCTGCGGACAAAGATGTCCAGCGGAGGAATGTTGAGGAAGGCGTTGAGGCCATCGTAAGGAGCAGACGGAGGGGCGCTCATGATCGTGCGACAAGCGCGCCCTTGCGCTCTCCTGAGAGCCTCTAGACAGGTCTTTATCTGCAGGGCGCTAGCCCAGATCAGGCCGCCATACGAGATAGCGGGCCTAACCATTGCAGTGTAGATCCACCAGAGGCGCTTGGGGTGAGCCCCCAGGTGGTGCCGACGGCCCTGCGCAATTGCGCGAGGACTGCGAAGGCCTTTTTGGCTTTTGTTTGAACGTGGGGAGACCAGTTCAGCCTGTGGTCCAGGGTAATACCCAGACATTTAGTCTGCTTGCAGAAGGGGATTTCCCTTCCGTAAAGCGTGAGCGGCCGAATCTGCCACTTGGTCCTGCTGGTGAACATGATCGCTGCGGTCTTAGTCTCAGAGAGCCTTAAACCACAGCGGTCCGCCCATTGCTCAGCAGCGTAGATGAAGTTCTGAAGAAGGTCCCTGAGGGTATCAGGGGACGGACCAGATGCCACCGCGGTGACATCGTCCGCATATCCAACTTTCAGAATGGGGTCAGGCCGAACATCCCGGAGGAGCTCATCGATGACCATATTCCAGAGAACTGGAGACAGCACCCCACCTTGCGGGCTACCTTTGCAGACGGGGACCGTCCTCTGGTAGCCCAGCAGACTGGCGGTGGCCGTGCGATGGCTGATCATGTACATGATCCATCTGGTGAGATGTGAGTGCGTTAGCCTCTCACAAAGAGCTCTTCGGAACGCCTCAAAGAGGACGTTATCGAAGGCGCCAATGATGTCCAGGAAGATCCCCAGAGCAAAGCCACTACCAAGCACGGCCTTCTCGAGTTTATCGACCAGGACGTGCAGCGCGCTTTCAGTGGAGCGACCCGCCCGAAAAGCGTGCTGGTTCTCGCTGAGAGGTTTGTTCTTCAGCTCAACAGAGAGAAGGCGCCAAAGCACCAGTCTCTCCATCAGCTTGACCAGGGAGGAGGTCAAGCTGATCGGTCTGAAGGATTTGATAGAATGGTAGTCCGGGCGGCCTGGCTTAGGGATAAAGATCACCTTTGCCTCGGTCCATGCCTGCGGGACATAACCAAGCGTGATGCATGCCCGAAGAAGGCTGCAAAGTTTGCGCAGGAAGCCTGGGCATTTAACCGCCTCTCTCAGAAGGGCCGGTACAATGCCGTCGGGTCCTGGGGCTTTGAAAGGCTTGAAGGAATTTGCCGCTCTCACAATGCGGTCCTCCGTGATGATAGATGCAGCCAGCGCGTGACCTCCCTCCGAGTGATCCGGAGTGGTCTGGTTAGCTGGCTCGTTAGGGAAAAACGCAGTGAGCATTACATCAAGCGTTTCCCCTGGGTTGTCCGTGGACGTACCGTCGGTGCGTTTGACCGAGGAGAGCTTAGACATTTTGTCCAGCGTGAGCGCTTTCACAACTCTGGAGGTGGGGCGTGAGCCCTCTAGCTCCTCACAGTATTGTCGCCATTTTTGAGCCTTTGCATTCCTAACCTGCCTTTTAAACTCATGAATTGCTTCATGATAGGCGGTTTGGTCTGCAGGGCTCTTAGTTTTAGTTGCTCTGCGGTGGAGTCTCTTAGCCCTGCGACGGAGGTTGCCGAGCTCGGGATTCCACCACGGCGCCGATTTTTTCCCTTTATAGGCTTTTAAAGGGCAGGACGCCTCAAAGGCGGCGGTTAGCGTCTCTGTCAAAACAGTCGCGCACTCATCCGCCTCTCGGCACGACGTGATCGTGAATGGTTGGCCAGGAGACCGATGGAATTCCTTCAGGGCGAGCCCGAAGGTTTCCCAATCAGTATTTCTGGCGTTCCGTCTCCACATAACACGAGTTGCGCTACGCGCGGCCATTAGGTTGAAGGAGATGAACTTGTGATCCGATAGTGAGGACACTGGAAGCACCCGCCACGCCCCAATACTCTGGTAGAGTCTGGGCGTTGCGAGCGTAGCGTCGATCACCTCCGACCACCGTCCGTTGTCAAAGGTAGGGGTGGACCCAGAGTTGCAGAACTCGAGGGTCGTAGAGGCAACGTAGGCTAGGAGGTCTTCGCCTCTCTGATTAATGCCAGTGCTGCCCCAGTGAGTGTGGTGGGCGTTGATGTCGCCGGCAACCATGAGCTCGTGCCTACGGTATGATCTAAATTTAGCTCATGTTTAGAAAGAACTAATTGTCGAAATGTTCTGCAGATTGAAAAAATTAAATTGCGAAAAGGCCTAATGAGAAAATTTATTCAAAGAGAGGCGTTTAATGGACCTTCGAAATTAGCGAGAATTCCTCTGCATCTACGAGCGTACATGTAACTTATTTATGCAGTCTTTAGGCCATGAATACCATGTGATAACTGTGAATACCGTAGGATAACTGTGAATACCGTGTAATTACCGTAAATCCCGGGTGAAAAACTGAGGGATTAGTGCTTAGACTGGGATTCAAAGACTTCGTGTAATGGTAGATTCGGGGGCCGGATAGAAGCTGGCGCCGTCTCAGGCCGCTGGTGACAGATTACCCGCCTTCACTGGAAGGGTTTTAAGGTTCGGGCCGGATGTCGAGGCTCTATGCGAGGCTCCTTCCGCCTGCTAAGCTGACTTTTTTCTGGTCCTGCGGAGGCTGTCACCACCCTTTAATTTAGCAGGCACACCGTCATTTTCTACTCTAACTGAGGCAGCTGGAGGCCCGGCCCTGATGATCGGGAGTGTTTGAGCTAGCCGTGGAGAAGCCTCGATGGAGAACGCATCGTCTAAATTGGGATTTCCCATATACACAGAATTATAATAGGCAAATATATTACTATTTTCTATCCTCTATCCTATCTTCTATCCTCAGAACTTTCTGGTGGGCAACGATAGGAATAATTTGGACAGCTATGGGCAGCACACTGTGTTCGCGATTTTGCAGAAGGCATACTTCACTGCAGCAAAACCAAACATCCAAATTCTATGGCTACTTATGTTTCTTCACTGGATTAGCAGTTTATACGCATCTCTACACAGTTTAATTTGTTTAAATCGCTGATTGAGCATTCTGGGTAAATTCTGTGGTTCTATCAGTTCCGAAGAAAAATATGCTGGTCTCCATTACCTGTGAGAACAACACGGTTGATATCGTCTTTAGATGATTTTGAGTGTATTTCTCAGAGTGTAAATTCATTGAAAATTTCTCTTTCATGTGCAGTTTCAGTTAAAAAATACAGCTACGAGTACTCGCCTCTGGCTAGGTTCTCAGGCTTCCGTTGTCAGTGAGTTTTGTGCCACAGATAAAAAATGAGGCATGAACTGTCATATCTGTAGGTTAATCTGTATAGTCCATAGTTTGTGCCGTGTATTTCACTTTCTAATTATCTAAGTAGGTAGTGCAAGAAAACTGCATTTTTAGTGTCCATAGTCAGCTTCATTACATTAGTCCGCCTCTCCGTTTGACATTCAAAAGTCAATATGGATGACATTGTTCGTATGCTTTAAGGGATCAGAGTAACATTCATTTGGGGCTTGTGCCAGAAAAGTTGACTGGGGAATAGGTTGTCGGGCCATTCACAGCCATGAGGGTCCACCCCCATGGCACAGAGGGTGTACACGCCCCGACGATGATAATGTCGAAAAGTCGAATGTCGAAAAACGCCCTGTGTGAGCGAGCGACCTTGCATGGGCTCAGAAGTCAGTGGAATGGGCAGAATTGCCTCAACGCTGGCTGTTGATCGATGTCTTATTTATAGCTATTAGTAATTAGTCACTCAGTAATAAAGTGAAGACAACAAAACTATAAAACTAATATCAAGTGTGCGTGGGTTTCGATCGCTTCAAGCGTTATTATCACCACCGAATGACGTCATTACTTGCTCGCCCGTCGCCCGTTCTCAACGCTGCGGTCGGAATCTTCTCCCGGACCTCGCCGAAAGGAGCCGCAGCAGAAGCAAATTGAGTTGGCAGCAGAGCCGATGAAGCGTCGGAACTCCGGCATGAAGATGAGATAGACCAGCGGATTGATGGCGCTATTCAGATTCAGAAGAAACGAGTCCACGCGCTCCAACAAATACAGGTTGTCCAGCTCGAATCCCAGACAAAGCAGGAAGTAGCCGATAGAGTCCATGGCAAAAAGCAGCACAAAAGCGGCGCTGGTGATGCCAGTCATCAGTGTGAGGCGCCGGGTCACCGCCATCACTTTATTCTCGCTGGAGGTGCTCTGAGCAACCGACAGCGACTGGCGGATGCTGCGCACGATCAACAGGTACAGGCTCACCGACAGAGCGGATGGAAAGATCCAGAAGATGATCACATAAGAAATGCCAAACGACTTCATCAGCTGTTCATCGTCAAAGTTCTTCTCGCAGTACTTCTCCAACAATGTTCCGTTAGGATTCGCCGGCCGAGTCCGCAGGTTGGTGAAAATCCAACAGAAAGGAATTTCGACAACGCATGGCGATGCCAACACCACGAAGCAGAACAGTTTGAGCAGCTGCGACTTGCGCCGTCGGTACCAGAACGGAGCGCAGCGCTCGATGGAGATGCACACAAGGTTGTAGACGCTCATGCTGACCAGGGACCAGTGGAGCATCTCGCTGTGCACCAGCTTGCAGTAGGCAAACCAGATGGAATCCGGTAGCGACTGGGCTGGCACCGGCAACAGTTTGAAGTACTGGATGTTCAGCAGGTTGACAGACATCAGTAGCGAGTCAATTACGGTCTGACTGCGCAGCATCAGAGTGCACAGTCTGGTGCCGATCTTGTGCTTGAAGCTAAATAATAGAAAGATGGCGTCCAAGGCCAGGCCCAGCGACAGCACCACTGTCAGGGCGGCCCGAAGCGTGCCGTCTACGTCCATGACTGAAGCGTCCACCTGGAGTGGCAGGCAGCTTGACAACGCTGCACGACTTTATATAATATTTTCCCAGTGACTTGTAGTTTCATTCTACTGGAACTTGTTTGACTGTGACAACAAGCTTTGCTCTCAGCAACAGGTGTATTGAGTTTCGTTTGCCATGTTTCAACTCTTTTACACGCTCTTGTCGTTGTTTTTGTTGGGCTACGCCCTTTCCCAGTTAAAAGCAGCGTTTTCTGAAGTTATTTTGTTTCATCACAAATATACGAGCGTAATGGCGAAATATGATGGATCGCGAGCTGGCACTAAAAGTAGCTAAGAATTAAATCAATCTGTTGGAAAAGCCAAGTGCATCTATCTAATGCAGGATCGATGTTGCAGAGTTGGTAGGCAAAGACCACACACAAGACAGAGATAGGGTACTGTGACGTATCCCACAACACAAACAATACCTGTACATTGTTGCTCCAGTAATAATCAGGTAATTATTTCAATTCCTGGCCCCTGAGCAGGAGATGAAGCTGCGAAACTCCGGCATGAACGCGAGGTAAACCAGAGGGTTGATGGCGCTGTTCAGGTTCAGCAGGAACGAGTCCAAACTGTCGATGAAGCCGTTTTTCTCGACGGGAAACCCGATGCACAGCAGGAAGTAGTTCACCGAGTCCATGCCGAACAGCAGGACGAAAGCGGCGCTCGTCACTCCCGTCATCAGCGTCAGTCTCCGGGTTCCGCGATCGCTCAGCTTCTTGGTGTCGGACGGCGGGCAGCTGCGGACGAGGCGGCTCTCAGCGCGGACGACTGACGAAGGACGCGCACAATGAGCAGGTAGAGAACCACCGACAGCACTGACGGCAGCGCCCAGAACAGGAACACGTAGGCGATGCCGAATGCCTTCAGCATCATCGGGTCGTGCTGTGAGTAGATCACCTCGCACGACTTCTCAACGGTGGTTCCGTTCTCAATCGGGGTCTTGTCGAATGACGTCACAATCCAGCAGAACGGAAACTCAACGAATGAAGGCGAGGCGAGCACAAGAACGATGAAGGCCCAAAGCAGCTGCGACTTGCGCCGTCGGTACCAGAACGGAGCGCACAGGCAGCAGCACCGCTCGATGGAGATGCACACGAGGTTGTAGACGCTCATGCTGACCAGGGAAAAGTGCAAAGCCTGACTCCTGATGAGCTTGCAGTAGAGCAGCCACAGCCAGTCTGGGAGGCTCTGCGACGGCGGCGGCAGCAGCGGAAAGTACTGGATAGCAACCAGATTGACCAGCATCAGGGAGCAGTCAATGACAGTCTGACTGCGCAACAGCAGAGTGCACAGTCTGGTGCCGATCTTGGTGCGAAAGCTGAACGCGAGGAACAGCGCGTCGAAGAGCAGCGCCAACGACAGCGCCGCCGTCAGCGCGATGCGTACAGCGGCTTCCGAATCCATATTGGCTCTTGTAAGCTTATTGCTGTTGCTTTTTTAGTTTCTCAAAGTTCTCCTGTTGCAAAGCAGCAGAATGACCCGTGGTGTCAGATGTGCGAAGAAACTAAGCACTACCTGGTTTCCTGAGCGAGCAGTCGGTGCTAGCAAATACCAGTGGGGTTCTTTATATAAATTGTGTTAGAGACTTGTCTGCCTTAGCAACAGCTAAAGAGTTTAGAACGAGCAGTCCTCAACTCTATTGGTATTGGTTCAAGACTGCAGCTCCGGCCGTGTTTGCTAATGGCACACTGTCTGGTATTCCATTGAACAACAGGCTCCGTCAACAGGTGCTAAATAGGATAAGTTTGAAAAAAGAAATTTCCAATACAGCCAAGTGGCTGCGACAGGTGCAGGTTCTCACGTGTCACAATACTGATTCATGTAGGCTGATGAAGAGCTTAGGGCGGGGGTCGGCAAACTGCGGCCTGTGTGCCACATGCAGCTCGCGAGGCCTCTCCGGCCCTCGGGTCTTTTGAAACTTCACAATAGCAATCCGGCCCGCTCAGGGTTTGCCTCTTCTGAGCTCTCTTCTCTCCTCCTCTCCTCGCCTCTCTGCCCTCCTCTCCCTCCCCTCTCGTATCTCCCATCCTCTACCGTCCCTCCTTTTTCCCCTCCTCTCCCCTCCTTTCTCATCCCCCTCTTCCCTCACCCCTCTCACGTCTCCCCTCCTCTCTCATCTCCCCTCTCCTCGCCTTTGCCCTCCTCCCCCTCCCATCTCTTATCTCCAATCCTCTACCGTCTCTCCACTTTCCCCTCCTCTCCCCTCTCCTCTCTCCCCTCCTCTCTCATTTCCCCTCTCCCCTCTCCCCTCTTCTCTCTCTTCCTTCCTCTCCCTCTCCTCTCGCCCCTCCTCCCTCCCCTCTCCTCTCTGATCTCTCTTTTCCTCTTTTCTTCCCTATTCCCTATCTTCTCAAGCTAAAAAAGTTTACTCAACCCTGGCTTAGGGGTGGTATGTTTGGCAAGAATGTGATGATATAATCTGCTAAATATGGTTCTCAAGAAAGCACACCTTTTATAAAAACTTCATGTCAAACTTGAAGCAAATTTGAGCTCTGGTCAGTCTCCGGGTAGCTCACTTTTATTATTTTTTCAATGTGTGCAGAAAACAAAATAAAAGTTTTTTCTGTAGCCGTTTTTAAAGCCGCTCTGACAAAAATTCTGTGCCTGGCTAAATCTGCTGCTCAAGCCTAGCCGGTCTTCACCAGCTGGATCGGATCCAGTCGCAGTTTCCTTGTGTTGCCCTCCTTCTTCTCCGTGATCATAGCGATCGCAGCATCATTGCTCTTCGTGTAGTTGGGTGCGCTGAACACGGTGATGCAGCGCTTCATGTAGTGCCACTCGTAGCCCTGCACCTTCGGCTCGTGACCGCGGACCAGAGTGGTCAAGCTGAACTGTGTGATGAACTTCTCGATGACGTCTGTGCCGAACTCGAACGAAATTTGTCTGGCTTTGTTCTCCGTCCAGCCTTTCAACGACATCCAGTTGGCGTCCTTCGGGCTCATGTGCGCGCCGCCAAAAGACTTCGGATCCGACCAGATCAGGTCAGCAAAGAGGCTCGTGTACTTGTCCAGATCCTTCATCTTGGTGATCTTCGGAATGTCGGACGGTTGCACGTAGTTCTTGCCAACTTGAACCGGCGTGCGCACCTTGAAGTTGATGGTGGAGATCAGCTGGTCGACTGGGTTGGCATTCTTGTGCTTGGTGCAGGTGTCCAGCACTTTCAGCGGGTCGCCGTTGCGCATGCAGGTTTGGCAGTAGGCCAGGTAGGGGCTGATGCCGCCGTGGACGCACATGAACTTTTTCTCCACAACGCACACAGTTGGCAGATAGTCGAACACGTGAATGAACATGTACCAGATGTTCTTGGCCAGCTTCTGGTGGCCTGGGTCCACTGCGTTCTCTGCGTTCGAGAGGGACGTTGAAAAAC
This sequence comes from Macrostomum lignano, assembly GCA_002269645.1. Classification (NCBI taxonomy): domain Eukaryota; kingdom Metazoa; phylum Platyhelminthes; family Macrostomidae; genus Macrostomum; species Macrostomum lignano. The sequence goes on along the minus strand of NIVC01000509.1, from coordinate 52,766 downwards.
AAAATCTGAGTGAAGGAATCTTTTTCTCAAAAATTTAAAACTGACCCAGGCAGTTCCATGTTTAAAGGAAAGGAAAAACACTTAATTTTTAGAAGTAAAATTTTGGTTATTCGTTTTTTTAATTTAAGAAAGACTACGCGATCATCGAGTTTTCTAGGAAAGACTACACAATCACTGAGTTTTCTATGAAAGACTACATAATCACTGAGTTTTCTATGAAAGACTACATAATCACTGAGTTTTCTATGAAAGACTACACAATCACTGAGTTTTCTATGAAAGACTACATAATCACCGAGTTTTCTATGAAAGACTACATAATCACTGAGTTTTCTATGAAAGACTACATAATCACTGAGTTTTCTATGAAAGACTACACAATCACTGAGTTTTCTATGAAAGACTACATAATCTCTGAGTTTTCTATGAAAGACTACATAATCACCGAGTTTTCTATGAAAGACTGCATAATCACTGAGTTTTCTATGAAAGACTACATAATCACCGAGTTTTCTATGAAAGACTACATAATCACCGAGTTTTCTATGAAAGACTACATAATCACCGAGTTTTCTATGAAAGACTACATAATCTCTGAGTTTTCTATGAAAGACTACATAATCTCTGAGTTTTCTATGAAAGAGTACATAATCACTGAGTTTTCTATGAAAGACTACATAATCACCGAGTTTTCTATGAAAGACTACATAATCTCTGAGTTTTCTATGAAAGACTACATAATCTCTGAGTTTTCTATGAAAGACTACATAATCACCGAGTTTTCTATGAAAGACTGCATAATCACTGAGTTTTCTATGAAAGACTACATAATCACCGAGTTTTCTATGAAAGACTACATAATCACCGAGTTTTCTATGAAAGACTACATAATCACTGAGTTTTCTATGAAAGACTACATAATCTCTGAGTTTTCTATGAAAGACTACATAATCTCTGAGTTTTCTATGAAAGACTACATAATCACCGAGTTTTCTATGAAAGACTACATAATCTCTGAGTTTTCTAGGAAAGACTACATAATCTCTGAGTTTTCTATGAAAGACTACACAATCACCGAGTTTTCTATGAAAGACTACATAATCACGGAGTTTTCTATGAAAGACTACATAATCACTGAGTTTTCTATGAAAGACTACATAATCACCGAGTTTTCTATGAAAGACTACATAATCACCAAGTTTTCTATGAAAGACTACATAATCACCGAGTTTTCTATGAAAGACTACATAATCTCTGAGTTTTCTATGAAAGACTACATAATCTCTGAGTTTTCTATGAAAGACTACATAATCACCGAGTTTTCTATGAAAGACTACATTATCTCTGAGTTTTCTAGGAAAGACTACATAATCTCTGAGTTTTCTATGAAAGACTACATAATCTCTGAGTTTTCTATGAAAGACTACATAATCTCTGAGTTTTCTATGAAAGACTACATAATCACCGAGTTTTCTATGAAAGACTACATAATCACTGAGTTTTCTATGAAAGACTACACAATCACCGAGTTTTCTATGAAAGACTACATAATCACCGAGTTTTCTATGAAAGACTGCATAATCACTGAGTTTTCTATGAAAGACTACATAATCACCGAGTTTTCTATGAAAGACTACATAATCACCAAGTTTTCTATGAAAGACTACATAATCACCGAGTTTTCTATGAAAGACTACATAATCACCGAGTTTTCTATGAAAGACTACATTATCTCTGAGTTTTCTAGGAAAGACTACATAATCTCTGAGTTTTCTATGAAAGACTACATAATCTCTGAGTTTTCTATGAAAGACTACATAATCTCTGAGTTTTCTATGAAAGACTACATAATCTCTGAGTTTTCTATGAAAGACTGCATAATCTCTGAGTTTTCTATGAAAGACTACATAATCTCTGAGTTTTCTAGGAAAGACTACATAATCTCTGAGTTTTCTATGAAAGACTACATAATCTCTGAGTTTTCTATGAAAGACTACATAATCTCTGAGTTTTCTATGAAAGACTACATAATCACCGAGTTTTCTATGAAAGACTACATAATCACTGAGTTTTCTATGAAAGACTACATAATCACCGAGTTTTCTATGAAAGACTACATAATCACTGAGTTTTCTATGAAAGACTACACAATCACCGAGTTTTCTATGAAAGACTACATAATCACCGAGTTTTCTATGAAAGACTACATAATCTCTGAGTTTTCTATGAAAGACTACATAATCTCTGAGTTTTCTATGAAAGAGTACATAATCACTGAGTTTTCTATGAAAGACTACATAATCACCGAGTTTTCTATGAAAGACTACATAATCTCTGAGTTTTCTATGAAAGACTACATAATCTCTGAGTTTTCTATGAAAGACTACATAATCACCGAGTTTTCTATGAAAGACTACATTATCTCTGAGTTTTCTAGGAAAGACTACATAATCTCTGAGTTTTCTATGAAAGACTACATAATCTCTGAGTTTTCTATGAAAGACTACATAATCTCTGAGTTTTCTATGAAAGACTACATAATCTCTGAGTTTTCTATGAAAGACTGCATAATCTCTGAGTTTTCTATGAAAGACTACATAATCTCTGAGTTTTCTAGGAAAGACTACATAATCTCTGAGTTTTCTATGAAAGAGTACATAATCACTGAGTTTTCTATGAAAAACTACATAATCACCGAGTTTTCTATGAAAGACTACATAATCTCTGAGTTTTCTATGAAAGACTACATAATCTCTGAGTTTTCTATGAAAGACTACATAATCACCGAGTTTTCTATGAAAGACTGCATAATCACTGAGTTTTCTATGAAAGACTACATAATCACCGAGTTTTCTATGAAAGACTACATAATCACCGAGTTTTCTATGAAAGACTACATAATCACCGAGTTTTCTATGAAAGACTACATAATCTCTGAGTTTTCTATGAAAGACTACATAATCTCTGAGTTTTCTAGGAAAGACTACATAATCTCTGAGTTTTCTAGGAAAGACTACATAATCTCTGAGTTTTCAATGAAAGACTACGTGATCACTGAGTTTTCTAGGAAAGACTACACGGGTAATGTAATCAGAGCGACCCCTTTATTTTTTAAGAAATCTAAATCACCCCAGACACCTTGAAAACCACAAGCGTTGGTCCAAAAGATGCCCATAAAAAAAAGCAAGAAAAGGGCATTATGGAAAACTTTCTCGGGTGTTAGACCATACTTGAAGAGAGAATAATCAAGCGAACATGGCCTCACTAGAAAAGCGCTCGTTGCATTCGGGCAAAAATCCGTATGTCTCGTGCAGATCAAAATCCTCGTGATTGCCGCGCAGCACAAACACCCTGGTTGGGAACTTGAGCTTGTAGTAGAGGAACAGGCAGACGGTCTCCAGCTGGTGGAGACCTCGGTCAACCATGTCGCCAGTGCAGACCAAATTAAAATTGTGCTGCTCTGGACCGCCGGTTTTGAAGAACCAGCGCAGCAGGTCGCTGAACTGGCCGTGAATGTCGGTCATCACGTAGGCCGGGGCCGGCACCTCTTCGCAGGATTTGTGATGCAACAGCGAGTACCGGACCAGGATTAGCAGTACGATAATCCGGTAGGCGTTAATCTCGTCCTCCTCGGGATCGTTGCCCCAGACGATTTTTAACCTGAGAGTTGCATGGTTGTTGAAAACCAGTTTGATGATTACAGTGGCTTATAGCAGATCATCTTAAATGAATGGATTACGAATGCTAAGGTGCATGAGAGCTAGTAGTAATAGGGTCAGCTCGTCATTTGACCAATGGGGTATTGCTGATAAATTTAATGACAGCCTAACGGCCACGAACCCCCGGGTCTGATTGTGTTCGCAGGCCACAAAACTATTCTTACAAACATTTACTTATTATAAATGTTTGTAATAATAAGTAAATATTATGGCTACTTCTACAGCAACTCTTCCAGTTGAATAAAATCATCATTGGAATCGCAGACTCACTGGTTCGCCTGAAAGGTGTGCTTCTTCTCGGCATAGGACCCGCGCAGGAACTCCGCCTCCGGGCCTTTATTGAAGAATGAATTGTACTTCAGCTTGCCGAATAGTACGTCCAAATCGGTGTACTTTTCCATCTCCTCTTTGTACTTGCCGTTGGGCAGGTAGGAGTAGAATGTCTCCATTAGTAGCGTCCCGTCGGAGTGCTTGGGCAGCGAGGACTCGGTGAAACCTTCGGTCGCCTTGTCATCCTTCTTCTTATTCTTCTGCATTTTGAACTATATGCTAGAACTTTTAATTGCAGTCGCTGCTAATGCAATTAACTGTTGAAATCGAAGTTGTTTGAGCAATGCAGAGCGCAACGGTGATTTATTCCCAGCTTTGAGTCAGTTGAGTTAGTCAGTCTTAAGCAACCTAAAATTCTGAAGATCCGTTAGGGTACAGTGCGAGCCACCTCGGACTTGAGGCCATAGACAAGTGTCGGATGCGAGAGCCGCTGTGTCAGCTTCACAAGTTGTATTTTATTCATAATTCGTTTTACGTAGCTATCATTTGCATAATTAAATGCTCAGTTGTCCATGCTTTTCTGTGGCTTAAAACTAATTTAGTTAAAGCATTCATGGGTCGGGGTCATTTGCAGTGTAGTGAATGAAGTCAATCTCTCTGCCAATGCTCTAGGGTGGCGATTTTTCAATGTTACTGAGTATACTTTTAACCTTTTGCCGATGGTTTAACCTTTTAACTGACATATGCATACACTTCGTAGCATGATAAAGTTTCCCGAAACCAGTGACAGCTTTAATCCAACTCTATCCACAACTCCACTCTCTCTTCAGCTGGTGCCTTGTGACGCGTCATTGCATCGTCACCCACAGTTGAGACGAGAACCCCGGGCGTATTGTGAATGGTGTCAGTTAGGGTTGGAAACTTTAAAATGCTGCCGAGTGTAACATCACAAGAAAACGATTTCTAACTGCATTGGGCAATAGCAACCAACATTGAGGTTGGATGCAAAGCAAACAATGAAACTGGAACGTATGTGAGCCGACCCAAAAGCATAGCGAATTCATTAATCAATAATAATCCACTGTTCTAGTTAGAGTCCAATGCCTGGGCAAACACCATCGATAAATTTCACTCGTTTGTTCACCTTAAGTAAACTTCCTACACTTCTAAAACAAACGGGATTTTGTCCTATGTACGAAAAACAGCAAAGTAGACGGTAAGGTTTATAGTAAACTTTACATACTGATATTTGACAAGTTGCGTCCTGAGGGGAATGTTAAGATAAGCAGGACAAATGTGAAGCATACGCTCGCACGCGATGCTTATATTTGTAAGTCACGAAGTAGTGTTTGCGTTCCTCAAAGAAAAAATGATGAACTGCATGCTGTGTTGGCCTCTGTTTGGATAGTCCACAAGGATTGATATCTTCCAATCTGCAGACTTCAAGCCATGGTAGCTGTTCGCTCTCGGGGTTCTATAAGTTGGTTAAGGTGCCACCAATGAAGGGGTTGTAGCCTAGTGGTTAGAGCGTCGGACTCACGACTGAAAGGTTGGGGGTTCGATTTTCTAGGATCGATATGCTCAAGAATAATTTGTGTCCTTGAGAAAGACACTTAACTCTGCATTTCACCCAGCTATAAGATGGGTGCCAGCATTAGCTGGGGTTATTGAGGGTGTGTGGCGACCCCCCCCCCCCCCCCAGTCCTTGGACTGAACAGCCGTACGCAGCCTTCAGATGCGCCGCGCAATAGCTGCCGATAAATAAAAAGAAATAAAAATACGATAGGTAGACCCGCAGTGCGTGCCAGTTAGAAGTTCTCCATGTTTTACAAGTCTCGGACGGGAATCCCAAATCCCGACTGATGGTGAGTTCCGACACTGAACACAAAAATGTGTTGTCGAAAGGTTATTTAAAAGAAGACTTTTTAGGCAGTCTACAAGCTTCTAAAGTTACAGTCCATGATGGCGGGAAAGATAAAAAAAATTGTTATCGAGCTGAAGGTTCAAGATTTCAATTAAGATCCCTTTCGATACAAGTAAACTTCAATCCACGTCCCGTCCAGAGAAATTTTGTCCCGTCCGAGCACGAAGTCTCCAACAGGTTCGTTTGGGTTAATTGCGTCTCAATTTGGAGTTCTCCTGGCCCCTGAGCAGGCGATGAAGCTGCGAAACTCCGGCATGAACGCGAGGTAAACCAGAGGGTTGATGGCGCTGTTCAGGTTCAGCAGGAACGAGTCCAAACTGTCGATGAAGCCGTTTTTCTCGACGGGAAACCCGATGCACAGCAGGAAGTAGTTCACCGAGTCCATGCCGAACAGCAGGACGAAAGCGGCGCTCGTCACTCCCGTCATCAGCGTCAGTCTCCGGGTTCCGCGATCGCTCAGCTTCTTGGTGTCGGACGGCGGGGCAGCTGCGGACGAGGCGGCTCTCAGCGCGGACGACTGACGAAGGACGCGCACAATGAGCAGGTAGAGAACCACCGACAGCACTGACGGCAGCGCCCAGAACAGGAACACGTAGGCGATGCCGAATGCCTTCAGCATCATCGGGTCGTGCTGTGAGTAGATCACCTCGCACGACTTCTCGACGATGGTTCCGTTCTCAATCGGGGTCTTGTCGAATGATGTCACAATCCAGCAGAACGGAAACTCAACGAATGAAGGCGAGGCGAGCACAAGAACGATGAAGGCCCAAAGCAGCTGCGACTTGCGCCGTCGGTACCAGAACGGAGCGCACAGGCAGCAGCACCGCTCGATGGAGATGCACACGAGGTTGTAGACGCTCATGCTGACCAGGGAAAAGTGCAAAGCCTGACTCCTGATGAGCTTGCAGTAGAGCAGCCACAGCCAGTCTGGGAGGCTCTGCGACGGCGGCGGCAGCAGCGGAAAGTACTGGATAGCAACCAGATTGACCAGCATCAGGGAGCAGTCAATGACAGTCTGACTGCGCAACAGCAGAGTGCACAGTCTGGTGCCGATCTTGGTGCGAAAGCTGAACGCGAGGAACAGCGCGTCGAAGAGCAGCGCCAACGACAGCGCCGCCGTCAGCGCGATGCGAAACGCATCTTTTAGCTGCATTTTGCAATATTGGTTGGTAAAATGGCCTGCTTCAATTGAATTGTTGGGTTGTCGGCCAGCGCATCATTGTCTATATATATAAACATGTTTCTGCCGACGGTTTCCTATTGGTTGAGAGACAATTCTCAGAAGCAAGCCGTTGTTTGCTATTGAGGATATAACAATACAATAAATTTGGAAATGACAAATAAAAGGCAGAGACCCATAGGCGACAATAGGGTTTAAACAGGTTTGAAGTGCCTAACCAACAAACAGCAGCACACGAGTACGTCACCAACCCCTTCAATCAGTGTCTGGAGTGCATTTTATTTGCACAGATTCAGCAGTGCAAATATGACCCCCAAACTGAGGAAGCACTTTCTGGCACTTAAAACCTATTTTTCACTGTTTGAGAAATTCAAATTTGAGAAATCTTTCGCAGGATCTATCTGAACTGCATTTCATAGTCTAAATTTAGCAACATTGAAAAGTGGCCACCCTTTGCCCCAGTGAGCAGTGTGTTTTTCGACCAGCGTCTACCACCTGGCCAACCATTTTGACATAAAAAATGCTTGAAAAAACAATGAAACTTCAATCCATCCAATACTTGCCCTCCGCTCTTCCCAATCCCTCCTCACCCAGCCCAACTCTGAGTCGCGTGGCGCGAGTTGCGTCACTCAAAAGTCAATACTGAGCTTGAGTTTACTGCGCACTCTCAAAGGTGGCGACTTTTTAACGTTGTTGAGTATGTTGTCGTAGTTTTCAATTAAAACTGTTTAAAAAAATGGATAGTAGTTTGATTTAGTTGATATTTGGCATAGAACTCTTCGATCTGATTTATTCTGTTAATACTTGTATTTCCATTTCATTTTGTTTCGCAAATCTACATGGATATGTCAATTGGACCATGGGCTGTGCACCCTGTGAGATATGTATGGCCATCGACTTTCACCTTGATTAGCTAGAGTGGCCCAAAGCCTACCTGAGCAAACTACTAACCACTACAATAAATTATTGAGGATGTTGTCACAGTAATCAGCGTAATTATTTAGCCACAGGGCAAATGATAATACACACGAGTCAACGCACAATGATCGCATAATCCCCATATGCAGCAAGGTCACCGCTAGGTCATCATAATTATAATTTCATCTGTTATGCAATTATTTAGAAAGGCCACGCCTGTTTCGCACCACAGTGGCCAGAGGGATGATTTGGGAAGAGTTACTGATGACTTAGAATACAATATTTTTGTATGATAATAATTCATACAATCCAATTAACTAATCATTATACAATATATTATTATTTTGAGCTATCTGCATAAGCAATAATGTGTAGATATATATACTACTAACTGATAAAATAGCAGCAAGTAGTATATACATACTTTCGAAGACTGCAAAGTGTGTCAAATTTTTAAATAAAAATGGCTCGTTTGGAATGGCTGCAATATATGTAATGAATAACTATATTATAGTAATAGTAATAACACAGCAGTAACTTATATTACAGGCAACTTCGAATTAAAGGAATGGTTAATACGGCTCGTAAATCATTGAAGACTTAGGATAACCTGGAAAATGGTGCAAAAAAACAAAAAAAAACAAAAAAGCAAGCAAATTAATAGCCAAGTGTCAAGAGAAATGTGAGCAAAGCAAAGTAAATTTGTCTGCTAGCAATAGCAACTTAAAAACAGTTTCAGTCACAGGTAATAAAATACCTTGGTCAGTAATAAGTGATATGATTTATGATCAATACTAACTGAATAGTATGAAACAATGTTTGAAATGTTATTCCAAAATGATGAATCAATTTAATATCACAAAAAATTTACTACACGGAAAAGACAGGAACTTTACAAATAATTTGACTTGTAGTTTAATGTATCTTGATATGAAATTATTGACTAAAATAGATATGCAACTACATTGTTCTACTATTCTATGTTCAGTAGTATATAGCGGTATTTAAAAAGTTTCAGGCTGTATATTTTATGCTTGTGTAAATCTGACCAGGCTTTGCGGACACAGGAGCGGTAAATTCTCGTAATTAATTAAAGAACTTTAGCAACAAATAAGCTACTGTCGATACATATCGGCAGTAAAATTAGTCCCAGAAAAACTAAACTATCAGTTCTAAAGCTACGAGTACACTTAAGGCTTATATCGGCAGTTAACTCAGTACGACCAACTAACAAAGCTTCTTTCGATACATATCGGCTGTTAAATCAGTTCAATTAACTCAAAAATCTTATTTCAATACATATCGGCAGTTAAATCAGTTTGATTAACTAACGAAGCTTCTTTCGATACATATCGGCAGTTAAATCAGTTTGATTAACTAACAAAGCTTCTTTCGATACATATTGAAGGTTAAACCAGTACGACGAACTAACAACTTCTTTCGATACATATCGGCAGCAAGAAAACCAGTTAATCGTAAAGAACCACATGAAATTTAAACACACCGTTAAAGTAAGAGCTGCAGTTACGTTTTGGAAAGGCCTATACAAATCAGCAGCTACTTAAAGTGCATTGTAACTTATTTTCGATACATATCGGAAGTGTGTTTCAAAAACAAGAAAAACTGCTACGCCCTACGCCAGACAATTACCAGTCCATCAGCATCTGCGCTAGCTAGCAAAGATTCATCATAATTGAAGGCCACATCAGTGACGCCGGTGGCGTGACCCTGCAGCTTATTCACTATAGGCCTAATCGGCCGTCCAACGTCGCAGATATAGACGCAGGCGTCCTCGGATGCGCACACGATGCAGGCGCCCTGACGAAACGACATCAACGGACAGAAGGCGGCTCTTGTCGGCTTGGGAACAGGCAGTCGGCAGCGCAATACGGGTAGGCTTGGCTGATTGCGGGCCGAGTCGGCTATAGAGTTTCTATGATCGCTTGATGGCTGCTCGACTTCTAGTCGGTAGAGCAAGATCTCGGAGCCGGATGTGCACACCAGTAGGCAGGGATCGCGGGCTTCGCGAGAGAGCCAACTGCGAGCCTGCGGGGATTATATGCGATCTATGAATTGGGGTTAGTGATCCCCGATTTGGGATTAGTGATCCCTGAATTGGGATTGGTGATCCCTGAATTGGGATTGGTGATCCCTGAATTGGGATTGGTGATCCATGGATTGGGATTTGTGATCTTCTAAATTAGGATTTGTGATCTCCTGAATTGGGATTTGTGATCCCAGGATTGGGATTAGTGATCCCTGGATTGGGATTTGTGATCTTCTAAATTAGGATTTGTGATTCCCTGAATTGGGATTTGTAATCTCCTGAATTGGGATTTGTATTACTCTGAGAGTTAGGATTTTAGTACCATAATAAATTCGGCCCGTAAGTCTGAACTGAAATTAAAACCTACAACACTGGGAGTCTTGGCTGCGAGAAACGTGAGGGCCCCAAATGAGGCCAGATTTTAGGCTCATTAAGGTTTATCTGAGTTCAGGCTTATGGTAATTTGTGGTCAGATTTTGGGTCAATTGAGGTCAAGCTTGGGGTCATTTGAGGTCAAGCTTTGTTTTATCTTGGGATCAATTGAGGTCAGGCTTGGGGTCATTTGAGGTCAAGCTTGGGGTCATTTGAGGTCAAGTTTGGGGTCATTTAAGGTCAGGCTTGGGGTCATTTGAGGTCAAGCTTGGGGTCATTTGAGGTCAGGCGTGGGGTCATGTGAGGTCAGATAAATGCAATGGAGGTTAAGAGCTCACCTGCAACGAAGCGATAGCAGGCTGTAAAGTCAATCCGCTGTTAGGAGAGCCACCATCGCCGCCGAAGCAGCAGGAGTAGGCGGCGATGCGAGTCAACTGGCCGCTGGCCTGGTCGAGATGGCAGCGCTGCAGGCAGCCGTTTGAGTCGCCGAGCCACAGCTGGCCGCCAGGATCGGAGACGGACTCGCAGCCGAATGCCAGGCAGGTGACGGGGGCGGAGAGACGCAGAGAGGACTGACAGAGTCCGGTGCTCAGGTTGACGCTGCGGAGTTGGCCTGCAAATTGGGGTTGAGTTGTACGCAATTAGAAGTAAAAGTAAATGCTGCCTGTTCCAGAACTTTCTAAATTCTGAAATCCCATTTGTTGAATTATGAAATCCCATTCCCTAAATTCTGAAATCCCATTTCTTGAATTCTGAAATCCCATTTGTTGAATTATGAAATCCATTTCTTAAATTCTGAAATCCCATTTCTTGAATTCTGAAATCCCATTTCTTAAATTCTGAAATCCCATTTCTTACATTCTGAAATCCTATTCCCTAAATTCTGAAATCCCATTTGTTGAATTATGAAATCCCATTCCCTAAATTCTGAAATCCCATTTCTTGAATTCTGAAATCCCATTTCTTAAATTCTGAAATCCCATTTCTGAAATTCTGAAATCCCATTTCTTACATTCTGAAATCCTATTCCCTAAATTCTGAAATCCCATTTCTTGAATTCTGAAATCCCATTTGTTGAATTATGAAATCCCATTCCCTAAATTCTGAAATCCCATTTCTTGAATTCTGAAATCCCATTTTTTAAATTCTGAAATCCCATTTCTGAAATTCTGAAATCCCATTTCTTAAATTCTGAAATTCCATTTTCTAAATGATTAACTTTTTTCCCAAATTCAGGACGGGTGCCGGCCCTAAACAATTGCAACAGCGCACGCACCTTTCGCATGGCTAGAGCAGCAGCCGCCAAGCACAAACAGATTATTATTAGACGGGGCAAATTCGGCAGCATTGATAGCCGGCAGTTTCTCCGCAACACCATCGCCCTCAGCAACCGGGAATTGGCGGAGCAATCGCTTGGACTTTAATTGGTCTTCATCCTCGCCAATAAGATTTTTATCGTCGCCAATTTGCCAGACTCTCGCTGCGCCGTCCAGAGAAGCGGTCAACAGCAGACAGTTGTCGGTGCTCCAGGCTAGACTAGCAATGGGTCCGACGTGTCCAGGCAGCTGACAGACCAGCTGACAGACACCCGCGGACACCAGCGATACGGACACGGAGCCATCCATCGAGCCGACTGCCAGCCTCTCCGAATCGTTGTTAGCAAACCGCAGCCTGGTAGCGCCTCTACAGGTAGCAGACGATTTCAAATTGCTGCCAACGTGCCGATCGATGACGCAAGCGAAGCCGGCAAAGGCGTACTGCTCGGCCGTGCTGGTGTTGCCGGCCAGTGCTCGGCTGGCTTCGGCCAGTCTAGTTGGCACCAGACCGGCGCCTGCGGCGTCCACTAGGCGCCGACGCGAAGCGCTAGACGCTGCGCCGCCCAACGGGGCGCCGTCGGCTAAATCGGCGTCCATTGTTGGTCTATGGCCGGGAGAGTTAGTGGATGATCAGTTATAGTCATTGAGATCATAATTGAGGTGAGTCTTTAGGTCATTTAAGGTCGGAGCAAGGCTTAAGGGCCACCTGACGTCTTGATGTTATTTGTTATAGGGTGTTTGTGGCTAGGCTCGGAGTCATCTCAGGTCAGATTTTAGGCTGTGTTTGTCGCTAGCCTCTTGCACTCTAACAGTGCAGAATGAGGATCTGAGGATCTGTGAGACTGGCCCAGAAAATGACACTCTGGGAGGCTGGCCCAGAAACTGACACTCTGGGAGGCTGGCCCAGAAACTGACACTCTGGGAGGCTGGCCCAGAAACTGACACTCTGGGAGGCTGGCCCAGAAACTGACACTCTGGGAGGCTGGCCCAGAAACTGACACTCTGGGAGGCTGGCCCAGAAACTGACACTCTGGGAGGCTGGCCCAGAAACTGACACTCTGGGAGGCTGGCCCTGAAACTGATACTCTGGGAGGCTGGCCCAGAAACTGACACTCTGGGAGGCTGGCCCAGAAACTGACACTCTGGGAGGCTGGCCCAGAAACTGACACTCTGGGAGGCTGGCCCTAAAACTGATACTCTGGGAGGCTGGCCCAGAAACTGACACTCTGGGAGGCTGGCCCAGAAACTGACACTCTGGGAGGCTGGCTCAGCAACTGACACTCTGGGAGGCTGGCTCAGCAACTGACACTCTGGGAGGCTGGCCCAGAAACTGAGGATCTGGGAGTCTGGCTCAGCAACTGACACTCTGGGAGGCTGGCCCAGAAACTGAGGATCTGGGAGGCTGGCCCAGCAACTGAGGATCTGGGAGGCTGGCCTAGCAACCGAGGATCTGGGAGTCTGCCCCTGCAACTGACACTCTGGGAGGCTTGCCCTGCAACTGAGGTAAGATAAAGGGTTATTTTTGGTTAGATTTGGGGTCATTTGAGGACAGATTGTAGGGTTATTTGTGGTCAGGATTGCGGTTATTTAAGGTCAGTTTTAGGGTATATGAGATCACATTCGGGGTGATTTAGTTCTTGATTGATTCAGTCTTAAGGCCTAAAGTCTCCTAGGGTGAGGTTAAAGAAGTAGTTTGTAGTCAGCCTTAGCTGCCGTTTGAGTTCCGACTTCAGGGGTCATTAGAGTTGAGGCACAGGGTCATTTGAGCATAAGGAACATTTAAGGTCAAGCTTGGTATTACTTAAGTTACGGTTAGGGTCATTATAAGTTAAATTTGATGTCATCTGAGGTTTAGTCTAAAAAGCGATCATTAAAACTTACAGACTGATCGATACTCGCGGAGCCGATGACAACACGGTCACGGACGGAATAGCAAATTTCTGTTATATGACAGCTACACCAATAGAGAAGGGTGCTCGTGATTCAGGCTGTCAAGCAACCGCTGACGCCTTCGTCGCCATATTAGCCGGTGTGATCGGCTTGGCGCCTGGAACATCATTTGGCAGCGTTTAATTAATAATAACGACGATACGCTAATCGCACTACTAGCAAGTAGAAAAAAACTGACTTTTCTGCTATTGCTATTTTTAGCATATCTACTAAAAATTTGATCTAGTCATTTACTTCTCAAACTAATGCGCTTTGAAATCATGAATGCGAAATGGCGGTAGTCTAATGACTTCTTTAGAGCAATTCTGAACACACCAATTAGATCTGAGTGGCAACCAGTGAGGCTGGTCCAGCAACAGGAGATCTGGGAGGCTGGCCCAGAAACTGAGGATCTGGGAGGCTGGCCCAGCAACAGGGGATCTGGGAGGCTGGTCCAGAAACAGGGGATCTGGGAGGCTGGCCCAGAAACTGAGGATCTGGGAGGCTGGACCAGCAACTGAGGATCTGGGAGGCTGGCCAAGCAACTGAGGATCTGGGAGGCTGGCCCGGCAACTGAGGATCAGGGAGGCTGGCCTAACAACTGGGGATTTGGGAGGCTGACCTAGAAACTGAGGATCTCGGAGGCTGGCCCAACAACTAAGGGTCTGGGAGGCTGGCAGCCCAGCAACTGGGGATCTGAGGCTGGCAGCCCAGCAACTGAGGATCTGGGAGGCTAGCAGCCCAGCAACAGGGGATCTGGGAGGCTGGCCCAGCAACAGGGGATCTGGGAGGCTGGCCCAGCAACAAGGGATTTGGGACGCTGGCCTAGCAGATAAAGATTTTGAAGGACGGCCCAGGGGATCTGGGAGGCTGGCCCAGCAACAAGGGATTTGGGACGCTGGCCCAGCAGATAAGGATTTTGAAGGACGACCCAGCAACTGAGGATCTGGGAGGCTGGCCCAGCAACAAGGGATTTGGGACGCTGGCCCAGCAGATAAGGATTTTGAAGGACGACCCAGCAACTGAGGATCTGGGAGGCTGGCCCAGCAACAAGGGATTTGGGACGCTGGCCCAGCAGATAAGGGATAAGGCCAGCCTCCCAGATCCCCTGGGCCGTCCTTCAAAATCTTTATCTGCTGGGCCAGCGTCCCAAATCCCTTGTTGCTGGGCCAGCCTCCCAGATCCCCTGTTGCTGGGCCAGCCTCCCAGATCCCCTGTTGCTGGGCTGCTAGCTGGGCATTCCTACACTCCCAGATCCTCAGTTGCTGGGCATTCCTACACTCCCAGATCCTCAGTTGCTGGGCATTCCTACACTCCCAGATCCTCAGTTGCTGTGCCGTCCTTCAAAATCCTTATCTGCTGGGCCAGCGTCCCAAATCCCTTGTTGCTGGGCCAGCAGATAAGGATTTTGAAGGACGACCCAGCAACTGAGGATCTGGGAGGCTGGCCCAGCAACAAGGGATTTGGGACGCTGGCCCAGCAGATAAGGATTTTGAAGGACGACCCAGCAACTGAGGATCTGGGAGGCTGGCCCAGCAACAAGGGATTTGGGACGCTGGCCCAGCAGATAAAGATTTTGAAGGACGGCCCAGGGGATCTGGGAGGCTGGCCCAGCAACAAGGGATGTGGGACGCTGGCCCAGCAGATAAGGATTTTGAAGGACGACCCAGCAACTGAGGATCTGGGAGGCTGGCCCAGCAACAAGGGATTTGGGACGCTGGCCCAGCAGATAAAGATTTTGAAGGACGGCCCAGGGGATCTGGGAGGCTGGCCCAGCAACAAGGGATTTGGGACGCTGGCCCAGCAGATAAGGATTTTGAAGGACGGCCCAGCAACTGAGGATCTGGGAGTGTAGGAATGCCCAGCAACTGAGGATCTGGGAGTGTAGGAATGCCCAGCAACTGAGGATCTGGGAGTGTAGGAATGCCCAGCAACTGAGGATCTGGGAGTGTAGGAATGCCCAGCAACTGAGGATCTGGGAGTGTAGGAATGCCCAGCAACTGAGGATCTGGGAGTGTAGGAATGCCCAGCAACTTGAAAATGAAGAATTTCCTACCAAGAAATCCCTCATAAGCCCATAAACACCCTGATGTTAATACAAACTGGCCGAACTCCCTAACGGTGAAACAGCAGTTTGTCAAGCGCATAGCGATCGAATTGCACAGCAGATGCATGTGCCTGCAGTTCAATAAATTTATATTTTAAATAGAAATGCATCACGGCATAGCAGATTCAAGTTCGTGTGCGAATAATTGCAGTTCTCAAGTTTCGATTGATGCAACAAAATGCAGACGCTGCTCAGCCGCCTTCATCACCAACTGTCTGCCTGACCCTAAAAACAACTTCAGAAAAGAAACTGGACCTAAAAAATCCCCTGAAACGGTTTTCGGGAAACGGGGTGGGGAAGTTGAAATTAATTTCCGAGGAATTTTTTCAGCTCATAATCATCAATAATACTAACAGTAATATCAATGATTGCGCACGTACTTTTCGGTGTCGCAAAAATCCGCCAAACTGAAAACCCTAAATTATTGATTAGAAAGAAGTGAAGATCCAGTCGCATCTGCCAGAAGACCACTGGAGACAATCGACGAAGAGAAGCGCTTTGCCCACCGCACAGTCTAAAAGAAAACCTAAAAAAAAGATCTGGCTAAATAAAAAAACTGCTCAGGCCGCCGCCTAAAAGTTCGGCTGAAATAAGTAAAAAAGGCAACAAGTTATTTGCTTTGCATGGCCAGTTGTGCCTTCATTACGACTTGTGTTGATAAAAATTGAAGTTTTAATATAGCAATGTGGGGGCACTAAATATTGATTTCTATATTTTTGTTGCAGCCTGCAGGGTGTCATTGGTTAATAATAATTAATGCGCCTTTGAAAACTTCAACAGGGGATGAACAGGTCTGTATTTATGGTAGAGTGATGATGCTTGCTGGGACTGCATCAAGGAGAGGCATTCTTCATCAAATAGAGAATAGTGGAAGAGGAGAGGGCAGATCGTGAAAGAAGAGGGAGAGGGAGAGAGGAGAAGAGAGAGAGAGGAAAAGAGAAGAGGGAGAAGGGAGAGTGGAGAGAGGAGGGTAGAGGGGGAGAGAAGGGGAGAGAGGAGAGGAAGAAAAGAGGGAGAGAGGAGGGTAGAGGGGGAGAGAAGGGGAGAGAGGAGAGGAAGAGGAGAGGGAGAGAGGAGGGTAGACGGGAGAGAAGGGGAAAGAGGAGAGGAAGATAAGAGGGAGAAAGGAGAGTTGAGAGAGGAAGGTGGATGGGGAGAGAAGGGGAGAGAAGAGCATAGGAAAGCACGAGACAGATGCCAAAGGCCGCAATAGAGAAGGCTGCTGCAATGTGACTCTCCCTAAAACAATGAGACGGAGAGGCTGCACAGCAGGATCAATAATTAATTAACCGGCCGACATTGACAGATCCACACCTGTGCCTGGGGGAGGGAAAAGAAAAGATAAGAGACATACCTAAGCGAGAATGCTTCTATTGCAAACAAAGAAGAGCATGACAGACCTGAACCGGAAGCGGCAAAGAATGCACTTCAATCGAACAGTGCTGCTGTTACCTAGTCTGAAAACAGCAACTTGAACCAATATTAAATAGGAACTGCGGAATTACTGTTATCGCATACGCGAGAACAGACTTATCGAGAGGAAAATTCAACATTCGTAGCAAATTAAATCAGAATAAAAAAGCTTAAATTACTACTCGACACGAGGGATGAGTACAGTATAACAATTTTTTTGTGAAATTACGCTTACACAAGAAGACACACATGAATTAAAAACAGGATTACTTAGAAAATTCAATGCATAAATCCCTATTTTAGTGAATATTGATAATAGTATTAATAACAATGAATAAGCCGCTTAGCAAAGCCAAGCATGCCAGCTCCTAAATAGCAGAGACAACAAATAACAATGACAAAAATTAAACACAGACACAATTTACAGAGTGCTGCGGCTGCATATGGGGAAGGCGGCCTAGGATCCCAACGGAGTCCCAACATCTCAGACCTTCAGTCCCAACATCTCAGACCTTCAGTCCCAACATCTCAGACCTTCAGTCCCAACATCTCAGACCTTCAGTCCCAACATCTCAGACCTTCAGTCCCAACATCTCAGACCTTCAGTCCCAACATCTCAGACCTTCAGTCCCAACATCTCAGACCTTCAGTCCCAAGATCTCACACCCTCAGTCCCAACATTCCCGATCTCAAGTCCCAAAATCAGATCTTGAGTCCCAACATTCCAGATCTTGAGTCCCATCATTTCAGACCTTCTATCCCAACATTCCAGATCTTGAGTCCCAACATCTCAGACCTTTAGTCCCAACATTCCAGATCTTGAGTCCCAACATTCCAGATCTTGAGTCCCATCATTTCAGATTTTAAGTCCCAACATTCTAGATCTCAAGTCCCAACATCAGATCTCAAGTCCCAACATTCTAGATCTCAAGTCCCAACATCAGATCTCAAGTCCCAACATTCTAGATCTCAAGTCCCAACATTCTAGATCTCAAGTCCCAACATTCCAGATCTCAAGTCCCAACATTCCCGATCTTAAGTCCCAAAATCAGATCTTGAATCCCAACATTCCAGATCTTGAGTCCCAACATTCCAGAACTGAAGTTCCAACATTCTAGATCTCAAGTCCCAACATCAGATCTTGAGTCCCAACATTCCAGATCTTGAGTCCCAACATTCTAGAACTGGAGTCCCAACATTCTAGATCTTGAGTCCCAACATTCCAGATCTTGAGTCCCAACATTCTAGAACTGGAGTCCCAACATTCTAGATCTCAAGTCCCAACATCAGATCTTGAGTCCCAACATTCCAGATCTTGAGTCCCAACATTCTAGAACTGGAGTCCCAACATTCTAGATCGTGAGTCCCAACATTCCAGATCTTGAGTCCCCACATTCCAGAACTTGAGTCCCAACATTCTAGATCTTAAGTCCCAACATTCTAGATCTCAAGTCCCAACATTCTAGATCTCAAGTCCCAACATTCTAGATCTCAAGTCCCAACATTCTAGATCTCAAGTCCCAACATTCTAGATCTCAAGTCCCAACATTCTAAATCTCAAGTCCCAACATTCTAGATCTCAAGTCCCAACATTCTAGATCTCAAGTCCCAACATTCTAGATCTCAAGTCCCAACATCAGATCTCAAGTCCCAACATTCTAGATCTCAAGTCCCAACATTCTAGATCTCAAGTCCCAACATTCTAGATCTCAAGTCCCAACATTCTAGATCTCAAGTCCCAACATCAGATCTCAAGTCCCAACATTCTAGATCTCAAGTCCCAACATTCTAGATCTCAAGTCCCAACATTCTAGATCTCGAGTCCCAACATTCTAGATCTCAAGTCCCAACATTCTAGATCTTGAGTCCCAACATTCTAGATCTCAAGTCCCAACATCAGATCTTAAGTCCCAACATTCTAGATCTTGAGTCCCAACATTCTAGATCCTCAAGTCCCAACATTCTAGATCTCAAGTCCCAACATTCTAGATCTCAAGTCCCAACATCAGATCTCAAGTCGTATCATTGCAGGTTTTAATTCCAAAATTTTAGATTTTGAGTCCCAACATCCTGGATCCACTGGGTATTAAAATCCCATACTATAGGTCTTTAAAGACAGACCTTGAGTCCAAATATCCCAGCAACAGATGCTCACACGTCAGCTAAAAAAGACAAGCAATAAACTATGTAAGCTGAGCCACCGGCGGGCAATGCGAGCAGACAAGAGGAGAGACGGGTAGCCGGCTTATATTTCTAAAACTCGCGCCGGTGATACTTGTCGGGATCGTAGTAGGAGGTGACCACGACTCGATTGTTGAACTTCCGGCCAGTGAGCGCCTCCAGGGCCTTCTGGCAGTCTTCAACGCTAGCAAACTCAACGAAAATTTTGCCTACGCCCGCCACTTCAACGCCTTTAACGCCGCGAGGAATTTCCAACGAGCGAACGGTGCCGTAACGGCCGCATTCTTCGCGAACGTCGTCTAGAATGTCTTCGTATTCTTCTTCGTCTTCCAGCTCCTCCGGGGTGACCATGTTCATCAGAACCAGCACCTCGGTTGGCGGGCCAGCCTCCATGCCAGCTGTCTGCAGGCCAGGCACCTGAGAAAGGGAATTAAAGGGTATTACAATGCTTGGATTGACTCACTGTGCTTCTTATCTCAGCTCTCTGGTACTATACTAGATTGTTAATACCCCTGTCTGGTGCTGTACTATACTGCTAATACCGTTATATATGGTACTGTACCATACTGTTAATACCCCTCTGTCTGGTGCAGTACTAGACTGTTAATACCCCTCTATGTCTTATTTAAAAAAACTAATAAACAAAGTCTACAATATACAACAGCAAAAAACGATCCGCACATTGGAAGGAATCAAGGAGGCCGCCAGCTGCTGAGCCTTGGACCCAATGGCGGCCCGTTGCACCACCAGTTTTTTATCGCCCAGCGGCATGCCGTTCAGGCCGGCGCAGGCCGCGTCTGTGATTGACGGGTCCAGATACTCGGCGAACGCGTAGCCTTTGCTGAGGCCGGAGGCCGTGTCCTTTACTAGATTGAATGCGCGCAGCGGACCGAAGCTGAGTAGCAGCTCTTTCACCTGAGGCAGCGGGTCAGGTCAAAAGGGAAATGGCACTTTTTGAAAGGCTGTCTGAAAGTGGCTGAACTTTGACTGTCATAAAAACACAACTAGACAGACAGAGAGAGGGAGAGGTAGCCCAGTGGTGTAGCGCGGCGCTCTGATGTCCCAGCGGCCCAGGCTCGATTCCAAGTGCAGTCGCATTAATTTCGGGCTAAATTGGAACCTCGGTTTGGCTCTGCTCGTGCAATTAACGCCCTTGAGGGCCAACCCCCAAGGCACAGTGAAGTGTACATGCCTAACGATAAAATAAAGTTAGGGCCGCTGTACACTCCTGTGTGAGTGTGTGCCTGTGCGTATGACTGCGTACGTATCCGCGCGCTTGTGAAGTCGAGACGGCATGGGCAGTAATGCCTCTCGCCTGTTGTGTGACAATGTCGCTTAAAGTGCACCAGGGTGCACACAGCATCCTGACTCTAATGAGAGGGAGAGAAACAGACAGACAGACAGACAGACAGACACGCAGGCAGGCAGGCATTAAGACAGACACAGATAGGCAAGCTAACACAGACACAGACAGACAGACAGACAGACACGCAGGCAGGCAGGCATTAAGACAGACACAGACAGGCAAGCTAACACAGACACAGACAGACAGACAGACAGACAGACACGCAGGCAGGCAGGCATTAAGACAGACACAGACAGGCACTGACACAGACAGACAGACAGACACGCAGGCAGGCAGGCATTGAGACAGACACAGACAGGCACTAACACAGACACAGACAGACAGACAGACAGAAGCAGGCACTAAGACAGACAGACAGGCACTAACACAGACAGACAGACAGACAGACAGACAGACACGCAGGCAGGCAGGCATTAAGACAGACACAGACAGGCAAGCTAACACAGACACAGACAGACAGACAGACAGACACGCAGGCAGGCAGGCATTAAGACAGACACAGACAGGCAAGCTAACACAGACACAGACAGACAGACAGACAGACACGCAGGCAGGCAGGCAGGCATTAAGACAGACACAGACAGGCAAGCTAACACAGACACAGACAGACAGACAGACAGACAGACACGCAGGCAGGCAGGCATTAAGACAGACACAGACAGGCACTGACACAGACAGACAGACAGACACGCAGGCAGGCAGGCATTGAGACAGACACAGACAGGCACTAACACAGACACAGACAGACAGACAGACAGAAGCAGGCACTAAGACAGACAGGCAGGCACTAACACAGACAGACAGACAGACAGACAGGCAGACACTAACACAGACAAACAGACCTAATCTACAGACCAAAGATCCAGCTCACCTGGTCCTCATGCAAATAGTTGGGCAGGCCGCCCACAAACATTTTATGCGGCGAGTCGGACACCACAGTGCTGACCACTCCGGGCACAACAACGCTAGGATTGTCCTGCAGGCCAGGCAGTGGCACGTAGTCGCGAGGTCGGCGAATTTTCAAACTCTGCCCCATGAAATTGATGCCGTCCAGAGCCAAGGCTTGGGTAGTCTCGTCAACGGAGCGGAATTCTAGGAAGGCGAAGTTTTTGTCCAAGTTGATCTGCAAGGCTATGATTGGATTGCCTTCGGCCTGGGCTAAGCCTTGGTTGCGCACCTGGAAATCATACCGTTGATGGATGTGACGGCTGAGTAGAATTTCCTTTGTAGATGTTATCAAACACTTATAACAATAATACAAGGTTTGATAGGGGAGACAGCGGGAGGGATAGGAGGAGACAGTGGGAGGGATAGGAGGAGACAGTGGGAGGGATAGGAGGAGACAGTGGGAGGGATAGGGAAGACAGCGGGAGGGTTCGGGGAGACAACGGGAGAGATAGGAGAGAGTGGGAGGGATAGGGGGGGACAGCGGGAGGGATAGGGAAGACAGCGGGAGGGATAGGAGGAGACAGTGGGAGGGATAGGAGGAGACAGTGGGAGGGATAGGAGGAGACAGTGGGAGGGATAGGAGGAGACAGTGGGAGGGATAGGAGGAGACAGTGGGAGGGATAGGGAAGACAGCGGGAGGGTTCGGGGAGACAACGGGAGGGATAGGAGAGAGTGGGAGGGATAGGGGAGACAGCGGGAGGGATAGGAGGAGACAGTGGGAGGGATAGGAGGAGACAGTGGGAGGGATAGGAGGAGACAGTGGGAGGGATAGGGAAGACAGCGGGAGGGTTCGGGGAGACAACGGGAGGGATAGGAGAGAGTGGGAGGGATAGGGGGGACAGCGGGAGGGATAGGGAAGACAGCGGGAGGGATAGGAGGAGACAGTGGGAGGGATAGGAGGAGACAGTGGGAGGGATAGGGAAGACAGCGGGAGGGTTCGTGGAGACAACGGGAGGGATAGGAGAGAGTGGGAGGGATAGGGGGGACAGCGGGAGGGATAGGGAAGACAGCGGGAGGGATAGGAGGAGACAGTGGGAGGGATAGGAGGAGACAGTGGGAGGGATAGGGAAGACAGCGGGAGGGTTCGGGGAGAACGGGAGGGATAGGAGAGAGTGGGAGGGATAGGGGGGACAGCGGGAGGGATAGGGAAGACAGCGGGAGGGATAGGAGGAGACAGTGGGAGGGATAGGATGAGACAGTGGGAGGGATAGGAGGAGACAGTGGGAGGGATAGGGAAGACAGCAGGAGGGGTAGGGAAGACAGCGAGAGGAATAGGAGGAGACAGCGGGAGGGATAGGGAGACAGCGAGAGGGATTGGGGAGACAGCGGGAGGGATAGGGGAGACAGCGAGAGGGATTGGGGAGACAGCAGGAAGGATAGGGTAGGACAGCTAAATAATGGTTAAAACGAAAACTCACCTGCTCATTAAAGAAGTCCATCATCTGTTCCTCGGAGACGCCAAACGGTATATTGCCAATATACAATCGCCTAGCCTGCCTAGATACAGCGGAGCCGGCAAATGGCAGATTAGTCTGCAGCACTAGCGGCGCATTGGGCACATTGTCGGGCATTGGGACCTGGCCAGCCGCATAAATATTGGTGGGAATCTGGCCGCTAGCTTGCATAGCTTTGTACTGCATCGGTGTGATATTCTCAAAGCCAGGCGGCGGCACGTCCCAATACTTGTACGGCTTCCGTTTGATTGGCGGAGTGCGGGATCGATCCCGCGACCTGCTCCGCCGGCTGCTGCGCTTGTCGCGATCGCCGCGGTCGCGACTCCGACGCCTGCTGCTGCTGCTTTCGTGATGATGCCGACTGCTGCTACCGCCGCCTCGGTCTCGGCTGCGCGATCGGCGCTTTCTATCTCGATCTTTGTCTTTGTTCCTGTCGCGGTCTTTGTCTGTACTGCTACGCTCGCGGCCTCTGTCTCTGTCGCGATCCCGATCCCTATCCCTATCGCGTTCCCGATCTCGATCCCTGTCCCTCTCCTTATCTCTCTCCTGACTATGAGAGTGCCCCTCTAGCATCTGCTGTTGCATAATAGCCTCCTCATTCATGGAGTCCATCTGAATGTTACCGTTGCCAGCCATGAATAATTTTAATTAAATGCCACTATTCTTTTCAAATAGAAGCAGCTATGTGCTTACTGTGATAGTCAATTTCAAGTATTTTTCGATGCCTATAGCTCACCCTGTTCAGTTTGTACACAATGGTATTGAGTCATCGATAAAGCTGTATTAGGCTATATTTGGCACAAGTTTCTACAGGTGCATGTTATGGGATTGCAACATTCATTGGACACAAGCTACTCGTATATAGCGCAGAATTTTATCTACTAACATTTAACTGTTGTACAAGTAAGCTAAGGACACATTGTGCTTTATCTAAAAATTGATGTCCTTGCTATATTTGCTACCACAACTGATTGAATAGGAAAGCTAGATGATGAGAGCTAGCCTTTTATTTGCTTGTTAAATTGCTTTTATATAAAAAAGCATCTTTTGTGACACTTAGGCTTGGCTTTTGTCCCATGGAACTTTGCATTGTGCAATATGAGCAATGCCAGGCATATTGTAGTGTACAGAGCCAGGCTTTTAATGTTAGGCAGTAGCACAATAATAGTAATCAGTTGGCAGTGCATCTACTAAATGTTTGTTCTACCTTTTTAATCCAGTGATTTTTCAGCTTAGTCAATTTAGATAATGATAGTTATTTTATTACAAATTTTGTTTCAAAAAGTTATAGCTAGTTGCTTTAGATATTATATATAGGCTTGCAAGACTGCTATAGCCTACTACTATATGTATAAAATAATTTTTGCTGTAAAACTTCCATTATATGACAATGACAAATATATTGACATTCATTATTTTTTAGTGATATTAAATATATATATATCTACTATTATTGTTTTTTCCTATATGTTAAAGGATTTTCTCCAAATATTATGATGGCAATAGCAATAACAATCCTAAAATTGTCAAGATTGTCATTTTGCTACCTAAACTTGTAAACAATTAACAAGCCTTTAAATTATGCTAAATTCTCTATATTGGCTATTATATATCTTGTCAGCCTAGAATTTTTTATGGTATCAACTTTGAACACTTGGCCATAACCACAGCCACCCTTTCTCTTAAGCTTGAGAAAAATTAAGACCTAAGAAAAAAAACTAAGACCTTTCTTAAATATAACTCAATTCTTAGTTGTATAAGTATAATTTACAATTATAAAAAAATTAACTTGCCTGGCATCCTATGCAATTGGTTAAGGCTTTTGTTTTCTATTCTAGTATAGGCTTATAAACAGCATGATTTATGATTTGCAATGAGATATCATTGATTCATTCAACTAAGGCTATCTTTTTTATTAGAGGCAGGGGGTCGTGTGCAACCTGGCGCACTTTAAGCGACATAGGCACACAACCAGCAAGAGGCATTACTGCCTATTCCGCCAACTCCCTTGAGTAGGCATACAAGTACGCGGATATGTATGCAGGCACATACTTATATTGGAGTATATAGTGGCCCTAACTTTATATTATTGTTAGGCATGTACACTTCAATGTGCCTTGGGGGGTTAGCCCTAACCCCCCAATGTGCCTTGGGGGGTTAGCAGGGGGTCGTGTGCAACCTGGCACACTTTAAGCGACATAGGCACACAACCAGCAAGAGGCATTACTGCCTATTCCGCCAACTCCCTTGAGCAGGCATACAAGTACGCGGATATGTATGCAGGCACATACTTATATCGGAGTATATAGTGGCCCTAACTTTATATTATTGTTAGGCATGTACACTTCAATGTGCCTTGGGGGGTTAGCCCTAAAGGCCGTTAAACATGCTTTATATGTATATTCTAACCTTGGCTAACTGGTGGATTGCATAGACAATTGCTATATTCATAGATTTTACTTAACTGTGCATTGGCTTTGCCCATATACTAAGCAGCCTATCACTGCTATGTTTTTGACTATAGTGCCAAAGCATATATGGCTGATACTAAAAAATGGTCTGCCTGTGTGTGTCCTAAGTCTTTGGTGCTTGCTAAGTATCTATTGGATACTTGCTTTTGGGGGATTGCTTGCTTTCTGAGGGATTGCTTGCTGTCTGAGGGGTTGCTTGCAATCTAGGGGATGCTTGTTGTCTAGGAGATTGCTTACTATTTGAGAGATGCTTGCTGTCTAAGGGAATGTTTACTGTCTAAGGGAATCATTGATTGCTATCTAAGGAATACTTGCTATCTGAGGAATGCTTGCTGTATAGGTGGAGGATTGCTTGCTGTCTAGGGGATGCTTGCTATCTGGGGGATTGCTTGCTACATTATATTTTTATTAAAATTATTAAATTCTTTCTTTGCTCCCTAACAGGGGGCTTAAATTGCTAGTCATCAGATATCAGATATAGGCCTACTAAAAATAAAAATCTTGCTTGCTTATGCGTAATCAATTATTTTCTGAATGGCTCAACCAATTTTCTCTATTTTTTCACCAAAAGATATTAAATGTGTCTAGGACAGTAGGCCTGTATGTAATTTTTTAAGCTCTAGCTTATTGCTAAAGCAAAAGGAAAGGATTAAATAGTCAAAAAACTGATTTAAATGGGCTTTTTCAATGCAAATTTTATTAGGCCCTAGCTTGCACACAGTGAAAGACTTCATAGCCAATTTTAATGATTGCATCAACAGATTCAATATCAAATGATAACAAAACTCACTCTGCCCCATTGCCTGCCAAGATAATTACTCTATTTAACTTGTGTAACCAATAAAGAGGGGATATAGGCCTAATAAAAATTTTTGATGCTAGTAGATAGCCTACCCCAGCTAGTAGGCCTACTAAAAGTAAAGATAATGAAATCATTTCTAAAAAGGAAAAAGTATATCTAAAAGATATTATTACCTAAAAGACCCAACCAAATGTTGACTTGACCTATACTATATACTAATTTGCTTACCCAATATTATCCTAGGCCTATACCTATAGCCTATGTAGGCCTGCCTATACAGAACAGATGTCGATGACAAAAAACATGATATTGCAAACAAACTGATCACATGAATTTTGATGAACAGAACAAAATGAAATGCACATGCAAAAAAATTGGCTATCCTGCAGAATTGTTTGTTAAACTCACTGTTACGCACATTTTTTTTAGCTATTGACATGAAATTTTCTAAAAATGAATATTTGGCAATGTTGCAATTTGTTTTGCATAATTATTTTTACTTTTGAATATGCACCAACGTGTCACGGAAGCCGGCTTTCTGCCAAGGTTGTACCTGTTGCCGAGCTGCTGAATCTGATGGATGGCATATTCCCTTTGCACTACATATATGATGGTACATGCATGTACCCTACCAATGTCTTTGGTGCAGTGTATTGGATTGCCCATTACTAATATCCCCTGTGAGGATTTGAGTTCTGAGACTTGTTTTGAGCGACTTTTGAGGATTCAGTGACTAAGGAGCGATGTTGGCGCGTATTCAAAAGTAAAAATAATTACGAGAAACAAACTGCAACATTGCCGAATATTTCATGTCATTTCTATCATGTCAATAATACTACAATAGCTACAAACAAAAATGTGCATACAGTGCAGCCAAAAATTCTGCAGGATAGCCAAAAATCAACAATGACAAATATTAGTTGTGACTTGTGTTGACGCTGCCGCCGTCATCTTGTCTTGAGTAGGCCCTAGGCCTAGTCAGGCTTAGGCCACTTTAAGTCGTAAAATTTGAATTTATAAATTCTACGAAATTCTCATGCTTTAAGTGTTTAAGGCTCCAAAGTCAGGCATAGACTCCAAATTTGCCAGTACGTGTCAACACGCAGCTTAGTTGAAACTAAAAACAATGAATTATAAACGGACCAATAAATCAATAAACGCGCGCGCCGGCGGGATCCATCTATGCTAGCAAGGCTAGTGCTGGAGTCCACAAGTTAAAATAAAAATTTAAACACGGTTCGCCTTTCTATAAACAATTAAACAAACACTGTACACATATTTTTACTTTGATAATCTCGTGAACCTACCGGCTAATGTTTTAGATACAAAAATACTTTTAATTTCTATTAGCGGAATATGGTATTATTTCATGTTTTTTTAATACAGGTTTGGCACAGGGTGATTTTTATCGAAATTTAAACTGCAACGTAGAAATTTTTTTTTGAATCCACGTCATTTATTTACAATTTGCTATTAGTCAAATTTTAGTGTTTGACCAACAAGTTTTTCCTGTGACTTAGCAAAGTCTTTAAGAAACCAATAAATGCAATTATGCGCACCTTTGCGCTGTCATCCTTAAGCTTTGCTTTGACAATTCTTGTCTTTGGAAATGCTTTCTTTCAGAAAAAGCAGTTTTATCCATCCATTGTCTACTTAACAAAGTCAAACTCAAGTACAGCCGTAAGTGATCGCATATGATATATTGTATATTGAAAATATAAATTATTTTATAAGGAGCAAATATTACCATTCCTATAGACTATATGCTATGTTGATGAAAATGTTTGCAAAAATATCTTCTAGTTATTAATTTTTTTCTTTCTTTTGGAATAAAATTAGGCCTATATTCATTATTTAAATAGGTTTTAGAGTATGCTGTAATTTATCATTTTTTTAGATAGGCCTGAATACCATGGTCAGGAAGGTGCAGCATGTGCGCCGGAATAACATCCATCAAAATTTTTGTTGTGCGCCACGTGCCATAGTTCGGAAGAGGGCATGTACGCCGGAAATTTCCGGGGTACAGTCAAGAAATTTGGCGTACATGTTGGCGTACAAATAGTAATTTTCTAAGGCTTTTGGCGTACATGTTTAACCATGATTATTAATTTGGTGTGTAACATGCACCAAAAAACAAAAAATTCGTAACCTAGTGAAATCAATAACAGTTACAAAGTCGTTCATTATGCATTTACTGTAAAATTTCACGATTGATGCAGAACTGACTTTCATGTTTTTTGCTTGTGGTGAAGTTGTAATTTTAACAAAAAATGCACAAATTTTACTTAAATTTTATAAATAAACTGTGTACATATAAATCTGTCACTTTTTAATAGTTCTTACTGATAAATAAAAAAGTTACTTTCCGTTTTCAACATAGACAATTTAAAATTAAATATGTTTTTATCGGGCCATTTTGGGCGTGAGACATTTGATATTCCAGATAGATACAACTCTGGACATTCATTTAGGTTGTATCGGACTCAAATGCGCGAGTCATCCCAACCTTCGCGGCCCAGCAGTTCCTTGGATGCCCGTCAAAACGGCCACACGTGGAACAGCCACACGACAAAACGGCCACACCGTTAAAACGGCCACACGACAAAACGGCCACATAAAACAAAAAGGGTTGCAGATCGATTGCTCATGAGATCCAGCTTATGACATCAAAATGCAAAAGAAGTAAATGCATTGAGATATTGTGAAATTTATGTAGGCCGAAAAGGATCCGAAAAGGAAGCACCAGAGAAGCGAAGACGAAATTGTATTTTATGGAGCGACCAGCAGTTATGCAAATTTTTAAAAGATGCTAAAATAGTTGTGTAAGAAAGCCTCTTCCTCTTCTTCCAGTACTGTTGGAAGCTCCAGCTCAATTGTTGGTTCGTCAATGCCAACATCCAATTCTGTGCTATGCAACTTAAACAAGCTGTCTACAAGTGTCTCAGAGTCAGCCTTGAGGCCTGAAATGTAGAGAATTGGAATGTAGAAAAAAATCTGCTTTATCTCAACTTCACATGCATCGACTTACCTAAACCTTCTGGTAACAACTTCAGGTGCGTCAGATGCTGGTATCCTTATTCGCAAATGTAAGGCAGGTCGCTCCTCAGCAGCTAAGCTGGGTTCCGCTGCCGCACTGTGCTCAGCAGCTGAGCTGGGTGCTAGCAGGCAATTTGGACAAAACCATGGCATCGTCTCATTCTTCATGGCATTGTAGCGAGCTATAGAAACGGCTGCGTCTCCTGCAGTAGCAGCAGATATACAATAATTACCAATTACAGTTAATTCAAATAATTACAACTATAACAGCATACTATAAATAGCAACTCACCTTTCAGACACAATGCATGCTGGCGAGGTCTGACTCTAAGTAGACACTTTGGACAACTGTCGTCCATTGTTAAAAATGAAAAATGAAAAAATAAAAAATTATTACATCGTGTGGCCGTTTTGTCGTGTGGCCGTTTTGACGGTGTGGCCGTTTTGTCGTGTGGCCGTTCCGCGTGTGGCGCGTGTTACGCGGAATAGCCACACAACAAAACGGCCACACCGTTAAGCAATGAAGCAGCAATGAACCAATGGGATGCAATTGCGGAGTCATAGGGTGCACTCCATGAAGCCTTTCGAGCTGAAAATCCTCGGTGCAAGATTCATGAGCAGCTACAGTACCAAATGTTTGGAAGTGATTTTGTTTTCGATCTCCTATAAGTAATATATTTACATAGAAGACAAATTTAATAACTGCACTGTAAACGACAACGTCACAAAGATATATGGCGTACATCGGCGTACACAAAAAAAATTGGTAGTTTTTTTTCCGGGGTACATACAGAGTGTTCCGAACTATGGGCCACGTGCGCCGAGAAAAAAAATTACTTGTGCGCCATGCGCAAAGAAAAATATACTTGAAAAAGCACCATCAAGTATTAAGTATCTAAATTGAATCAATACCAATGGAAGTTCAAGCAGTTCAATCATGGCTTCTATTTGCAAAATATAAGCAAAAAGGTGCAACAAAAGCTGCAAAAGGCACAAATTTGTTAAAATTTGCAATCATTAAAAGCTACGATTAATGAAATTTGAAATAGAAACAACATTGGAAAAAATGACTATCGTATCGACTATCGCTTATTTTATTGATTGATTGACATTTAATATACGTTTTTTTATTATTCATTATTATATTGTCACATACACTGATGTATAGTGTTCCGCCGCCGCGAGTTTTGACCTCCATAACCGTAACCGTAGCCGTAAGAAAGAAGCAACTTCCGTAGCCGAATTTTGCCGTCATTACGGGCTAAAAAAGTCTGTAACCGTAATTTGCCGTAACCGTAGTCGTAATGTATAACAAAAATTGATATTTTTGCATGAAAAGTAGGGTAGACAGAAAAGGACAGATAAAAAGGATAAAAGGATAGCAATAAAACCTACTTGTTGTTCGTTCATGCATTAATATTCATTTATTTTTTCGTAAATATAATATCTTTATCGAAGTATTCTATAGCATTGTTGTATGCAATTGTGTGCTTAGTGCCTTTTTCAGTTTTCTGTGTCGTGATTCTGTTTTGTTTCGCTACAATATGAATATATGACTGACGTGCCAAGGTCAATGTGTATGTTTAATATCATTAAATAAATATATGAATTTGTTCAAATAAAACTGCTTCAAAATTTCCGATGACTAAGAAATTGCATGTTACATTTTTTCATTTTCATTTTATTGCATTGTCTATTGTATTGTCTTCTTTGGTTTCAATCAATTTTCAATCATAATTCATATTCTTATCCTATTAGTATTTATTTAGTATTTCCTTATTAATATTCTTTCATCCTTATCCTCATAATCTAAATCTAATATCCTATTTTTATGCTAAGGAGCTAAATGCTACATATGGCTAAGAAATAAGAATGCCAGATTCTTAGTCTCTTGTAGGCTTTGACTGGCTCTCTCTGTCTCGCTGCTATCATGCTATCGCTATGCTATGCTATGTCATATGCCTAATGAGAAAATTTGTGAAAAAATTCGTTTTTCATTTTCAAGAAGTTTCGTAGATATTTAGAAACTTAACAAATGTAAAAAATAATAATAACTAGTAAAACAAAATGAAAACTGGTTGAAGTTGATATAAAAAAATTCTTTTATAACACTAAACAGTTAAAAATAAATAATTTTTGTTACGGCTACCAATTACGGCAAGTCTAGAAAAATCTCCGTAATCCGTAACCGTAACTGTAAGCTCAAAATATGTCCATAACCGTAATCCATAATGAAAATACGGCTTTAAAAGTGTTGTAGCCGTAATTTGCTGTAGCCGTAGCTGTAATTACGGCGGAACACTACTGATGTACCTTGTGTGCTATGCGCCGAGCCATGCACCAATGCACCAAGCCATGCGCACGCGGCGCAGTGAAGTGTGCGCCGTGCACCAGCAAATTGCTGATTTGCGCCAGAAAATTCTGAGGATTCTATTGTCTTCCTGGCTTTGGCCTGAATAAAGCCTATGCAATACTTCCTAGGCCCCAGCATAGGGCCTATACATATTTGATGATTGTGACCCTTTGATAATTGATGTGGTTAATAATGGTCCAATTTGGTGATAGCCATTTTGGTAACAACCAATTTGCCAACAAGTGATTATAAACAATATTTATTGATTAATATGCTCTAATTTAGAGTCTAAAATACTTTAAAGACTAAAGACTCTAAAGTCTAAAAGACTCTAAAAGAGTCTAGAATAATGTGCAAATGAACTTGAAGGAAAGAAAAATAAAAAATAATTGTTCTTGCACACTTTGAGAGATTTGAATTAATGCATAAAACTATTTGTTTAAAAGTATTTAAGCCAATCTTTCCCTCTTTTTAGGGCACTAAATGCATGCACCAAAAATATTGTATAATTGACCAAATATTGTATATATTAGAATCTCTAAGTTAGTGAATTTAAATTACAAAATTTACTTTCTTTTTTGTTA
Organism: Macrostomum lignano; assembly: GCA_002269645.1. Lineage (NCBI taxonomy): Eukaryota > Metazoa > Platyhelminthes > Macrostomidae > Macrostomum > Macrostomum lignano. The sequence goes on along the minus strand of NIVC01000509.1, from coordinate 20,376 downwards.
ATTATACTTACAAAATTTTAATGTTTAAAATACATTTTGTTTAATTTTCTTTGCCTTCAATCTTATTTATAAAAGTTAATACACAAGTATTAACAAATTATAATATAGTTCAACTAGAAATTAAACTATATATGACAAAATATTTAAGATGGTAAATAGTAGATTAATTATCGATAAAGTTAACTACCATAAAGATATCACACTTTTGATCATGTAGAATATGCCTAAAAATTCAAGTGTGCAATAACCTTGCATACCTAAATTTAAGTATATATAGTTGGCATGCACAACTGTTAAGTAATAGTATATGCGCATACCTGGTATACACTTTATAGAATCATATAGAATATTTAGTGTTAAGTAAAAAAAAGATTCCTGAAAAAAAAATAATTTTAAAGAAAAAAAAAGAAAAAAAATTGAGGAAAAAATTTCAATTTTTCTAGCTGTTAAGCTAGTTATTAATGCATTAAAATAGAAGTTTGTGTGTACTGATTTTATATTGCAAATAGTATAAAAAAGTAAGAAAAATAATTGACTAATTATTAGCAAAAAAGGTCTTTTACACAATGTCAAAAAAGTCATTTACTGTTGCAATGCAAAAAATGTTATTTATTGTTGCAATATTAGCCTAGATTTGAGAAAATGGGTGCATACTAAATTTTTTTGGTGTGCATTTGTAATTCTTCCATTTTTGTTCAGGTATGCACCTAGCACAATCTGGACCTAGCATGAGATATTGTGTTGACAGTTATGAATTTGCTTTGTTACCCTAGTGGCAATTATCAAAGTGGTTATTTTTTGTTACCAAAGTGGCTATTACAGAAATGGGTTATATTCATATGGCCCATGTATCTTGGTCTTAGAGAATGACCCCTTAGCACATTTTTGCTAGACCCTTAATGCATGTCTACAAATTTTTAAATCATCCCAACAGGGCATCATATTAGGCTTTTTATTTATCACATATATATTGGCTTTATTTTGACTTTGACTTTATATATTTGTATTATAATATTAAAACCATTAAAAGTACTATAATTCATTTTTAATTTGACAAAAGCTAGCCTGAATATAAGCATACTAGGTTTGAATTGTAATATTTTAATTTTGTAATTTAAAGTAGAAAAAAATAATTGCATTAGCTTAAAAATGATTATTTCATTGGCTAAGACAAGTATTATTGTACTTATTAAAAAGATATGATTGTACACTAGCTAAAAAAGACTTTTGCACTATGTCAGAAAAGAATTTGTGAAAGATAAGAAAAAGGTTATTGCACTATATAAGATAATGACTTTATTGTATTAGATAAGAAATATTGCAGTACATAGAGAAAGGACTTTTGCTCTAGATGAAAATGAATATTTCATTATCTAAGATATAGATTATTGCATTGGCTAAAGAAAGGATTATTGCACTACATAAGAAAAATATTACTGCACTTAATAAGTAAAAGATTATTGTACTAGCTAAGGAAAGTGTTACACTAACTTGTTATTTAGGAGGGGTCATTTACTATTTGGGAGAGAGGAGATTCTTTTTATCTAGGGATGTTTACTATATCTTGGGAGTGCTTGCTATTAGGAGGGGGGATACTTGTTATCTGGCAAGTGCTTGCTGATATTTGAAAGATACTTATTATCTAGGGAAGGCAGTTCCTATCTGGAGGTATTGCAAGCTATCTAGGGTTGCTTACTTTTAGGGGATATTTGCTCAGGAGAATTGCTGAGATTTCAAGGCTTGCTAGGGGGATTGTTTTGGGGAACAATCAAGGATTGGGGGGAAGTGTCAAGGCAAATAGAATTCATATAAATAATTTTTGTCCCTTATTGAGTGCCTGAAAGAGGGCACTATAGATTGCTAGTCTATCTATTATTTTTATTCCTATTTTTGTTTAGATAAATGTGTATGGTTAGCACTTAAAAGTTTTGAATATATATAATACACTAGATCATATTGAGTGCACATTAGAATATACGATAGGTATATTATATTCGTCAACACACTATAATCTATTTTTTCCTAAAATTGATAACATATTGACAGACAGACAAATCAACAAACCATTTTAGTATATGGATAGATATGGCCTTTAGGCTAGAAATTTATATGGATATATATTTGCCTCTCATTGAAAATTTTGTTATACAAAAATGGTTTGGGTTTGATATATAAGTATTTAGTGTAGAACTTGTAAATTTTCATCAAATAAAACTCTAGTAATTTATTTCTAATATGCAGGCATTGGCATCTTGTATGATGATATTTGAGCCTATTTTGAAGATTTGTCTAGTTAAAGTTTTATTTGTCTACTTGTTGTCTTAGTAGTCTAAACTGAATTTCTTACTTTTGCATTATTTAATAATTTCAAGGTTTTAGACCCCATCCTAAATTTTTGGCCATGCCATTGCCACTGCTAATAGAGTAAGTCCAACTATCAAAATGAAAAATGCCTAAAAATACTTTGATCTATCAATACTTCCTAAATATCTTACTGCAGTTAAAGATGATAGAATTGCAATAGAAATCTAAGAAAGCTAATAAGATTTAGAAATACAGTTCTAAGGAATCTTATTATTTTCTGATAAGATGTTGTATAGTACACAAAAATATTGACTGCTCTCATAGGAAAATATTCACTAAATATTGTAGGTTCTCTATCTGCAAGGCATCGTACTAATTTACCTATTGGGCAAAACCATAGCTCGCATATTCTTTGGCCAGCTTCGTCCAACCGAAGTTGAGCACCTAATCGAGCGGGGCTGGTACGCTATCACTGAGACCTGCTTAGCTTTCGCAGCATTTCGCGACGACTTGTCATTCCGTTTCTTCACCATGTTTACTTTGCTGCTATTCATTAAATGCTTTCACTGGCTAGCAGAGGATCGAGTCGATTTTATGGAGCGCAGTCCAGTTATTACTCGAGTGTTTCACCTGCGAGCTATGGGTGTACTCACCTGCCTGTGCCTGCTCGATGCCGCTTTTATTCGATACGCCTATCGAACCACATTGGCTAGAGGAGCCAGCGTACAATTAGTATTCGGTTTTGAATACGCCATATTGTTTGTGTTCGCTTTGGGCGTCTGGCAAAAGTACATATTGCACGCGATAGATTCGCGCTCCGACGAACCATGGGATCGTAAAGCTATTCTAATGCTTTGGGGCGAGCTGGTCTTGTCTGCCGCAAGCCTGCTTTTGTACGCCATGTTCATCTTCATCATGCTACGAGTGCACGCTTTTCCATTGTTCGCTATTCGACCAGCTTATACGGCATTTAGAAGCTTCAAGCTGGCACTAAGCGACATGGTGCTGTCGCGCCGGGCCATCCGAATCATGCAGCAACGCTATCCAGACGCTACAGCCGAGGATTTATCTAGCTCCGATAATGTCTGCATCATCTGTCGCGAAGAGATGCTGCCTGATACTGGCTGTAAAAAATTGCCATGCGGCCATATTTTCCATTCTAATTGCTTGCGATCTTGGTTCCAGCGCCAGCAGACTTGTCCAACTTGTCGGATGGATGTACTTAGAGACAATCAGCAGCAGCAGCAACAACAGCAGCAGCAACAGCCACCTGCAGCGGCTGCTGCTGCTGCTGCTGCTCCTTCGGCTCCATCGTCAGCTTCGGCTGATTCCCAAGCCGCTGCCGCCGCTGCATCCGGTAGCGCCGCAGCTTCCTCGTCGCCTCCAGCCGCATTCTTCCTACCTTCCGCCGATTTCTCGGCATCGATTCCTGCTGCCCCGGCTCCGCTGCTGCCGGACGATTTGAAGCAACTCAGCGAGGCTGAACTTCGCCGAATGGAGGCTTGGAATCGCGAAGCTCTCGAGCGTCGAGTTGAGCACCTGCAGAGAATCTCGGCTCTGCTAGACGCCGCCGTACTGCAGATGGGCCAGTACACCCAGCTAATGGCGCGGATTGGGCCGCCTCCACCGCTTGCTGAGGACAGTCAAGCAGGCGCATCTGCAGCCGCCGCTTCTGCTCCTGCTGCTGGATCAGCTGCTGAGGCCACCGCTAATAGTACTAGCAGTAAGTAGTATAGTGCATGTATCGTAATTTTTACACAACTGTTTCTTATGCGCGTGTAAATCATTTTTCAGTCTGTCGTTCTAAAAATCTGATCTTTTTAATCGTTCTTTAGCGTCAAGCAATGTTAGATTAGGGATAGAATTGCTGGGATGCCAATGCTCAAGGGGAGTTGCTGGGATCCCCAGGCCAATGTGGAGTTTTTAATGCCAAGGCTCAAAGGCCGTGCTGATATCTTAGGCTAGATAGCTGGGTTTCAGGGCTGATGCTTAAGTTTTTTTCTTAGGGAAACTGATATAAGTGACTGTAAAATGCTATGTACATGTATGCATAGCGCAAATATTGCTAGTCCTTCTTTTAAATTAAGTTGACTTTGAGTTCTTAGACTCTGGGGGGTTCACAAGCTCAAAATTTCACGTCGAAAGCACCTTCCTTCGCAAACTCAAAACTTCACAAGGTCGAAAGTTCACGTCAACAACTCCTTAGTCCATAGCAAGGGATGTCATATTACATATGGCGAACATGGGGGGGCTTCATTAGTCCAAAATTTCACAACGCCGAAGACTACTGGATGGTCCTTGTTATATTAAGTTTTCTACGATGTGAAATTTCGGTCTTATAAAGTTTCGAGCTTGTGAAAGCGCCCCGGTCACTTGCCATTGATCTATCCATAATCGTCATTTAAGTACAAACTGACACGATTCTCAAACCGCCAACTTATCCAATTTACTAACAACAGGCTCCACGAAACCGGCTGTAAAGTCGGAGAATTGGTCACCCGAGCCAGCCGCTAGCCAGCCAGCGTCAACCGCGAAGCCGGAGTCGCCGTCAGTTGTCGACGACAAGCCAGACCTAACTGGCTCAGGGTCGGCTTCCTCCGCCACCGCGCCCGACCAGTCGGAGATTAGGCGGCGTCGGCTGCTTCATTTGTCGTCTCGCGACGGATTGAAAGCTGAGGATGAGGATTCGCTTGATTGATTGGTTGTTCGAATATTGTACCGCAGGTGTCCCCAATCTAAATGTGAGACTAAAAGCATAGGAAAAAGGGTATCATCTATAATAACGAGTCAGTTTAATCTACGCGTATTTCAGGCTCAAAATGGCAATGACTAATTGGGTGACAAGGTCCTGACTCATCAAAGTAAGCAGTAATACTCCTGCCTTTTACCCATAAAATTCCTGTGGACAAAAATCATCTATCATAGTTAAGAATCATGCGGATATCCTGCTTTTCTTCTGAGTTTATTATCTGTTGCGTTTTTCTCTGCTTTCAAGACTTCTAAGAGGAGGTAAACATGGAATTGAAAAACTGTCATAGAGATAACGTAATGCCATGTCTAAGTCTGCTTAAAGTTAGTAGGATATCTATATTAAAACCCGTTATTAATCTACTATATTGCCTGATTTGTGTACAAGTCATATTTTATTTAGACTTGTACATAATTGCTATCATCGATTTTGTTATCTAAATCTTAATCCTTCCTTATAATTCATATCTAGTCTAGTAGGCCTTTTTGACTATGAGAAAAGAAATGTACGCCTCTTTTGTTAGTTTTTGTCTTCTATCTGTATATTTAACCTATCCTTGCCCTGATGCTGACAGGTGCGCTTTGAGTGCTGATTCTGTTAAAATATTGTGGAGCTTTCATCCTCTCCCAGATGCACGAATCATTGGGTTTCAGTTTGTGTTTTATTAATTATAATTATTAATCAAGCACTCATTGTGTGCCAAAGAAATCGCTTCAAACCTCGATAATAAACTGAATCCTGTTTATTATCCCCGAAACCTTGTCACACCGGTTGTAACTGGCCATCGTTTTTGCGGTTGCAATTACTAAACAAATGAATGTTAATGTTATTACAGATGTCTGTTTGCATTCAACACCATTATGCGTTAATATATGCTGTAGCTTGTCAACTAGATACAATATATAATAGATTTAGTTTGTTGCTTATTTGCCTTAAAGTGCACTGTGCATTGATCACCATTTTTGTTGAACCTTGTGAATACACACAAAACACACTAGCAGTGATCAGGTTGCTGTTGTTTGTGACTTAATTATCCAACAACTAATCCTTTAATTTACATAACCTTTCCACTAATTCTGTTTTCAATAGCCGCGCTCAATATATTGTATTAAAAGGTGTGTACCTTGTTTTGTCTACAGAATCAAGTAGCCAAACAACCTTAATAAATATGGATAGACATGGGCGAAACGATTTTCTTTTTAGTAAATGCACTTGTTGGCCTAGTTTATCTGGTAGCTTCTTCTTTACCGATATGTTCATCTTGTGCATCGATGGAAGTGTTCAAATAAAATAACCGGATTGATTTTTGTGGTAACTGTTTTGGTGAAGTTTATTCCTTCAGTTCATCATCACTGTATTCTTCTTGACTTTGTCATTTTTATTGTCTTAACTAGCGGTAAAATTGACACCTTGCCAACAATCTGATAGATTGATTCTACGGCTGATTTGACACCGTACTGTCCGTATTAAAGTCACACCAACTAGGATAATCCAACAAATATCTAATTCAGAAATCTGAATGAACTTAAGAATCCAAATAATAGATAGATTAAAACAAGTGAACCCCGTCGAAGAGAATAATATTCCAAAGGGTATACCTATACTAGATTCCAGCCCAGTAAAGACTTTAATACAGCCCTAGAAGCAGCCGATTTTTACAGCTATTAGGATGAGTTGTTTGTTGCGTATCCTGCACTCATAGAATAATTTTTATTCGTTAACCATTGTAGCAAATATAGTCATGTCTCTATCTGGAAAGGTCTGTCTAGTCACAGGCGCCACTCGCGGTATCGGCAAAGGCATCGCCCTGCAGCTGGGCGAGGCCGGTGCCACGGTGTACATCACTGGCCGAACGATGGACCCGAAGCCAGGTGCTGCAGTTGGCGGTAGCATCAAAGAAACCATTGCAGAGATCGAAGCCAGAGGCGGTCGAGCTATTGGTGTTCAATGCGATCACAAGAAGGACGAGGATGTTAAGCGGTTGTTTGAGCAGATTCAGCAAGAGCAAAATGGTCGTCTGGACTTGCTGGTTAACAATGCTTATTCGGCTGTGTCTTACATTTTTGAATCGATAGGCAAGAAGTTCTGGGAGCTGGACGTGTCAGCTTGGGACGAGGTGAACAATGTAGGCTTGCGCAATCACTACATCTGCTCTGTGTACGCCTCTCGCATGATGGTAGAGCGGGGCACGGGTCTTATTGTTAACATCTCCTCAGCTGGCGGATTGCGCTACCTGTTCAACGTCCCCTACGGTGTAGGAAAGGCGGCTGTAGATCGTCTGGCAGGCGACATGGCCGTTGAGTTGAAGTCCCGAGGCGTGGCCGCCGTCAGTCTGTGGCCCGGCGCCGTTCAAACCGAAGAGATCATGTCTAATCTGTCAAATATGCCGCCGCAGCAGCGTCGAGTGTTTGAGCAAGGCGAGACTGTTGAGTTTGCTGGAAAAGCCATTGTTGCATTGGCTTCTACACCTGTGAGCAGCTTGTTAAAGGACAAGACTGGCCGAGTGCTGCTGACTGGCGACCTTGCCGACGAGTACTGCCTGCGCGACGCTGGCAATCGTCAGGTGCTCAGCATGCGCTCGCTAAAATTCATGCTATCCCACGCGGGCTATTCGTGGCTGGCCGGTTTTGTACCAACCTTTGTGAAAGTGCCGCGGTTCTGTCTGGCTCTGTTTGGAAGCCGGTTCTAGTTACTAATCTCTAAGCCGACTCCATTTACTTACTTGTCTGTCTGATTCAACTAGTTGAAATTGATTAAACTCTGATTTAAATTTATTTTTAAAGGTAAAAGTTGGTTTCGCAAATGCGCCTCGTATAGGTATTCTTATTTTACACTGATTGTATCTGTTGATACGAAGTAAATTTATCTAACGCACTTCATCCCCTCTCAAGATTTAGCCATCTCAAGTTATTATTCAAAACGTAACTAGTTTGTACGCTCGATAACAGAAGTGCAAGAGTAACAATCAGTTACTTTAATAAAAATTATAATTACTCCGCTGATATATGCATAGTTGCGTCTCTTAGATAAATGCTTATTTGCTGTTTTAAAATTCGACTCTACGAGTACAACTAAAGCGTTCGCTTGATTGATGTATTTTCCGCTCATTTTTGAGGCACTTGCGTGTGAAGTTTTATTAAATTTATCGTAAATAAATTATGTAACAATATACTTGTACCGGTGCGGTCTAGATTCATCCCTACTTTGGTAGCGTTATTGTATTCTTTAGCTTGTTGGTTAATTTCTGTTATATAAATAGGCTGCATCTACCAAATTATTTTTACGTTTGATTACATTTATCACTAATTTGAAAGAATCACTTTTCTTCTTTGCAGCCAAAGGCAAACCAAACAGGTTTCATCATGTCACTCTCTGGCAAGGTTTGTCTAGTCACGGGCGCCACTCGCGGCATTGGCAAAGGCATCGCTATCCAATTGGGTCAAGCCGGAGCTATTGTCTACGTCACTGGCAGGACGCTTGAGCCAGTGAACTCTGTCAAAGCTGATGGCGATGTCGCCGCAATTGGCGGCAGCATTAAAGAAACAGTGGCAGAGATCAAAGCCAGAGGCGGCCAAGCTATTGGCGTTCAATGCGATCACAGAAATGACGAGGATGTGAAGCAACTATTTGAGCAGATTGAACGAGAACAGAATGGTCGTCTTGACTTGCTGGTTAACAATGCATTTTCAGCGGCGCGTGCAATTGCTGAAAACAGGGGCAAAATGTTCTGGGAAATGTCGCCGGATATGTGGGACGAAGTGAACAATGTAGGCTTGCGCAATCACTACATCTGCTCTGTGTACGCTTCTCGCATGATGGTCGAGCGAGGCACTGGACTGATCATTAACGTGTCTTCCGGCGGCGGATTGAGCTACCTGTTTAACGTGCCATACGGTGTGGGCAAGGCCGCTTTTGATCGCATGGCTGCGGACATGTCTGTGAGTACTTGAGTAGCTAAAACTGCATTATAGATTACTGCTGGACTAGCAGAAAGCGACTTGAGGAGTAGATTGAGACATTACCTTAGTAGTAGATTGGGGCTAAAGGAGTAAGTGGGCCTGGAGGAAACTTACAAGAATCTGGCGGTCAGGATAAATTCAGTCATATTCCGTAACGGCTCCCTTGAAATACCCAACAGATTGAGCTGAAGTCTCGCGGCGTAGCCGTCATCAGCCTATGGCCAGGCGCAGTCCAAACCGAGGAGGCCCTAGCCGTAGTGGCGGCAGCCGACGCCGATCCAAGCCGAGTGACTCGACCTATTGATCGACGCATGCTAGAACTATTCCGTAGAGGGGAAACAACAGATTTTGTTGGAAAAGCCGTGACAGCATTGGCTGCCCAGCCTGTGTCCAGTTTGTTAGCTAGCAAGACAGGCAGAGTACTGCTCACTGCCGAGCTAGCCAGCGAATACGGCTTCTCAGATGTTGACGGTCGGACTATTGTCAGCATGAGATCGGCAGCTTTCCTGTTGGAATTTTATGGATTTAGTCGACTGTCCGGTCTGATTCCTGCGTGCATCAAAGTGCCATTTTGGTTGGTGTCTGCCGCAACTAGCAAGTTTTAACAAAGTTGAGAAGTGGATTTCTCTATTTATATTAATCTGCTGGTTTAGCCGAGATTAGAGCAAATTTAATTCATTTAAATATAGTTGAATTTTGCGATTTGCTTTTTTATTTTACCGATTTTCATCATTTCTAATAATTTGTCTTTAATTCATTTCAATTAAGTAATAAATTACTCAAAGCTGGCCATTATAAGTTGTAGGTTTCTTTTCCTCTATTCATTCATAACCCACGTAGCTGATTTAGCCTGATTACTAACTAGTTCCTCGGAGCTGGTAACTTTCCTTCTACCTTCTCCAGTTTTATACATGTCGATCTAGTCTTCGTTGCCTCCTTCCTTTTTGGAGTTGTCTATTTACTCTTAAGTATTCTAGGTTTTAGTCCTTTAGATTGGTCTCAAAATGATATCAATATTGTTTTCAATACCACTACTACTGATTTAAAAAGCTAATTGAATTTTGAAAAGAATTCAACAGCAACAACTTCATAAAATGATGCTAAAATTTCAGGCTCAAGTTGGACAAAAGCTGCCCCTCACGGGCCTCATCTGTCTAGTTACGGGTGCCACTCGCGGCATCGGCAAAGGCATCGCCCTGCAGCTGGGCGAGGCCGGTGCCACGGTGTACATCACTGGCCGAACGATGGACCCGAAGCCAGGTGCTGCAGTTGGCGGTAGCATCAAAGAAACCATTGCAGAGATTGAAGCCAGAGGCGGTCGAGCTATTGGTGTTCAATGCGATCACAAGATGGACGAGGATGTTAAGCGGTTGTTTGAGCAGATTCAGCAAGAGCAAAATGGTCGTCTGGACTTGCTGGTTAACAATGCTTATTCGGCGGTTCGCTTAATCTCCGAATCTATGGGCAAAAAGTTCTGGGAGTTAGATGTCTCAGCTTGGGACGAGGTTAACAATGTAGGCTTGCGCAATCACTACATCTGCTCTGTGTACGCTTCTCGCATGATGGTAGAGCGGGGCACGGGTCTTATCGTTAACCTATCCTCACCTGGTGGTCTTCGCTACCTGTTCAACGTGCCCTACGGTGTGGGAAAAGCTGCCCTGGATCGCATGGCAGGCGACTTCGCGGTGGAGCTGAAGCCTCGGGGCATTGCCGCTATCAGCCTTTGGCCCGGCGCCGTTCAAACCGAAGAGATCATGTCTGATTTATCTAAAATGCCGCCTCGTCAACGTCGCATGTTTGAGCAAGGCGAGACTGTCGAGTTCGCTGGAAAAGCCATTGTTGCATTGGCTTCTACACCTGTGAGCAGCTTGTTAAAGGACAAGACTGGCCGAGTGCTGCTGACTGGCGACCTTGCCGACGAGTACGGCCTGCGCGACGCTGGCGGCCGTCAGATTCAATCCATGCGATCTATTCGGTTCATGCTGGAACAGGCAGGCTTTCTACGACTGGCTCGTCTTGTGCCCACCTTTGTGAAAGTGCCGCGCTTTTTTCTAGCCATAATGGGCAGTAAGTTTTAGTTTGCGTGTTTCAATCGTTGAAGGCGTTAACTAAACTTTTTGAAGCCGTGTTAGACTCTTAGCCTGATTAATTGATGTCATCTTTTTTCTTGCCTTGATTTTTATTTCTAGCGCTTGATTTTGCTTAGTTTTTTATTTAATCAACAGTATTTTCAAGTGAAGCAACATTGGTGCGCAGCTTAGATTGAAATTAGATTAGGATAAGTTGAGCTTTGTTATTGCTAGCGTTGTCGTTTACTAGGTAGGTAGGCTTTTACTTTAAGCTAATAATGATTATAACGGTTTATGCCATCTGCTCCCTGGCTAGAGTTTTGCTATTTTTAAATGGATCATCTTATTACTTCTCTCCTTACCCCTCTCGTCTGACCCCTTTACTTTACGACCAACCATGCCACTTCACTGGTTGGGGTCTGTTCTTATTTTCTTATCTGTCTCCTTCGTTCTTATTGGCTGTCAAGTGTGGGCTCACCGATTATTTTTCGTGAACTGGGGTAGCGCTCTTGTGTTTAATCGATATTCTAGCCCACCTCACGCCTCCCCTAGTACAGTCTGGTACCCTTTCCTTATTTCGTTATCTGGCTGTCTATTTAGTGTAAAAATGTAGGAAAGGATTTGTGCCCTTACGGTTGCGTCTATAAACCTCACTCAGATTAAAGAATCCAAGACCCGTCGTGTCTATGTACTTTACATTTCTGTACATTTGTACTTACTGTACATTTCGCCGAAATTAATTTCATAGCCATCTGGACATTGGACTATGGACAACTACACTAATGCAAATGTGATTTAGATGTCTACTATGGCTTAAAAAATAAAGTATTGTATTAGTAATATTGCGCGAGTATTTACCTGTTCGATTAGCCTTTTTGCAGCTTAATTTCGTTAGCTTACCACCAGCATTACGAGCGTAGTTTTAACTCATTCAATTCAGAAGTCAATGCAATAAAACCACTTATTCATTTCACCAGAAAAGCCACTAGAAACAATTTCAATCGGCATTTTTGTAATTCACAACCTCCTACCATACATATATACCACTGGCTATAGACTTTTTACCATAGACTATGCGGAAGGAAGAATTCTTAATTTTAACTTTATTTTTCAAGCCATAGACATCTAAATCACATTTGTATTAGTGTAGTTGTCCATGGTTTGATGTCCAGATGGTTGTGAAATTAATTTCGGCGAAACGAGAATCGGCAAAATGAGAATGTCGGCGAAACGAGAATCGGCAAAATGAGATTCGGCGAAACGAGAATCGGCAAAATGAGATTCGGCGAAACGAGAATCGGCAAAATGAGATTCGGCGAAACGAGAATCGGCGAAATGAGAGGTACCCGTCGTGTCTGTCACTTGTTTGTCTATTAATCGTAACGATTGTCCTTTATTCCAAAAAAGAATCAAATTATTCGTCTACAAATAAAAAAGTTGACAATAAATAAGCTTTTCGTGTACACTCATCCCATTGATAAAAGTAAATTAAAATTTAAACTTAAACAAGATCCTCGATAAAATAAACTTATCCTTTAGCAAAAACCTTTTTAGGCTTAGAAGTCGCAGTAGTTTCTTAACTTTTAGCGCTGCATCTTTTTTATTATTCTCACTTTTCTTAGTTTTACCATCTGTTGGAACAAAAAATCACGGATTTTAATTATACAAGTATTCGACGCAAGTTTCAATTTATTTTCCCTGAACGATGAATATGTGCCAATATTAGTCAAATTCGTCTAAAGGCTTCTATTCTTCATTGATTGTTTTTAAGTGACTGAGCTAATAAAAGGCCTTTTCCATTTTATAATTGCTTATATTGTATGTATAAAATTTACAATTTACAGAATCAAGACTTTTCGTGTTCTTTATACTCTCCAAATTTTTGTAATTAAAAAAAATAAAAATATACACATTCAGTTCTACTTTCAGGCTCGAGTAGCAAGTCGATATTTTCTTTTTGATTTTATGTGCTAGCCTTCATTTGCTTTTTTTTAAAGATAGAAATATAGATATAGCAACAAATATGATCATAATAGATGTCCAGTCAGCTGTCCATGTTCACATACTAAGCATACGAACCCAATCAATTGTTATACCGCAGGCGCCCCAATCGGAGCCCACGTCGGCCTCTAATTCTGTCCTGCCGAACAGGCCGGAACAGACACAATCACCGCAGACACCACCGACTCCAGATTGGTTACGATCAGGGCAATCATCGGCTCAATTGATGCAATCAGCTGGCCAAAGGTCGCAGACGATTCGCTATCAAAACCGTCCTAGTCAAATTTTGACTGCCAACGAAAATGAAATCCTGTTTAGCTTGCTTGGCGATCGTTGTACAGCCTTAGCAACCACAGTTTGTAGATTGTTCTTCAGTAAACATGGCCGCTGGAAGCCAAAGTGCACTTGCGTCCTTTCTTTTGTTCGCGACGCTAATCGACGCTCATTTTTTTTACGTTTCTACAATATATATGAGCGCAGCTTGATTTTTGAACAGGAGATCTATCAGGGCATGGAATATGAACGTGTGGACCCAACATTGTACCAGTTTGAAGCCGACGATAAAGTTGTGGCTGTAAACTTTATGGAAAGCGAAATTGGACGAGCTGAAGCTGAAGAAATAGCCAATCATCTTAATCACCAAGTTACGCGAATGGGTCTTCGCGAGGATATTCCGGAGCCTCTATCAAGCCCATCAGCGGACAGCTCAGAAGGCAAAAACGGTAAAAAGAAGAAAAAAGGCAAGGAAAGCGCTGAGAAGCCTCCAAAAATTAAAACTGGCGCCCGACTGAAAGCATTCTTCAAGCGGCACAAGCCAGGCAGGAGCAAGGACCGGGATAAGACTGTCGAAGGCGCCGGCAAAAGCAAGAAAATCCGCCCCGAGGATATTAGCGGTCCAACTGATTCGCGTCACGTCTTACACGTTGGGTACAACGATGCTCAAAACAAAGACGCCAAGTACGAGCTGGACATCGCTAAGGATCCCGCGTTGAGGTTCCTGCTTGGAAAACTTGGCTACGATTTAGATAAGACTGCGCAGTCAAGTTATGGCAGGGAGCAAATCGCAAAAGTTGTGAACAGCATAGGCGGTATGGAGCAGGTGTACGCAGCTGCCGCTTCCCAAGGCTTTGATTCTCCGATGACACCTGTGTCCCAGATGAGCGCCCGTTCTCGAGCGTCCGAGAGCTTATATGAGGCTACACCACCTGTTCTGCGCGTGCACACAGACAGACAAGAAAGTCCAATCCACAGCACTCCGAGTCGAGGGAATGACACAACGGCTTCTGCACCTGGCAGTCCTGAAAGCAGTGAAAAACTGAAGATGAGCGCCTGTTCTCCAGGGTCCGATAGCTACTGTTTGAGTACACCTGCTGTTCCGAGCGTTCACGCACAGACACCTGAAAGTCCAAGTAAAAGCTTTCTGAGTCGAGGGAATGACACAAAGGCATCACCTGGCAGTCCTGACAACAGTGAAAGCAGTCCGTTTGGCCAATCCAATGATCCATTGAATGCGGCCTTGCGGGCCTTCAAGCATGACAAGTTGAAGAATGTCAAAAAGACGAACGCTACTCCGACAGGAGAGATACCTCCCGCTCCGCCGCCGCCTCCTCCGCCTCCTCCACCGCCTCCACCCTTCGGCGCCAAGAAATCTGGCGGTAACATCCCACCTGCTCCGCCGCCTCCTCCGCCCCCTCCTCCCCCGCCTCCGCCCTTTGGCGCCAAGACATCTGGTGGTAACATCCCGCCTGCTCCGCCGCCTCCTCCACCCCCTCCACCACCGCCTCCGCCCTTTGGTGCCAAGACATCTGGTGGTAACATCCCACCTGCTCCGCCGCCGCCTCCGCCCCCTCCCCCGCCTCCGCCCATCGTTATCAAGAAAGGTGGCGGAAACATCCCACCTGCTCCGCCGGCACCGCCCGGACCTAATCTTCCCCCCGGCGCAGTGGCCATGCCAGGCATTGGGGGCGGTGGCTTAACTGCTGAGACGATGCAGCTTGGCAGAGCAAAATTGAATCCGGTTGGCAATCGCAATCTTCCTGAACGGAAGGTAGAAAAGAACCCTGCTACTAATCATGACTGCGTTGTGAATGAAATAAAAGGTGCTTTTGTCAACGCGAAGGGCAGTTCCAGTCCCGATGTGGACGAATTTAAAAAGGATGACGAAAGCGATTCTGGGGTCGACAATAGTCCAATCTGTTATAAGAACGTGTTCAAGACGATAAACCAGGGCAAAGGGCCACGCGCCGTTCCGCCTAAGCCAACGACCGCAGAGCCTGACAAAAATGATATTGTGAATGCCTTGAGCAAAGCTTTAGACGAAATAAATAAGGCTCAACATGGCAGTGACGACTCTGATGATGATGATGAAGAAGACAGCGAATGGGATGACTGATTCCGACTTTCCTTTCCGTATTTAAGATTAACCGTCAATTGGCAGACAGAAACACGCACTTTGAGCAAGTTCTGTGACACAAATCGTAAATGCAATGCCAGCTATTCTGCGACGAGTCTTGACTTTTGATGCCGTCTTGTTGGTCTAATTTGAAAAAAAACAAGTTTCTGTTATGTTTGAAACACGCCGCGCGAATAACTTCTGTTAAATAAAAATTTTCCCACTTGCATTTTCGTTATCAAAAACTGCATTTGTTTTTGCCGTCGATTTTAGTTTAGTTGATTCATTCCGATAAGTTTGATCAGCTGATAAACTTATTTGTCTGATGCATGCTGCATGCATATCGCATTTTGTTTTTCTTTTAATGAACTCGATATGGCTTTCATTTTACCCGATTTTGCTCGGGTCTTTGGGGGGCAAGTTTTTGTGTTTACTACTACGAGTATTTGATAAAAAAATTGAAAGAGCTATTTTGATTTTAGTTTAAAGAATATCATTGTCTTTGGTTTTATTTATTTTATATATTTTTTTCGTTTTTCACTAGTGTCGCTACTTATGTTTATGTCGTTCCAGAAGCTTAAAATAGTCAATTCCGCTTGCTCACAATTTAAATGAATTCGACTGTGGCAATTATCAAGCTTCTGAAAGTTATCCTTCTGTTCTTATCTCTGCTCTGTTTCGCTGAGCGCCTGCTCTTTGCATTCTTCATCAATTTAAAAAAACCTTTCAAGCTAGTTTGCCTAACATCATTTATCACCTCACTTCAACCGTTTTCACTTTTTGTCATTCTGACACGTATCAGACACAAAGAATGGGTCAATGTCACTGTTAAGTCTAAATAAATGATGTTAGACGCTAACTATATTAAAGAGACTGGTACTCTAGACTTCTACACTTCGCATGTTTCAATAATCTGATGCATTTTCGTTGCAGCTAATTCGATTTAACTTCAAACCACTTTATTCAAAATGGGTGCCGGAGTCAAAGGTAAGTCTTGAATTTGACTTTGAAACTTGATTAGATTAACAATTGAAACATTGATTAGTAAATAATCTACTATTCATTCGATTTTACAGGTATCATTCTACTGTCATTTTCCGCCTCGGTCGGTCTTACCTTTCTATTGTTGGCTTGCGCACTGCCTCAGTATGGGTGAGATTTGTTTGTTTAACTAATTGATTGTACTTTTTACTGCTCGTTTTACTGCATTGGCCCTGTTTACTATATGATTTATATCCATTGAGTAGTGTGAGGTGGACAGTCAGGCTGAGAAAATGCGTTTATTTTATTCAAAAAGCACTCGAGATTACGCAAATCAAAGTTTATCTGCTCGGATTTCTGTCTTTTTTGACTGTCCATTTCATAGCCTATGGCTAAAATTTGTCAGACAGAACCACAGATACCAAAATAACGAGATGGGCCACTCAGGCATATATAATATACTTAGTAAAACAGCTTTCTACTTTCAGTTCAGTAGCAAAGAAGAATGCATAGCTATTTTATAAAAAAAGGCAGCTGAAATCACTTTGATAAGTTTAGAAGCCCAAGCTTGCAGGCGTAAACAACTTGCTAATTGGTTCAGCAATGATGTACATTGGCCAGTGCACTGAAATGTACATGGCCGCTTTAGGCTGGAATTTCCAAGAAAGGCAGTTAAAATTGGGGCGGGCGGGGCGGGGGTAGATTGAAAAGAAAAGCGCGGTTGGAGGTTTAATTGGGGCGGGTGGTGAAAGCCAATAAATGAACCTTATCTTTAAAGCTTCCGTTTAAATTGCTACTGAACAGTACTGAAAGTAGCTTACACGCAAATGTGCTGAGTGGCCTATCTAATTATTCTAGAATCTGTGGACAGAACGAAACCATGGCGTCTGCGACATGTAAAACCTTGATATAAATATCCGTAATGTCCTTACTAAACTAGACGATAGGGATATTGAAAAGTTGGCTAAGCAGAGTTTCGAGCAACGATTTGTACTTTCGATAAGGAGCCCATCAATAAATTATTTTAATTGCAGTGTTATATGCATTTATGCTTTCCTTCTGGTCTAAAGCAACGAGAATATTTATGAAATAACGGTTAAAAATCAGGAGTATAATGTAGAAAACAGGAAATGAAAAAAATTTCCGCAGACACTGATTGCGCCGTCTTACACATCGCCCACGCAACCCTCCAATCCGTTAGAATGTGGTGGCCAATGTTTGTGCTAATTTTCTACCTGTTGGCTCCGGTGCCCTACCTGTTAGCCAAGCGCATTTCGGACTCGACATCAACGTCTGGCGTCGCCTGGGAGACCGCAATATTTCTCACCTCGGTCCTGGTGGTGTCGGCCTACGGCTTGCCCATAGTGCTGGCCCACACTCCAATTGGTAAACCGGCTATCCAATGGGGCGCTTGCGCTCTCGTACTGTCCGGCAATACCGTCATGTTTCTCACTATTCTGGGATTCTTTCTAGTATTCCGCGACAATGACGGATTCTCTTATTCGGCTTGGTGATGCTGTAACTGATACTAATACCTAAGATTTTGTACTTTTTGCCTCATATCTATTCTCTTTTATGTTGTGCAACCGGTTTTTCGCTTGCACTAAAACGTATATCTTACCTGAAATTCTTGGAGCCAAATACTTTTCTGAGCTCACTAAAACTCATCCCTGAGTTCACATGATTGGTCTATACCACCATGGACATCCTGAACACACCATGGACATCCTGAACCCACCATGGACATCCTGAACCCACCATGGACATCCTGAACACACTATGGACATCCTAAACCCACCAAAAACATCCTGAGCCCACCATGGACATTGTGAACCAACCATGTACATCCCGAACCAACCATAGACATCCTGAACCCACCATAGACATCCTGAGCCCATCATGGACATCCTAAGCACCCCATGGACATCCTGAACCCACTATGGACATCCGAAACATATCATAGACATCCTGAACCCACCATGAACATTCTGAATCGAACATGGACATCCTGAACCCACCATGGACATTCTGAACCCAACATGGACATCCTGAACCCACTATGGACAACCTGAAGTCCTGAACCCACTATAGGCATTCTTAGTCCATCATAAGCATCATTGAAGCCACCTTAAGGACTTGAACCTATCGTGGGAATTCTAGGCTCGCTTCAAGTTTTTGATTATCTAACCTCGTAGCTGTTTTTTATTTCAACTTCAGTTTCAACACTGCTTCTCTGACAGATTGTACGAGAATCGCGCTTTAAAAATTCTCATCTGTTACAGTTATTTCTATTTTTGTACATTGTTTTTATATGGCTTCACATGTATTAGCTGTTAGATTTGCGCTGTGTAATTGTGATTATTCAGTGCTGTAAAATTTCATTGTACCAAAAAGATTGTATACTATTCACAAAATAAAAATTATGAAAAAACCACGCGTTTAAATTCGCCGCTTCAAGCATATAGGAATGGATGCATTGACGTAAGTTGTTTGTTTATCCGTTCGAATTATAATTGTTTAAGTTTGTGTTTCGTTTTAGTTAATTTTTGCTTTATTTCCAATCATTAATCAAATGGCCTGCTTTTCGATTTTTAGGCTCTAAGCTTAACCTTTTCAAACTCGGATGCCACATTTAAATGTTGATAACTTTAAAGCTGTACACGTGTTAAAGTTTAAAAAAATCAAGCTTGCTTGAGAACTTGAGCTTGAGATGAACCATGTTAATGAAGTTTTAAGTTTCCCAGTTAAATTTGTGCCATGTTCAAAGCACAAAATGGAATTGGAATGCTCTTTGTCAGGAATTTAGTCATAATCATCTGAGCAGTGTTGCACAGCGTTGTTAAAAACAGTAAATTTCACTAGGGGCAAAAACGTTATAGTGTTGAAATAAAAAATAATAAATTTCTAACAGAACACTTCGTTAAAAATGGAAAAACTAGAGCTCTCCCTCCCCTGTTGCAGCCAACAATCGCTTGCGCCAGACACCCATGCAGTGCGCACCAAGGTACATCTACCAAGTGTGCCAGTAGCATTACTGCTAGTAGTATATACTTATTTAAGTATATTGTGATTGCACAATTGATCTGAAATTTAAAATAACAGCTTTCTAAGAAAGCTAAGCCGATGATGTCTAAAATAACTGTCGTCAGTGGGACGACGAAGTGTGAAAAATCTTGTAGAAAATCTAGAAAAAGAAGTAACAAGGTAATGAAAGGCGACAAAGAGTTTCGCATAATTGCTATTTCCTTACCTAAAAAATTAACGATGGTCCGGGTTGATTATTCTAAAAAAAGCATCAACTCTTATTAACGGAAACGTGTCCAACACTGCAGCTGAACACATTGGCTCACCAAACCTGCAGAGGTTGCGAGTAAAAATCACGGCTATATTACACTACGAACGGGCGTCCTACGTTTATTCTCTATACGTTTTATGCGAGTTTTTATTAAAATATTTAGGATTTTTTCATCAGTAAATTTTACATAAATTAAAATAAAGTAAAATACATTTTAACAAATTGGCGCATTTCAGTCGTGCGTCGTCAACACAATGCCAGAAGCAGCTACGATACGGCCTGGCACGCACTATATGGTTCATCCAGTGACTTTATATTTACGAGCTACATTTATTAATGTCTGACGACTTGTTCTTTTTCTTATATTACTGTTTTCAATTAGTCCAATTTAAATGTAGAAATTTCCTAATTGTCCAAGCGCATGGTTCTGTAGCTCCGTGAAGGCTAACTTTGTTTACAACTATAAAATTCCACGATATTGACTGCCAGCCTGCCTTTTTGTATGCTTTTACAGTGTAACCAAGATTGCACGCTAAGATTCCCCCTTACAGGCATGCAATGGTTAGTGTTGCATTTACCTACACTGGCAGTCTAATGACCAAAGCGCATCTCATCGACACTGAAGC